>CM053572.1:48793030-48940677 GCA_028646485.1 Cryptoprocta ferox | reverse complement strand
TCATAAGTTTTCTGTAGTTTTCATCGTACAGGTCTTTTACATCTTTGGTTAGTTTTATTCCTAGGTATTTTATGGTTTTTTGTGCAATTGTGAATGGGATCAGTTTCTCGATTTCTCTTTCTGTTGCTTCATTATTGGTGTATAAAAATGCAACCAATTTCTGTACAATTTCTGCGACTTTGCTGAATTCATGGATCAGTTCTAGTAGGCTTCTGGTGGAGTTGGTCGGGTTTTCCATGTAGAGTATCATGTCATCTGCAAAAAGTGAAAGTTTGACTTCATCTCTGCCAATTGTGATGCCTTTTATTTCCTTTTGTTGTCTGATTGCTGATGTTAGGACTTCCAGCACTATGTTAAACAACAGTGGTGAGAGTGGATATCCTTGTCGTGTTCCTGATCTTGGGGGGAAAGCTCTCCGTTTTTCCCCATTGAGGATGATATTAGCTGTGGGCTTTTCATAAATGGCTTTTATGATGTTTAAGTAAGTTCCTTCTATCCCGACTTTCTCGAGGGTTTTTATTAAGAACGGATGCTGTATTTTGTCAAATGCTTTTTCTGCATCTATCGACAGGATCATATGGTTTTTACCTTTTCTTTTGTTAAGGTGATATATCACATTGATGGATTTTTTTTAAAAAGAAATAAACACACACACAAACACACACACACACCTTTACAGCATCCACTCCAGTCAAAATATAGAAAATGTTCCCTTATGCCATCTTTGCAACCAGTCACCCATTTTCCACGCTCCACCCCAGGCAACCACTGATCTGATTTTTATTATTGTAGATAGCTTTGCCTGGTCAAGAACTTCAGAAGTCCAATAATATAGCTTATATTGTTTTGTATTTGGCTTTTTCTGCCCAGCATAATATTTTACCATATAGTTGTATATATGAGTAGTTTGTTCCTTTTTGTTGCAGAGTAATATTCCATTATATGAATATACCAGTTTGTTTATCCATCCACCCATTAATGAACATCTGGAGTATTTTCAGTTTTAAACTTTTATGATTAAGCTACTATGAACATTCATGTATAAGTCTTTTTGTGTACCTATGTTTTCATTTCTCTTGGGTAAAAATCTAGAAGTAGAATTGCTGGATCACATAGTTAATGTACACTTAACTTTATAAGAAACTGCCAAGTGTTTCTCAAAGGTTTAAACATTTTATGCTCTTACCAGGAACATAGGAGAGTTCTAGTTTCCCTCCAACCTCACCAGTGCTTAATATTATCAATCTTTTGCTTTTTGCCATTTTATTGGGTGTGTAGTGATATCTCAGTGTGGTTTAATTTGTATGTCCCAGATAGCTAGAGAAGTTGGACATCTTTTCATTTGTTTATTGCTCATGTATATAGTACAGCTGACCCTTGAACAACACGAGTTTGAAGTGTGCACTTATATACAGATTTCTTACACTATAGTACTGTAAATGCAATTTCTCTTCCTCATGATTTTTCTAACATTTTCTTTTCTCTAGCTTACTGTATTATAAGAATACAGTACAAAATACATATAACATATGAAATATGTGTTACTTGGCTGTTTATGTTATTGGTTAAAGCTTCCAGTCAACACCAATAAGGTATCATAGTTAAGTTTTGGGGGAGTCAAAAGCTTGACACAGATTTTTGACCACATAGGATGGCGCCCCACCCCCATGTTGTTCAAAGGTCAACTCTATACTCTTTTTGCATGGTCTTTCTGATAAAATATTTGCCCTTTAAAAATTGGGTTATTTGTTATTGATGCACCTATGAATTTTTGCCAGGTTTATTGATTATTTTGTTGTTGTTGTTATTTGAGAGAGAGAGAGTGAGCAAGTGTGAGCTGGAGAGAGGGACAGAAAGAGAGACAGAATCTCAAGCTGGCTCCATACCCAGCGTGGAGCCCAATGAAGGGCCTGATCCTCATAACTGTGAGATCATGACCTGAGCCAAAATCAAGAGTCAGACACTCAACAAACTGAGCCACCCAGGCACCCCAGTTTTATGCTTATTAATATTTTCTTCCAATGACTTGACTTTTCATTTTCTTAGTGGTGTGTTTTGAGGAAACGTTTTTATTTTATATAAAGTCCAATTTATCAATATTTTCTTTTAAGATTGGTGCTTTTTTTCTATCCTGTCTGAGGAATCTTTGCCTACCCCAAGATTAGAAAGATTTTCTTCTATGCTTTTTTCAGGAAATCTTGTAGTTTTAGCTTTTACATGTAGCCCTATAATCCATTTAATTTTTATATATAGTGTGAGACAGGAGTTAGGATTTTTTTCATACATATATCCATATGTTCTAGCACCATTTGTTGAAAAGAATATATTTTTCCCATTGGATTACTTTAAAAAAATAAATTGGGGAACACCTGGGTGGCTTAGTCTGTTGAGCATCTGGCTCTTGCCATGATCTTGCCATGATCTTTAGCTCTGGCCATGATCCCAGGTCGTGGGATTGAGCCCCATATCAGGATACATGCTAAGCATGGAGCCTGCTTGAGATTGTCTCTCTCTTTCTCCCTCTGTTCCTCTCCCCAACTAATGTTCTCTCTCTCTCTCTCTCTCTCTCTCTCTCTCTCTCTCACACACACACACACACACACACACACACAAAAGAAAATTTTAAATAAGTAAGTTGACCATTGATATATGGATCTACTTCTGGACTCTAGCCCATTGTCTATGCTATGTCAATATCACAGCAATTACCAAGGTGTTATAGTGGCTCTTGAAATCAGTGTGTAAGCACTCCACATTTGTTCTTTTCCAAAATTACTTTAAGTCTTCTGGTCCTTTACATTTTCATATAAATTTTATAATAAGCTTCTCATTTTTCAGTTTTTAAAATGCCTGTTAAGATTGTAATTGGGTTTGGGGCACCTGGGTGACTCAGTTGGTTAAGCTCCAGCTTCAGCTCAGGTTATGATCTCACAGTCTGTGGGTTCGGGCCCCACGCTGGGCTCTGTGCTGACAGCTCAGAGCCTAGAGCCTGCTTCGGATTCTGTGTCTCCCTCTCTCTCGGCTCCTCCCCTCCTCGCACTCTGTCTCTCTCTCAAAAATAAAAAAAAAAAAAACATTAAAAAAAGATTGTAATTGGGTTTGCTTTGAATCTATAAATCAATGGGGAAAACGGACACTTTACCAACACTGAGTCTTTGAATCTCTGAACATGGAAAATCTGTCTATTTATTTAAAGCTTGTTCAATTTCAACAGTGTTTTGTTGTTTTCAGTACACTGTTTGTATGTGTGTGTGTGTGTATGTATACAAATATATGCATTTATATATACATTTATCTGAAACATTAATTTTTTGACATTGTAAATAATACCTCATTTCCCATTTGTGCTGAAATACAGACATACAGTTGCTTACTGTGTATTGACCTTGTGTTTTCAATCCTTACAGGATTCACGTTTTGGTTTTAGTAGCTTTTCTGTGAAATTATGAGGATTTTCTATGGTCACAACCATGTTTTACTTCTTCCTTTCCAATGTGTATGCTCTTTATTCCCTTGCCTGTTTGTACTGGCTAGGACCACAGCAGAATGTTCACTAGAAATGGTGAGAGAAAACTTCCTTCCTTTTTCTGATCTTAGGGAGGAAATATTCAGTCATTTACCAAAAAGTTTATTACAGAAAAAGAGAAAGATTCAGAAAAAAATCATTTTACAAAATTCAAAAAATCCATTCATAATTAATTCTTGGTAAACTTGGAATAAAAAGTCAAAGGTATCTATCCTTGTTGTCTTCTTCAAAGATTGTTAAGTTTGTTTTCACGGATACTTAATTTATACATGGATTAACTTGATTCTTTGAAGATTTACTTTTTTTAATGTTTTACTTTACTTTTTGAGAGACAGAGACAGACTGCAAACACGAGAGGGGTAGAGAGAGAGGGAGACAGGGAGACACAGAATCTGAAGCAGGCTCCAGGTTCTGAGGTGTCAGCACAGAGCCCGACGTGGGGTTCAAACACTTGAACCACTGTGAGATCACAACCTGAGCTGAAATCAGACACTTAACTGACTGAGCTACCCAGGCACCCCAAAGACTTACTTTTAAGGTTTGTTCTAGATCTAGAGTAGCTAGTTAGTCATAATCCTGAGGTGTGGCCTGGTCTTTTTGATAATCTACTCAAAGTCCTTGGTGTTCCCTGAGGTCTTTCCATTCTGGCTGGTCAAAACCCAAGCACCTCCCAACTCTGTGTGAGCTCCAAGAGTTGTTATGTTTACAGCTCCACAGTACCCTTTCTTTCCTGGAAAGTGGCTTTTTGGCCAAGCTTGTGGTGTCTCCCCAGCCACATGCACAACTTGGTATTTAGCCAAAGACTCAGAGAGAGCCCCATGGCTTAAAACTCTTTCTCTGGTTAGTTTCTTCCTCAAAAAACGTTCTGCTGTGGAAATTCCAGCTGCCTCAGCCTCCCCACACTCCAATTATCCGTCTTGTCAGCTCTGTGAGAATGCCATATTCTGTTTGTGTCCCCCTCCCTGGGTTGGGAAATGCACGTGCGTCTGGTAGAAAGCCTGGATGATTGTAGGCTCAAGTTGTTTGTTTCCTTTCTTTCAGAAACTCCAGCCCTGTGCTGCCAATTATTTCGCATCTGAAAACAATTATTTAATATGTCTCATCTGGTGCTCTCATTGTATATGGCAGAGTGGCTGGCCGCACTACTTACTCTGTCATTGGTGGAAGTAGAAGAGTCACTGGTCTCTTAATTTAGAACAGGGGGCAGCTAACTTTTTCTGGAAGGGCAGGATAGTAAACAGTTCAGGTTTGTAGGCCACACTGTTTCTGTTGCAGTCACTCAACTATGTCACTAGCACAAAAGCAGCCACACACACTACGTAAGCTAATAAGCATGACAGCGTTCCATTAAAATTTTATTTACAAAAATAGACAACTCACCTGCAGGTCATAGTTTGGTAACCTTTGATCTAGAACAGTACCTTGGCTGGAGTTTTTACCCGTGACATAGACTGCTTCAAGTGTCCAAGCCAGCCATCTTACTGAATTCACCAAATTCTGGGTTCATGTAGTTCTTTCCTCAAGGTCTTGTGCGACACATTCCTTCATCCCCCATGTTTTCTATAAGTTGTTAATAATTAGGTCAAGAAGCTTCATGACAGTCAGGTTAAATGGTTTTTTTTTTTTTTTTTTTGGCAAGAATTGTGTCTTAGGTAATGTTGGGAATATTAACTTTTAAAAAAGCATTGTCAAAATCAGTACAACGAATGGTGCTTCGATCATGGATGAATTCATCCACTCACCCATTCATCATCCATCCATCAGGGTGGTAGGCTCACCCTTTGCCATGTGTATCTCTGAGTGCCCTCAAGGGCCCAGTGATGTGGTCCAGCCTGCCCTCCGTGGGGTGGGGCAGGACTATTGGGTGACATAAGAGCACAGTGCTGAAAGGCCAGTGCCTCTCTCTGTCTTTCTAGGCCAGGGCCAAAGGGCTCACTTGATTGAAAGTAGTTGTGAAACTACAAATTCACCAGCCCCTCAGACTCAGTGAAATAGAAAGAACCTCTTGGTGAGGTCCAAACCCTCTGTTTTTAACCAGTTCCACTGTTAAAAATAGAAAATAGATGTGATGAAAGTCACTTCCTAAAGGTTGGGGAGCCATCTACCTGGGAGGTGGCTGCATTTCCTGGGACTTACCACTGGGTCTATCAGAAAGGCAGACACGCCTTACAGCGGGGCGGGGAGTGGGGCGGGGGGTGGTCAGGCAACCCTTCAGGTATGGGTGAAAAGCTCTTGGCCTCAAGGACGGTGGTGATTTAAAAATATGTCCACAGGTTCTTTGAGACACCTCCCTGGAAAAGGTGCAAGTCAATTCCTCTCTCCTTGGGTGTGGGCCGGCCCCAGTGACTTGCTTCTAACTGACAGAATGGGGCAGACATGATGATGTTTGACGTCAAGAAAAGATCCTGCAAAGCACTGCAGCTTCTTCTGGGTTTTCTCTGAAATCTCTTGCTCTGAGGGAAGCCAGGCTCTGGCTGTCCCCAGGGAAAGGAACTGAGGCCTCCTGCCAACAGACAGCATCAGCCCTTTGGGAAACCATCTCAGAGGTGGGCCCCAGCCCCTGTCAAGTCAAGCCAGAGGCCTGTGGCCCCAGCTGACCTCTTGTCTACAACCTCATGAGCGACCACAGACCCGAACAACTCAGCTGAACTGCTCTTGAATTTCTGACCCCCCGAAACACGGGAAGACAATATATTTTTATTGCTGTTGTAAGCTTGTTGTTCTGGAGTGGTTTGTCATGCAGCGACAGGTAACTATGACAGGGGCTTTGCACCCAGTTCAGGACTGCTACTGAAATGGCACCGTGGAGCCCCATCTGCCACTCCAGTCGAGACCGCCAGCTTGAAAACAACCCCATGCAGTGTTGTGGACGCTATCCTGTTCGACACATGTGTCTTCTCAACTGGCTGCTGATCTCACAGTGAAATTCCCAGGCAGAAACCTACACTGAGCTTCCACAGAATCAGGAGTTGGGACATCCATCCGCCCCCGCCCCGGGTGAACTATGTTTGGAGATGACGCCATTGCCCCTTCCTTACCCACAGAGTGTTCTTTTGAGACTTGTCTGAATGGGAGGCAGCTGGGCAGCCCCACTTCTGGCAGGCGAACAGCTTTTCTAAATGTAGAGCCAACAATGCATATGGGTAAAACCGGCACCTTTCTTTCATTAACACCATGTTCTAACAGAACCAGCTGACTGGCCATGATTTTGAAAAATAATGAAACAATGCTTTGGTGCCAAATTACTCCAGTCAACTCAACAGGGCCTGTGAGAAAAGGTTAACATGTAAGTGGCCACCAATACTTCTTCGTTTAGAGGGTTTGGGAATGAGAGAACAGAGTACAGTACTAACTCTGTTGTACTGTGGTTAGTACAACCACAATGACTCGTGGTTGGTGGAGTTTATATCTGACATCTCCCTGGAAGGTTAAGAGTGAAAAGTGACTTTGCTTGCATCAACAAAGATTTGAGCTAAAAAAATTTTTTCAGTTAGACTACAACCCAGGAAGTAATGGGCCAAGTATGGAAATAATTCACAGGAAAGAAGATTCAAAGGGCTCTTAATATTTGAAAAGATCCCCATTTCACTCACAAGGCAATGTAAATTAAAGCTGCCCTGAAATACGATCTCTCACCTATCAGATTGGCAAAAATCCAAACGTTGGATTTGGATAACACATTCTGTTGTTGACGCGGTATGGAAATGGGCGCCTGTGTATGTTGCCAATTAGAGTGTAAAATGGCACACGCCTCATGGAGAAAAACCTGGCAGTATCTAACACAATTACCTATGCATTTACCATTGACAGTGGCAGTGCCCCTCGAGGCTGGCACTGAAGACATACCTTCTCTAGTCACAAACAATGTAAGCACAAGGTCGTTCACTGTGATGTTATTTATAATATTAAAAGATTAGAGGGGTGCGTGGGTGGCTCAGTCGGTTAAGCATCCAACTTCAGCTCAGGTCATGATCTCATGGTTTGTGGGTTCGAGCCCTGCATCGGGCTCTGTGCTGATAGCTCAGAGCCTGGAGCCTGCTTCAGATTCTGTGTCTCCCTCTCTCTCTGTTCCTCCCCCACTTGCACTCTGTCTCTCTCTCAAAAATAAATAAACATTAAAAAATTTTTAAAAAAGATTAGAAACAATCTAAATGTCCATAATTAGAGGAATGGTTGAATAAACTACAGTATATTCACACACTAGGGGGCCACGTATCTCTACCAAAAAATGAAAAAGATCTCTACATATGGAGTCATTGTCAGGAGACATTATTAGATGAAAAAAGCAAGATGCAGAGCAGCATATATTTGTGTGTGTGTGTGTGTGTGTGTGTGTGTACATATATATACATGTGTATAAAATTAGCATATCATATCCTACATGCTGTAGTATTTTATAACCCTATATATTGGTACATATATTGCAATATATATTATATATAAATAGATATTACAAAAATATATCAAAAAGAAACACTGGAAGGAGACAACTGAAACTAATAGAAGGAATAATTATTTAGATAGGGTGGATGGAAAAGGGTAGGTGAGAAAAAGGGTGGAACCAAGACTTTTCTGGCCACTCCTCTTAATATAGTACGTGCTTTGCGTGTTCAAAAATTGAATTAAAAAATAAAACTGGGGACACCTGGGTAGCTCAGTTGGTCAAGCTGTCCAACTTTGGCTCAGGTCACGATCTCACAGTTTGTGAGTTTGAGCCCCATGTCGGGCTCTGTGCAGACAGCTCAGAGGCTGGAGCCTGCTTCAGATTCTGTGTCTCCCTCTCTCTCTGCCCCTCCCCCGCTCATGTGCTGTCTGTCTCTGTCTCTCAAAAATAATAAATAAACGTAAAAAAAAAAAACTAACCTCAAATGTCAATGGGGATAAATGACCCCAATTGTTTATCAAATTGGTGATACAAAGAAAAACAATTACTTAAGTGACTTCCAGTGTACTGCTCTAAGTTTACATTTGTTCTTAACAAAATATATTTTAAGGATTTAAAAAACTTCAAAAATCTTTTACTTTAGTCAGTAGTATCATTAGTAGTAATACTGAATTACAATTCAAAGGGAGAAAGAATTCCAAGGCCAGTACCTACTATGGAAAGAGGAGACGGTTATAGGAGCTGGACTAAGATTCTCGTTCCCTTCCGGAGCTGAAGGGCACCCCCTGTAATGGGCCAGGGCGGGAACGGAGCAGTGAGTATATAACCAGCCATCAAGGTCCCTTCTCAGTGCACAGCCGTGAAGGGCACAGGCCTCGGGGAGGACATCAGGCTCTGCCAGACTGCCCCAGTGGGACCTGAGATGACTTGTTACTGCTCGCAGGGCGGCAGGGAGCAGACACAGCAGGGAAGCAGCTTGGCCTGGCCTAGTACCTGTCAGACCTGGACTTCTGCCCCAACCCTGCAGGTCCCCCGAAGAGAGCAGCTGGGGGCGGGGGCTCCCTCCTAGCAACTTTACTGCCTGAGTACCACGGGGGAGGAGGAGAGTTTCAGAGTCTGAGAAGAGAATCTTGGAGGCAAGTTGGTGTCTAAGGGCCTTTAAATAAGTGTCTGATGAGTGGTTTGGGACACAACAGTGGTGGTGGCTCATCTACACCCCTCCTCCCCCACCACTCTGTTGAACTTCTGGCCCCTTCAGGCCCAAGCAGCCTCCAGAAAGCAGACAGAGTGGTTAAATCACTCCTGGCACTGACCCCATCTCAGCCCTGGTGGGGCAGGGGCACTCCTCTGTGTGAGATGGGGGACAGATACCCTTTTCAAGCAGTCACAGGTTTCACCCAGCTGGAATCGCCCCCATCCCTGCACAGCAGCTCCTACTCGGGAAAGCTGCACGCGAGCCTTCCACTCCATTCTTGTCGTGGCCCTCAGGCTGGTGGCAGCATGCATGATGTTCCAGGAATCTGAGCTATGCAGGATCCCAGGAGCGCTCGTGGCATGAAGCAGACTGACCATGCCTGGTTCCCCACCAACAGTCAGAGGACATTTCCCCCCTCCGGCCTGCCCACTACCCTCACAGCATGCTTCCCGACGTGTCTCTTCTTTGGAGAGGTTCCTACGGCAGAGGCTGGAGGATCAGGGTGTCCCGTGTCCGGCGAGGCAGCAGGGCTGAGCCCAGCCCCCCATGGGAGCTCTCCCATCTGAGGCTGGGAGGCGCTGAGAGGAAGGAAGACTCATATTGTTCTCATACTATTTCCCACGTGGACATTCTCGAGCATTTTCCATTTCAACCTGACTACCTATTTCCTCCACTCTGCCTCATCTTGACAGACATCGTTGATGCTTCCAACTGGGCACCCAGCAGTCCTGACTTCTTCCAACACAAAGAAGCAAAGATAAGCACATGCCTTCCCTAACAAATGAGTCCAGGGTCCTCCAGTCTGGAAATACAGGAAGACTCCCCACATGAAAGAAGCCAGAGCCTCTGATTTTGTCTCCCCACACCCTCGGGGCTGTCTCCTGAATCACGGTCAGAGCTGCCTAGAAGGCTGGGCTAGGGAGACCGTGTGAAGCCCCATCAACACCGGCGGCTGATGGCAAACCCATATCCTTCCCTTTTAGGACCCTCAGTGTGGGTCAGGCTGTGTAAACAGGCCTCTCTGGAAGGCATAGAAGTCACAAGGGGCTCATAATCCCAGGTAATCCAGCCCACAAATATTGCATCTGCAGTTTCTGTTGTCCCCACCTGCAGTGTTTCCCAGATCCCTAGATGATAGACGTTCCTCCCCTGGAGATTTGCATTTATTGGCCCAGTCTGGAATGGAACCCGGGACGTTAACTTTTTTAATAGTTGTAGTGGTTCTTATCCGTGTGGACCCTCCTAGATCCCACCAGATTACTGTGTCTCTTCTGCCTGCCTAAGGCCACCTTCCAACGTTCCCTTCCCATCATTAGATCCATTCCTTTCCTGTGACCCACCCTGGAATAATGTCCCCCTTCAGGGAACATCCACCACCTGCATGGAGACAGTCCTTTGCCCAGCAATCAAATCAGAAGGCCAACAGTCACATGACACGGTCACAGGACACATGTCCCAGGGGCCTCGCCCCGCCCCACGGCAGCCTCTCGGGTATAAGTTGCATGAGCACATCCTTGCTTCCCCCTCAGCTCTCATCGTCTGAAAACCTGTTTCCCATGGCCTGCTTCCCATGGCCTTTCTAAACTGAAGAAATAGCAAAGGGACCTTACCTAGTCCAAGATCTGCTCTAGTTTTAGTTGAATTGGCTAATTGGGTTAGTCCACTCAACTGACCCTGGGAGAGGACGAAGAACCCACAAGAAGAGGTTTTCATGGTATGGAGGCAGCTTGGAAATACAGTGCACCTTGTGTGGATTGTCCCACCTGAACTCACAGACCCCGTCACTGTTCTCCGGAAGGGGGGTATCACACCTCCTGACACCACAGGAGGGAAATCTGGAGTAAGAGTTTCTATGCTACTGATGATAACGTTGTGCTATTCAAAAACAAGTAACACACATGGAAAGATGTTCAATATTATTGGTCACTGGAGAAATTCTAAGGTAAACCAGAATGAGATACCATTTCATACTAACCAGGTTGGCTATGATGATGATGATGGATGATGGATGATGAGGATGGTGGTGGTGGTGGTAATGATAATAACAACAGAAAATAACAAGTGCGGGTGAGGATGTGGAAGAATTGGAACACGCACACATTGCTGGCAGGAATGGAAAAAGGTATAACCTCTGTGGGAAACAGTTTTATTTAGTCAGCATATAGTCCAGCAATTCCGTTCCTAGGGATATAACCAAAAGAATTCAGACAGGCACTCCTGTAGATGCTTGTACTGATACATATGATGATGTGGGTGAATCTCAAAAACATGAAATACCCAGAAAAGGTAAATCTATAAAAACAGAAGCAGATTGGTGGTTGCCAGGGGCTGGGGGGAGGGAGGCAAGGAGGAGTGACTGTGTCATGGGTTTCCTTTTGGGGTAATAAAAATATTTTGGAATTAGATAGAGGAGGTGGCTATACAACATGTAAATTTACTAAATGCCACTGAGCTGTTCCCTGAAAAAATGTTTGTTTTATGTTCTATGAATTTTACATAGATTTTAAAAAACGGTAATACATATGAAGGAAAAAACAAAAGTATCAGTCCGCTAGGTGGCTTCTCAGAAGCTGTCACCCTTTGCCAGAACCTTGATAGGCAAAGGATATATCTTCCGTGACTAAATGATTTGCCCCAGCTCTGCTGTGACGTCAGTCCTGCAATAAACATCTACACCCTGAGGACCTGTCTCAGTGCTCTCTCTTCTTCAGCCTCCACCTTGCTCAGTACTGCCGAGAACGACAGAGGTAGAAGAGACTTCCCTACCTAGAGGGAACTTACACCAGAGAATTTCTAACTGCATTTTCATTGTAGTAGCATGGAAAGGAAAAATACCCAGTTACAAACCCCAGCTTTGAGCCATTAAAAGGTCTTGGTTATAAGGAGAACTCATACATGTTTAATATTAAGTCTACCTAGAAATTTCAGCTTAATCATTCAAACAAATAACTGCAGAAGGAAGTGGTAATAATCTACCCTTTGCTCTAATTTTAAAATGTGAATAATTAACCTTCCAGGGGGAAAAAACAGTTTTTAGACCAGTTCAATAAATGTCCAATTCAAAAATAGATCATTGCTGGTACCCGTGATTTCTTGTGGTGGCAATTCCCATGGAATCAGTCATTACTTCAGTTAAACTACTGGAGCAGTAACGCCCTTAAGTTCTGCTTTCAGGCACTTAACTGCTGGGTAATATGGATTTTTTATGGGGGGTAGGCTTGTGTAAAGGCATAAAAAGTTCATATTTCTGCTACATCAAATTTCATTATCACAACATTGCTGTTACCACAGATTTCTATTTTCTAAAAGTCAGCTTCTTCCAGGTAGAACTGCTAATACTTGGTGCTTATTTCTGGTTTATATCTAGAATTAAATACGACATCGCACCCAACTTTTCAAAAGCCGTCGTTCATCAGTAGCCTGATAAGAATAAAAGAAGGTGGTCCAGGCAGTCTGGGACAGATACGTTGTAACAGAAAGGCACATCCTTCCAGGGAAATCTAGTTACCCGAGTAGCAGTGTCATTTCACAATAAGGAGGCTTCAGGATATCAATGTGCCTGCCGGTCGCTGTCCCAGTATAAACGACCTAATTACCTTCTTGCAAAATGAAAAAAGAGGAATAGGAAGAGGAGGAAGAAGGAAGACAGGGAGAGGGAAGGCAAGAAGAGGAAGAAATACTAAGAACTTAGGAGAGTAATCTAGTTTCTCTGCTTTAGAAGCAGTTAACATTGGAAACAGAATGGACATTAACACCTGCCTCTGGTCAGCCTTTGACAGCACAGGGTAGGGACATGGTGGCTTTAGAACCCAGCTAGATGGGTTCAAAACCCAACCTCACCACTGAGAAGCAGTGTGACTTGGAATAACTTAATTAGCCTCTTGGAACCTTTGTTTGTTCATCTACCAGCTTGAATGTAGCAGGTCTAAATGAGAGAATCACCTTATGGGCACTTTGCCTCTCTGGCGGTCCAGAGCGCTTAATCCAGAATGTTCACCACTGATGTTGATATTGAAACGCCAGGGAAATCAGAACAGAGACAATGCCATTGTATTTTTTTTTATTACAAAACAAATTAAATAAAATAGTGATTGATTTTATATACAATTGAACTGGAGTCCACAGCTCATGGTGGGGAAGGCTCAGAAGATGGGGATAAGGATGTGGTTGACACGAAATCTTTTTCTTCATATCTGGGAGGCAGTTCAGAGGAGAGATGAGGAGTGTATGAGATCCCAGCAGATGAAGGAGTCCTGGAAATGGTGTATATAGATTCACAATCTCTTTCAGAGGCCACACGTTGGCCCTCAGGAGTTGGGGTCCTACTAAAAAGAAGGAAAGAGAATGGAAATGAAGGAGGGGAGAATAGTAACATTAAATAGGAGGTTCTTTTCAAATGTTTAATTGTATGCTTCTAGGAGCATTTGCAAGGGACTCAGGAGTAATTTCTTCCACGTTCTCTTTCTTACAGATACTTCTTGATTCCTTACGCTCTACTTTCCTCACAGCTGATTCTAACATTAAGAGAGTTTCACCCTGTTTTGTTTCCCTTGATGTTGAGAAGACACGAAGTAGGAACGTATTGGTGCCGTCCAAAATGTAACACAGAGTTACTCTTCTCTGCCATTTTGTCTTCCGAGACAGTTAGCATAAGGCATACAGACTTATGCAAATAGAAAATTAAATCAAACCAAAAACTTGAAGGGTTACTGGAGTGAGTTCTACCAGCAGGCAGACCTGCCTCTAAATTTCCACTCCACTGCTTTCTAGCTGTGTGATTGTGAGCAAGTTATTTAACCTCACTAAGTCTCAGTATCCTCATCTGTAAAAAGGGGATGATAAGAGTGCCTACTCTCCTACCCATGAGAATTACATGAGATAATGCAAGCACACAGAAATCATGGTAGTAGCAAGTAGGAGTTGTTGTTGTTTAAGTTAATAGACATTTATTTAGGGCTTGGGGAAGTTCATCACTGGAGAAAAGAATATACAAAATTCACTAACAGAATTCTACAAATGTCCAGAATGTAACCTCCCCTTCATCCATGCAGGACAATTCCTAGTTCCATCTCTCCAGCTCACTACCCAGTTTGAGGAACAAGAACATGGGCCTTAAACCATGAAGGACCAGGTAAGGCAGCACCCATCCCCACCATTCCCTCTGGGTCTTTTGGGTCCCACTTCTCAGTGTCCATGAACTTCAGCCTCCCAAGCAGTCTGGCCGCCTCCAGCCTTTACCCATTAGGAACTGCACCAACCACCACTTGTATCCCACAGCGCTGTCTCTAAAACCTTCAACTGCATCCCTCTGCCGGAAGGAAAAACACTTAAATGTATGTTGTTCAATCTGACCCCAGGTGTGCCTCCTAATTTGTGGCGTATGGGGAGCATGGGCGATGAGAGTGTGACTCTTACCCTTCTCTTCATTCAATCTGAGAAGGCTCTGAGGCCCAGGGAACAACTGAATATTGAGAAGAGAAGCCAAACTTGGCCAGGTCGGGGTGAAAGCTGATTTTAGCCAGTCCCCCAAGTACCTCCACGAGGTACTGAACACCTGTGTACACAGGTACACAGATGCTCCAACAGGTCCCCTAGGGGACCCCTACATCTCCCCATGATCTAAAGCGGCAAAGCCTAAAATAGCAGGGGGCCTCGCAAGCCCTGCCCAGGGGCTCAGTCTGGCTGATAAAGTGTTAATCATTTAGAGGCTCGCCGGTGCTAGGGGTATGTAAGGATGCCTGGAGGAGGCTTCATATTAACCCAGCATAACCACTTTTATAATTTTTAATATATGTGCTGCCCAAAGTTTCCTGAAAGGTACTGTTAATATTAAGGCAATAATTCCGATATAAGGTCAACACAAATGATCCTCCCACTCTAATGTTTATTCCCATACCGCGCCTTCAAACTAATTTGGTCTGAGCTCGGGCGCAGGCCTGAGAAAGTTAAACATGCTTACTCTTAGAGTTCAAATGCTAAGTCTTACCCATGGTTAAAAATACTATAATACGAAGGTGGGTTTTCATTCTGAAGCAGACCATTAGCCCCAGGACTTCGAGGTACTGCAGAAGCTGAAGACTCAGGAAAGTAAGGTGGTGGGGGAGGTGGGAATATTATCACGGCATCACCTAAGGAAACACAGTATTTCGTTGAAGACAGGTGAGAAAGAAATGCAAGCACATTAGCAAGAGCAAAATAAATTAATGCTATGTTTGGCCCATGCATGTAAAAGGTCAAAACACCTATGCCAACTCCAGCATTGAAAAGTGGGACAATCAAATTCCCAGAGACATAGAGTGGACGCAGCCAGGGGCTGGGACAAGGGGGAACTGGAGTGAATGTTTAATGGGGGCCGGTTTCTCTTTGATGATGAAAAACTCCTAGAACTTGATAGTGGTGATGGTTGCAAAACACTACGGATACACTTAACACCACTGTACACTTACAAATGCTTATAATGGTAAATTTCACATGATCTCTATTTTGCCGCAATTTTTTCAAAACAGTGGGCCGATATTTCCTGGCAAGTCTGAGCTAACACGTTTCTGTGAAGCCTTGGCTTCCTTGGGTTGTCTACTGCTGCAAAGCTTACTCATTCTCAAGTTAAAATTGTGATTCATCAACACTTAGCTGTTGGATGAAACGCCTTGTTCCGTAATTGCAGTTTTAGCTTCTAAACAAATGACAGCAAGCCGGGTCGTGGCCAGTCTTTGTCATTGCCATGGCTGTGGGGCATGCTCCTCTGCAGGTTTTATTTCACCATTTCACCCAAGCTTTACAAAAGAAAGTCACACTGCAGATATGCTTGTGTTGTTGTTGTTGTTTTTGGTTTGTTTCTTTTTTGTGAGTTTTTTTTTTCCTTTTGCATTTCTGTTGCTACTGTTCATTCCAGAACACATGCCGTGTTTTGGGGAGGAGACAGTAGAGACCAGCTGCAAGCTCTGATGTGTACTCCAATTCCAATACGAAATGTATCACGTGAGCTGCCCAGATCATTCTAGCTGTGTGGCAGCGCCATGACGTAGAGGTCAGAGGGCAGTCTCTGATAAGTCGGCAGCACCAAATGACAGCTCAGGCAAAATGAAGGAGAGAGGACTTGAATGCACTGCAGGGAGGCAACCGGTTTGTACTGGCAGCAGATCTGACGACCGTCCTGGTCGGTACAAGATTCTTTAATGCTACCAGGGTGCCATTTGCCATTTACCAGCCCAGCGTGGCCCCGCACTGGCGGGGCCTCAGCTGTCACGTCTGTGTAGTGCAGGTCGTCCCTAATTGTACCTGCCTCAGAGAATGGGCAGGAGGGCTGGATTCTTGTGTGGTGGTTGAAACAGTGCTGATCACACAGCAGGCTCTCTCAGCTCTAAACACACCCACGAAGGTGCTTAAAGCACAAGCCGCCAGCAAGTGGCACTGATCCACATGTCTGACGAAACACTCCCTGCTGACAGCCACTCTCTACCGTATTGCCTCAACTGCTTCCTCACAGGGGGCTTAGCCCTTCTGAACATGTGTTAAGTCTTTCTCTCCTTCTACAAGCACATGGCGACTAGAGCTTAAAATATACATCGCTAACCTAAACTTGATAACATATAATGGTTATCTTGGGATCCTCATGTAATTTTTTTTTTCAGGTCTCGGTAGGTCAGAGGAAGTAAGGGTGACTGTGCACTTTGATTACACAGTGTGGAACAAAGGCCCCGGGAATAAGCCTCTAGAGCAGGCCAGTCACCTATCCAACACAAACAAGGAAGTGCTCAAAGACACCAGCTGTCTCTGGGGCTTGTCCACACCTCTGCCTATCGGCTCCCCGCCCTCCCCAGCCTTATAACCTGCTCTCCCTGAAAGCAATCCCAACCCCCCTGGGTTGCCCTTACACTATGTCCCGTAGGACTTGATGTCTTTGACTTGACAGCAGACATCGCTCAAGGGAGGCCTAGCTCATACCCCTGCTTGTGTATCCAGGACCCAGCACTGAGTGTGCCTGTGATGGGGATATCATGTGTCTGGGGAGAAGGAGCTTCCATTCCAGGAACAGCTGAACTCTGGGACTTAGCCAAGAACTGCTTCTTATCACACCAATCCCTCATAAGGCAGAACTGGCCATTGACAATATCTAGAGTCTTATCAATTATGCTAAAAGGCATGACTTCTAAAAACCTGAACCTTATCCCATAATATCAAAGGAGAGAAAACAAGGAGTTAGTGTGCCAACCTTTCATAGGTGTGATAGCACTTAAAGGGTTAAGTGGAAAAGCCACCATCAGGACGAGACCACCCAGGAGTCACTATGTCCCAGCACCAGCAACCCTGCTTTCTGCTGTCTCCCAACTCCAGCCACCAGGAGGGAGGCTGAGCCCCAAAGATCTCCTGATAGTAAACCCCAAGGGCATACCTTGAAATGCACCCAACTAAGTAGAAGACGATAAGCAGTAAATGACTGTATTTACTTACACTTCCCCCCATGTTCCCCAAAAGGACTGAGAACATCTATGACATAGGGTAAGCCCTTTAATCGCGTAACGGCTGCCCAGAACACTAGTTGAAGCCAGCAGAACTAGAATTACCACCAAGTGTCCCAAGGCCCTCCCCAGGGCTATATGGGGCCCCAGTGTATATGTGCCCACCTGCCTGGGTTGGGGTCCTGGCTCTGCCACTTGCTAGTCTGTGCCCTTGGCAAGTTATGTGATATCCCTGTGCTTCCGTTTCATCATCTCTAACACGGAGATACTAAGAGTATCTGCCTCATTGGGTTGTTGTAGGTATGAAAGAATCTGACAGAGGAGGCCCTTGCAGAATACTTGGATGGGGATCTGGTCCCAGGATGAACCCGGTGTCTGTGTTAGCTATTATTAATGTATAACTACTATTGGTGTGGTCACCATAAATATATAAATACATAAATAAGTAAGCTGGGAGCTTCAACCATGGCTCAAGGACTTGTCTGTAAATCCATCTGCCCTTGCTCTCCAAGGCCAGTGTCATGCGAGGCTGTCTGGCAGTCCAGGGAACCCCCACTGTGAATACCGCTACCTCCAACAGACAGCCCCGAACATGAGAAACTCTGTTCCCTCCTTCTCTGTTCCTTCCCTATAATGTTCTTTGCCTAGCCTTGTAGATGTCAAGGCTATGGCTTGAGAGCTTTACACTTTCCAAAGTAGGAGACTGAAAAAAAAAAAGAGTGATTTGCAAAACTGAACAGCAATGGGGTTTTTCATTGATCGTGTGAAACTGAGGCAAAAGCTACTGTTGTTCTTTAGGGGGCTGGACTCTGGGAAATAATAATCCAACTCTTCTGCAGAACCCAGAGAACTCAAAAGTCACGTCCAGGCATCCCATGGGGGACAAAAGTGACAGATGCGATCACATTTCATCTTTGTGCCACTATTTCCAAACTTCCCCTCCACCCTGAAGCCAAAGATAAAGTTACAGCAAAGGAGAAACGACATGGAAAACCATGCAGGAAGCACCCTCAAAATGCAGAAGATGGATGGACTTGGGACAGACAGGATCTTAGAATGTTAGTGCTGGAAGGAATCTCAGCAATGCAATGCTCATTTTATAGATATGTAAACTAAGGCCAGAAGAGGTTAAGGACTTACCAAGGACAGCCAGACAGTGATAGCCAGGGGTGAGAATCAGCATGGCCAGCACAAAGTGCCATACAGTTCAAGGTACTTGGCAGGTCTCTAATATGACAGAAGGCTCCCAGGCTATCCTAGCAGTTTCTGTCACTTTCCTCTTAATTTGCTCTGTGACCTCAGTCAAGGTCACACCTTAATATCTCAGTGCTTTTGCTAAATAGGAAGGAATTGCTGGGAGGAGATGATGTGTACAAGGATGCTTACAGGGCTTAACAAGGCAGCAGGACTGTGTATGTGTGCGGATGCCTGCATGTGTGCGTATGCACGCACACGTGTGTATGAGAGAGACAGAAAAAAGACAGACTCTAGGCCAGACCCAAGGGCAGCCCTCTGAGGCCTTGATGCTACAGCCAGTGCGCTATGAGCATGCATAGGAACGACAGCCACCTACCTACAGTGACCTGGACGGGCTCCGTGTTCTGGATCTGTCTGTCTTCACTTTCAGAGGCATCCTGGCCCACATTCAAGTTGTTTCTCTTCTTCACATGGGCAACCACAAAGAAACACAATCCCATGAGTACAATCAAGGGTCCCATGATCTGCAGGGACAGGAATCCACAGATCGGGGGTTCCGAGTCGGCAGTGTCTGTCTCATTCAGGGGTTCCTGTGCCCAGTCGGAGCCACAGCCAGGGACCCAAATGCCAAGTATGCTGATGAGCATGCCACTTGTCAAGAACAGAAACCCGAAGATGAGGTACTGGGCAAACTGGCGGCTCTCTCCACAGATGAAGGCTCGGTCGGGGTCCGCCTGACTGCCTCGCAGGCGTCCCTCCCGGAGCTGAAGTCGTGCCCGGGAGCGGGCCAGGATCACAGCCCCAAGCCCAACCGCGGCACATGCAGGCCCAGCGACCTTGAGCACTATGCTGCAGTCTGGGAAGGTTTTGTA
This sequence comes from Cryptoprocta ferox, assembly GCA_028646485.1. Classification (NCBI taxonomy): domain Eukaryota; kingdom Metazoa; phylum Chordata; class Mammalia; order Carnivora; family Eupleridae; genus Cryptoprocta; species Cryptoprocta ferox. Next base: position 48,921,044 of record CM053572.1, on the reverse strand, counting down.
TTGGCATGTCTGGAACCCAAAGATGGAGAGCAGGACGCCCACACACAACAGGATGGCACCAAAGACAAAAAGGAAGAAAATGAGCTTGCTGACACTCCTGTCTGGCTGGACCCCATCTGGTTCAGCAGCCGCTACAGGAGACATGGCCAGAAGAGGCCCCTTCCCCAGAACCAGGCAGAATGGATTTCCTTCCCTCCAGTGGTTGGTTTCAACAGCTCTGCAAATGTAACCAAACACCAAATTAAAGTGGGCACAGGTGTTCCTGACCCGCCCTGGCCATTTCAGAAATCACACTAGGATGAAATCATAGGAATAGAACTTTATGCAAGTGATACACTGGGGAACAATGAGCTGGTTTATGAGTCAGAAGCCCTGGCATTCAGAAACTCTTGAATATGTAATTTTATGAAGATACTCAAGAAGAGGAAATGCAATTACCATGCACCTAAGAGTATCTTGAAAAAAACAAAACCCATACAACAAAAGTAACTGGGTGTGGCTTTTCCTGTTATGAGTCTTACAAACTCACTTCCCCAGGCAGGGGGAAAAAATAAAAAACAATGGCGAACGAGGGAAAAACTACAGAGATTATTTCTGATTTACAGACATCCCACATTTCATCCCAGCTGCTCTGAACATTTCTAAGTCGGTAAAATTTCGTTCAGTAACTAACTCCATTTCCTGTTTTAGACTGCGGCAACTTTCCATTCCCAGCTTTATTCTAAGGCTGTAACATCTCCAGGACGCCCAAGGTCAGCAGTTTCAATTGAATGGGAAGGCAATTCAGGAACAGAGTGGGTCAGGTGGATTTTAAGTGAACTGTGTCGAAATTCGATTCTTGAGTTCTCCAACAGGCACTGGCGCTGCACTGGCCTGAAACCCCGAGACCTGACTGACCGGGTTTGGGGCGACCCAGGGGTGCGTGGCACAGCGGATCAGGCGGGGCCTTGCCTCCCAGGTGTGCAGGTGGCCTCTCACTCACCCTCCTCCAAGGTGCCACTCACTTCCACAAAAAAGTTTAGGCTCTGTTCAAAATAAGCAGCCAATAAAACCACCAGTTACAGAGCACTAAACAGCAAGAGAACTTGACTTTGGAAGAAGCTCGTAAGGAAAATCAAGTGGGAGAGTACCTTACACAGGATCGATCACCAAGCGCTGTGCTTACACGATCGTATATTACATGAACCGTAAGCAGTTGTTAAAAAGGTGTCTATTTGATGCACATTGACTTGATCGTCTCATTATCTTGTCTTACTCTACTGAGTGAATATTTTACCAGGACCCTTTGTGAGACACTGGAAAAGACAACCTAAATGTGAACACCCTTTTTACTCGCTCAATATTTGGTGTCGTTTGTAACCATGATCACATGAAGGAGGTCGAGATTGAGGCTCTAAAGCCAAGGCCATCTTGACAAATCTAAATCAGGTCCAAGAGGGGGTCAGTTTAGGTAACGAAAGCAAATAGCTGGTCTTATACTAGGAAGTACTTTTCCAGGAAAAAGCGCCCTGAAATCAGAAGGAGGTTGGGGCAAGAAGGAAATATATAGGAGGGAAATAAGCTTCCATTTTAAACCTAGACAAACTATATTTATGAAGATGCCAATAAGCTGAGACAAACACTTAAAGACAGGATTGCACTAATTAAAAAAAAATCTGGATCATGTAATTTGTTTTGCTGGTTCCAGAGATAAGGGTGCTTCTCTGCTACAAAGTCCTATCGGGAATTCATTGAATTTCTGATACCTTCAACTCTGAAGCGAGTCACAAGGCTTCAAATGACCTAAGGCAAATTCTCAAACACTAGTAAAGTAAATAGAAGCCTAAAACTGGATTTGTAGCTCTTTTCCATGAACTAGTGGACTAAGCACCTGCCATATGTATTAATCCCTCCTCCAAAATAGCGTGTGGGTAGTCAGTTTGTCTCATATACATGAGACATTCACAAATGGACACAAAGACATCTACACTAACAGAAAATTAAACCTTTTTTAAATACCAACGTACATTTAATTTCTCCAAAGCCAAATCCACCGCCCCAACACTACTTTCCAAAAGACATTTCCAAATCAACAGCATCTCACCAAGCCTCAAGCTCTGGTGCATTTGGGCATCCTGGCAAAGACAGCCAGAAGTCTTTTACAGGGAATAGTTCCGTGGGTTTCAGGGCACCGGAGCCCAACAACAGCCCCAGGCGGTTCAGCTTGTGGCTCCCAGCCTTGCAGGTTTAGCTCGGGGTCTCCCGCGCTGGCGCCGCATATCGCCCCAAGACTTGGTCACCCAAGCGCAGCGCCAGACCCCGCGCGGGAGTGCGGAGAAGCGCGGGGACCAGAGACGCTTACCTGAAGCTTCCTCCGGCGTGCGCGCTGCCTGCGCCGGGGCGCGTCCCGGGAGCCTGGCGCGGCCCTCGGGTTCCGCTCTCTGGGAGGCGGCGCTGGCCGTGGCCACCCGGCTGGGCGCGGCCTCCCTGCGGCGGCCGGCACCGCACGCTCCCACCTGCGCGTCCAGGCGCGGAGGGCGGGCCGCCACTGTATTTACAGAAGGAGGCGGTGCCAGAGGGGGAGCGGCGGGGCAGGGCCGACTGGCGGGAGCTGGCCGCCGCCGGGTGCTGCCCTTCGGGGCCAGAGGCGCACCCGGCGCGGCAGTGGAGAACGGGGGGCGGCCTCGGAGCCCAGGGCTGGCAGATTTGACCGCTTCTGCGCCCGTGACCGTGCGCGCAAGGAATCCAGGAAAAATGGGCACCCCCGCCACCGCCCTGGCCCGCAGACGTGGGAGGTAGGGGCCGGCACGTTGAAGTTCTCCTCCTGGCTGTCCGAACTGCGCGCTGTGCGGGCCGAGATCCAGGGAGGAGGAAGGGAGCCGGTTCCCTTCGGAGGCCCCGGGCCCGGAGTTAGGGCACGGGGAGACGTGGGAAGGGGAGTCGCCCGCTGCCCTCTCCGATGTGGCCGTGGCCCAGGCCGGACGGGGCCCCGCGTTCCTGAGGCCGCGCTTTCGGCCACGACGCCGTCTGGCACTGGTCTGCCCAGCGGCGTGTGGCCCTCCTGCCCCTCCGGAGACCTTGACGGGGGTCACTGGAGCAAGTCCCTCGCTGCAAGCTCCCCGACCAGGAAAGGGTTATGGAGACACCAGGTCACCGAAACTTGCGCTCTACTGGAATGTAAGACAAAGGGTCCTCCATACCTGAGCCATCCAGGCAGGAGGTCCTAGCTCCAAGACTGAAGCAGGCCCTGGGCAGGTCAGCTCGGTCCGTTTGGCACTCACAGGTATCCTGACAGTCTGCCTTACCAGAGAACCCCCTTTCGGTTTCTCACTTGTTAATAGTCTGCCGGAATTAAAGTGGTAACTTTCCCTGCCCTTGAACCAGTAGTTTCGGGATGGGTTTGCTAATCCCCATGCTATTTGTAACCTGCCCCGTGACACGTGACACGGACCCAACCATGCCAGTTTCCACACCAGAGGTCAGGGCACTGTGGAAGGTGAATCAAGGGCTCAGCCCAAGTACAACAGTGAGGGGAGCCCTGGGGACTTTCCCCATCCCCACCACTTCCCCCACCTTCCTGGCTCCTTTGCCTGAAACCCAGTCTCGAGTTAATGCCAATTGCTCTAAGGTTTTTAAATTGTGAGCACTCTACATATCTAATACAGCAAGTTGTTCTCATAGGTCTCACTCAGCTTAGCTGATTCCAAGGGATGAGCAGAAGACTCTCAAAGAAGGGGGGCAGAGGGAGGCAGAGGGAAGGGCACTTCCCTGGGCTTTGAGTGCCAGACCCCTGGGTCTGTGACATGAGGCTTGGGGAGGGAGGCATACTGGACAAGTTCCAGTGTTGGGATTTGCTGGGGGCAATTGTCCCAGTGGCCCAATGTGGCCTTTCTCACAGCCAGAGTGCCTTGGCCCCCAAGAATCTCTTCCCTGACTGAAGATCACTGATTGTCACCGTAATGAATAATACTGACATCACCACCCCTTGCTCTGTGCCAGGGTCTGCGTGACCCACTCCACCTAGAGCCTCCGCTTCTTCAGTGTGTCTCCAGCAACTCAGAGACGGCTGCAACCAAAGAGGATTGGGGGCTAAAACTCAGTCCATTTTCAGTTGCAGAAACCAAGGCCCAAAGGCAAAAATTGACCTCCTCAGCTGACTCGTGTGGAGCAGGGTCCTGAACCAGATGGACTGACTATTCCTCCTAGATACACCTGTCACCCAGAGGACACACAGTGCCATGAACTCGGAACATGGCTTTTTATTACGTGGCTTTTTAATCATTGTAGCAATATAGACACTGTATCCCAAGGACGTTGCAGCAATCTGTGTCCCGGGTGGAGATCCTGGTCAAAGTGTCAGGATATTTGCAAGGTAGAGACACCTCAAAGTACACCGAGCTAACAAGCAGAGAGCCAGCAGGAGTGATTTCACAACAGCATTGGACACCGAGCTTTCTAAGAATGCAGGCCCTGAATAGAGAAAGTGCTGTCCCTACTCAGGCCTGCTGACAGCTCTTTCTTGTACAAGGGGTTTCCATCTCCTTTCCCCACTCATGCTTTCCTCCTGTAGTTGAAACTCAATATCTGGCCATGTCGTGTGAGGACCTGCAAGGGCCCTGTTGACACAGCTGCCCCCTGGTGCCACATGACTGCGGGGTGGCCACACATGACGGACTTGAATGTTCTGGCACCAAGGACGATCAGATTAGCCACCACTTGGGATATATCTCCTGTTTGGACTGTTTGTCTTTTGGAGCCTGTTTGACTAAATTAAAATCCTTAGAAACTGATCAGCGGTCAGGTAGGAAAGACATGACCGCCAGCCTCCAAGGTGCTCATTTTTGTAGCAGACCTACTTTTAGGAAAGACACTGGGTCACCTCCTTCCTGTGTGTAAACCAAGTGGCCCTTTCTACCTTGTGTGGTAGTGAGAAAAGATAAGACCAGACAGAATCCATAGAACAATAGCAGCAGAATGAGCTATTAAAAGTGGATGAATCTTGAACTCAGGAGGTGAATCCAGACGGTGAAGATGTGACATGGATTCATTCATTCATGCTGCATATATTTAGTGAGTACCGACCATACACCAATAAATAAGATACAAAATGCTTTGCCCTCTGGGAACTTCTATTTTAATAAGAAGGAGAAAGACAATTAAAAAAAAAAAAAGACATGTACGCTATCCGGAGTATTAGCGGGCAGTAAGTGCTGTGGAGACTAAGACATCACAGAACGAGGCTGGGGAGATTCCGTTTTCAACAGGATGGTTAAGGAAGGCGGCTCTGAGGTGACACTGCAGCAGAAACTTGAAGGGAATGAGAAAACAAGCATATTGATCTACAATCGCATAACAAATTACCCCAAAACTTAGAAGCTTAAAACAGCAAAGATTTGTTATCTCTCACTGTTTCTGAGGGGCAGGAATTTCAGAACAGATGGTGGGGGGAGGGGGTGGACCTGTCTGGGGATCTCTCGTGAGGTTGCAGTCAAGCTGATGGTTGGGGCCACGTCACCTGAAGGCCTGACTGGGCTGAAGGATCTGCCTCCAAAGTGGCTCACTCCCATGGCTCTGGGCAGGAGGCTTCAGTCTCCTACCATATAGACCTCTGCACAGAGCGTCCTGATTGTCCTCATGACACAGAAGCTGACTTCCCCGAGACTGAGTGATCCAAGAGAGAGCAAAGGAGGGGGAAGATGCAGTGCATTTCATAATGTAGTCTCTGAAGTCCCACACTGTCACTCTGCTTTATTTTCTTCCTTAGAGTTGGGTCACTAAGTCGGAGGGAAATTAGGCTCTACCTCTCAAAGGGGGTGGGTACCAAAGACCCTGTGAACATATTGTAAAACTGTCACAGGAAACGATAGTGATATTTTGGCAAAGAAGGAAAGAGCACTTCAGACAAAGGAAAGGGCAGGTGCAAAGGCCCTGAGGCAGAAGCAGTATGGCATATTCAAGGAAGAACAAGAGGTGAGAGTGAGAGGGTGACTAGGTAAGCAAGGGGATGAGGAATAGGAGAGGAAGTCCGAGAGGAAAGGCGTGTGTGTGGCAGGGGGTGTCACATGCACCAGATTGTGAAGAGCTTTGTGGTGCTCTGAGTGAGATGAGACATCTTTGGAAGCCTTTTTAGCTGTGAGTGTGTTGTAGTCTGACTTGTTTGTTTTTCTATTTTAAGGAAACGGCTTCCAGGTGAGAGTAATCTGAGGTCCTCCTCAGACTCAGGAAGTGTAGAAGGGAGACATTTAGGAGGCTAGTGTAATAACCCAGGAGAGAAATGACTGTGGCTTGTATTTGGAGGTGATAAGGCAATTGGACCCTGTATATGTCAGGAAGAGAGAGTCAGGGGGATTTTCCTTGGACTGAATGTGGGTTTTGACTTTAAGCTTTTGGGCCTGAGGAACCAGAGGATGGTTCTGTCATTGCCCCAAGATGGGGAAGAATGGGGGCTCCTAGGTCGTTAAGTTACTTGAGTGACCAACTTTGGCTCGGGTCATGATCTTGTGGTTTGTGGGTTTGGGCCTTTCATGGGGCTCTGTGCTGACAGCTCAGAGCCTGGAGCCTGCTTCGGATTCTGTGTCTCCCTCTCTCTCTGCCCCTACCCCACTTGCACTCTGTCTCTCTCTCTCTCTCAAAAATAAATATTTAAAAAAAGAAGAAGAGAGAGATGGGGAGGAATGAAGGCAGGACCAGTTTGAGAGGGAAGCTTTGGGGCATGTTAACTTTGAGGTGCCCACTAGACATCTGAGTGGAGAAACTGAGTAGGCAATAGGACATACAGGCCTGAAGTTGGAGAATTCCGGGAGGAAATTTTCCTGTGCTGTGTCAGGTCTGATGGTTAAATCAAGAAGGCTGGGGTCCCTCTTACACATGCACACATGGCTACACCCATGCGGTAGCAGTCAGTGCGACTGGGGGCCCCAAGGAGGCACCGAGCCCTGGGCAGTGTGGGGCTAACCGCTGTGGGGGGTTCCAGTGTCTCCAGGGGCAGCAGGCAGCCAGTGTGACCAGGAGGGAGGAGTTTCTGCTGGTGCCACCTTCTGCTGCTCTGTTCTCAGAGCAGTGCCCTGCGGAACCAGTGTCCTCCACTCCCCCAGGACAGGCCCTGTGCCACTCCCCGGAGCACTGCCACGCTGCGAAGCAGCTCAGCGCCAATGGTGCGGCTTGGCTTCCGGAACTCAGGATCACGGTTTCAGGCTTCGCAAGGGTGCGGAAGGACAGTGAAGCAACCAAGTGTGCCCCGCTCTAGTTACTCTCCTCTCTGTTGGTCTCTCTCTGGTTCCGCCCCAAATTAATCTCAGCGGCCTGAAGCATGCATTTCTCTTTCCAACTCCTGACATTTCCTGAGACTCTGCTGAGGCAGGGGTGCTTGGTCTTGGGTCCCTATTTCAACGAGTGCTCCCAGGACTCCCAGTGACGCCTGTGAACCTAGGTGGGTGTCCTGCAGCTGCCACGGTAGGGGAAGGCTGAGGTTCCTGGGTCCTCTCCTTCCTCTGTGCCCCTATGTGGGACTTAGAATAGGTCTGACAGATAGACCTGGGTAGGTTTGATTGACTTGGCGGGCTCGAGTTGAGGGTTTTTATTTGGCCCCTTAGCTGACCCCCAGTGCAAAGACTAATCTTTTGCAGAGTCATTTTATTGCCTGGAATGGCACTGTTGATTTCGTACAGGCGATAACAGCTTGCCTGGAATGCAGGGAGCCGGAGCCGGGGCGACAGAATTCAAGGGGTTGTTTCAGACAGAGTGAGTGAGGATTTGCTGTGGTCATGGCCCCCACCTGACCAGAGAGAGAGGGCACTTCAACAGTGGTGGCCACATGCTGGCAGACAGCTGTAGGACAGACCAGCACGGCGACAGCAAGAGGTTTCTGGAAATGTGGCCGCCTCCTGGCGGTTTGCCTTGCCTCCGTCAAACACCTCGCGCTGACTGGGTTACAAAGAACAAAGTATTTCTCCCTAGCACGTAAAAGGGCACGAGTGGACCACAGTTTCGATCCTGGCTTTGCCACCTAGGAGCTGTGTGACCTTGGGCAGGTAAACAACTTTTCTGTGCCTCAGTGTCCTCATCTGTAATATGGGAATGAGCAGACCTGCCTCAGAGGATGTCTTGAAGAATAAATTTCTGGCACATGACAGGCCACCAACAATGGATTTCTGGCTAGTCACCTCCTCATCTTCCGTCTGTGCCTCCTCCCTGGCCCATAATCTTCAGCAAGGCTGATCAGACCAATCCCTGGAGAAGGTCAAGGGATGGGTGAGGACAGAGATCACGATGGTCACAGAGAGCAAAATGAATCGTGTTGACTTCTATTGCTCAGTCACAGTGGTCTGAGCCGCAGTCAACTCAACTATAGCACGTTTCCCAATTATTTCTAAGGGTCCTCAAAGGTATGTATCACACGATCTCAAAAACCAGCAGTCCAGACGGCCCCCCTGTGTTGCCTGCCCTGTTCTGTTCTGCCTCTGCTCCATCACAACCGCCCACCCCTCCAGCCACCAAAGCTTCTGGAAGGGGCCTTGCTGCTGCTGGTGTCCCTGGAGGTATATGTGGGGACCCTGCAGGCTGCTCCCCCAGCCAGTCGGTGGCCAGGGTCCAGGGTTCCACCTGCTGTCCTCTCCTGGGTCCACCTGCACGTCTCAGCCCCATCACTACACCCTCCGTTCTGGCCCTCCATTTCCTGGTTGCCCTGGATGATTCCAAAAAGGAGTCAATTCAGCTTACAGTGCTCCAAAAATACGGCCAGGTGAAGTAAATATGAAAATAGATGAGAAAAGGAAAGACAAAAGAAAAGGGTGGCTGTATGTCCTGCGTGATTCAAACGGCTCGTGGTACTGGATGGTGTGGTATGGAGGCTGGCCGTCATCCATACGGGTCCCTTGCCTGTTTTAGGATCCGTGTGGACGCTTGTCTGAGGCACACAGAGATGGCTCTCAGAATGGCTCCACCCAGACTGGGAGCGGGCCATCGGGCGCTGAGGTGCGGTCTGTGAGGACCCCAGCCCCCAGCTGCAGCCCCCAGGGGAAGGTGCCGCCTCCCCGGTGGTCCCTCACAGTCACACACTCGAACCCTTGGCTTCTCCCAGAGCAACTGCGGCCTAAAAACTGAAGCAGTAAGAACCTGAGCACCTGAGACCTGGGCATCTGAGAGATTAAAAGGCAGTTTGGCAGGAAGCCACCTCCTAAGTGCCCCAGATTTTAACAAAAGGCCCTTTGTCGCAGCAGCAGAATGCAGGTAAGGCCAGGGCTCGAGTTGGGGTTGATTCAGAAAGAAGGAAAAGAAAACTGCTCTTCGGGTTTTTTTTTTCTTGTTAACCTATCTCACTGGGTTACTGAGAGGATTAAGTGAATCCAGAGAGAAAGACCTGCTGTAATGTAGGCTTGGATGCCATCCGCAAAGAAATAATTTCTCCTAAATAATAATAATCGCTAACTCCCACATAAAACAGACTCTGTGTTTGCAGTGACGCACACATCTTACTCATTTGCACTTCATAACAAGCCAATGATATAAGTATTGTTGTTCCCCATTTTACACATGCAAGAGAGGGTGAGCCGCTCCGACCTCAGCTCGCAGGGAAGCAGAAGGCTGGATTCGAAGCACCGCGTTTCTCCTCTCTCCTAAGTGAGCCTCAAGCTCCACCCAAAGCACCCTTTCTAACCGCCCACGGGATGTAGCTAGGGCTCTTTTCCCACGTCAGCTTTGAGTCACTCAAGGGCAAGCTCACAAACTCCCACTTATCTTTTAATTCTCCAATTAAATGCCATTTCCCCAGATAGACCCCACATCTCAATCAGCCCCAACTCCCCACACCCCATTGTTATTTTCAGACCACCTGGTATTTTTTCCGTTCAGGGCGCTTGTCACAAGCATAGTTTATTATCCCTTTGAGACCACCCCTCCCCCACCGTTGGCCGTTTAAACCACTGTGTCCCCTTCTCCCTTCTTGTTGCTGTCACCCCAGACCTCCCAGACCTCCCACCGTCCAGCTCAGGTTTTGACACCTGCTGCTCAGGCCCCTCCCATTTCAAATCCTGCCTTCATCCTGGGCACCTTAAACCGAACGTGAATGACCCCAGGGACATCCAGGCCTTCCACTCCCATCCACCTGAGCCCACACCTCCCTCCAGCACCTTTCTAAGCCAGGACCTCTGTGGCTGCACGCTGCCGGTAAGAGACACAGCCCCAGAATCAACCACTGGCTGCATAAATCAGTGTCCCAAAACTGAAGGGCCCTCGGCAGCCCAATCCCATTTTACTCCTAGACTCACTTCCCTTTCCACAAGACTGTGTCAGCAGGTGGCCCACAGCCCAGGGAGCCCTGTCCTCTGCTCTGGGGGTGCCACTGATGGTCACAATACCTGTGTGGCCAGCCTGGTTCTTCAAGGGCAAATCACCCTTGGCCAAATGTGCCTCCCTACCATGACCACTGGCTCAGGGTCCCAGGGTTATAGCCTCTTTCATTTGCTCTCAAGGGTTTGGCTCCTAAAGCATAATGGCTTCTAGGCCCAGTCAGGCAACTTTAAGTCTTAGCCTCCTGCTGTGCCCAAGCCAGTTCTCCTGTCACAGTGACTTTGCCCTGACATCAGACCCGAGTCACCATTCTAGGCTCCCCTCTATAGTGACCTCTTCCTTGAGGGCTCTTGACACTTCTTGCCAAAGGCCTAAGTCAGAATCACCTTCATCCATCACCAAGGAAAGGAAAGATAATTTTCCCTCAACTCTTTGAATTCTCGGTTGAGAACTTTCAATAAGAGACCAATTAACCAGAGAGAAACAAGTTTACTAACATGGATACCCACGTAGAGCAGGGAGATGCGGGAGAATGAGTAACTCCCCAAGGTGACCTAGAATTCAGGCTTAATACCGTCTTCATAGGGGAACAAGAAGAATGACGACAGCCTCTTGGGGAGAGTAAATGACTTTTGAGACAGATGAATGAGTCCTTAGAAGAAGAGACGGAAGGTGTAATGTTTTGTGACAAAGTCTGGATGTCTGACAACTTCTGTGTCACCTTCCAGCCTGCTCTCCTGTGGTAAGAGTCAATCTTCCCTGGTTGATGAGACACCCCCCCCCCCATGGAGGAGATTTATGACAATCGGGTTCCTTTTGGAGAACCTGTCTTCAGACAGACAAGGGGAGTTCAGAGAAAGCCTCTCTACATTTGCCTTTTTCAAGCACCTCCAGCTCTAAAGAACTGATTTGCCAAAGTGGCACATTTTGGGGTGTCAGATTCTGCTACCCTTCAAAGGCTTAAAAAGCATTTGGTGAAAGAGCCGGAGAGTAAGTAGTTTAGGCGTGTAGGATATTTGGTGTCTATTGCAACTGCTCAGCTCTGCTGTCATAGCCGGGAAAGCAGCCTTGGACATAGATAATATACAAATGAGTGTTGCTATGTTCTCATACAGCTTTACTTATGGACACTGAAACCTGAATATCATACACTTGTCATGTGCCGCAAAGTATTCTTTAAATTTTTTTTCAACAATTTAAAGTATAAAATTCAGGGGTGCCTGGGTGGCTCGGTCAGTTGAGCATCTGACTTTCGATATGGGCTCAGGTCATGATCCCAGGGTCGTGGAATTGAGCCCTAAGTGGAGCCTGCTTAAGATGCTTGCTCTCTCTCTCTCTCTCTCTCTCTCTCTCCCTCTCTCCCCCTCCCTCCCTGACCACCCCCATTCCTCTCCCCTGCTCACACTCTCTCTCACTCTAGTAAAAAAAATCATGCTTAGTTCATGAGCCACACAAAAATAGGAGGCAGCCAAATTTGTAGTTTGCTTATTCCACACTAAGGTATTGACCCTGTCCTCCACTCTCTGGGCATGCCCAGTTAACCTGGACAAGGATAATGCTAAGACAGATCTAAGCAGGAGGCTTCCTGACGTTCTGAGCTCAAGCCATCTTACCCCGGGTGCCATGGCAGGATGTTATCACCTTTCTCCGTCAATGGTCCACTGGGGCCACAATGGGGCCTTTTTATATATAGTTCAAATTCTTTCCCTCTGGACCACCCTCTCACACTTTTTGGCAGCACAACCGCCTCCCCCAAACTCTGTCAAGGTAGAGCTATTATTTCTAGTAATAGTTTGTTTTTGTATTTAACGATTACCAGTATTTCTAATATATTCATATCTGATCAATTAGTGCTAATAATAATTGTGCTGATAATCCAATCCAAAATCATTTTAATACTTATAGGAAACTAAAAAAAAAAGTATGTGTATACATTCTTGTAAAGCAAAATATATGTATCTCTAAGAAATAACATGATTTATAAATGCTCTTGCATAAAAATATTACACTAGGGATAAAATTCTATGGGGGGAAGTATGTGGAATTAAAAATTTATAATAAAAACATGTAAAATGTATTAGCAGTTTTAAAAAGATGACTAATTTTAGGGGCGCCTGAGTGATTCAGTTGCTTAAACATCTGACTTTGGCTCAGGTCATGATCTCATGGTGGGTGAGTTCGAGCCCCGTGTCAGGCTCTGTGCTGACAGCTCGGAGCCTGGAGCCTGTCTTCGGATTCTGTGTCTCCCCCTTTCTCTCTGCCCCTCCCTCGCTCATGCTCTGTCTCTCTCAAAAATAAATAAACTTAAAAAAAAATTTTTTTTAAGCTGGATAATTTTAAAAAATAGATTGTGGTTCAGGTTCCTGGGCGGCTCAGTCAGTTGAGCATCTGACTCTTGGTTTCTGCTCGGGTCATGATCTAGCAGTTCATGAGTTCAAGCCCCTCACTGGGCTCTGTGCTGACACTGTGGATCCTGCTTGGGATTCTCTCTGTGTCTTCCCTCTCCCTCCTGCGCGCGCTCTCTCTCTCTCTCTCTCTCAGAATAAATAAAATTAAAAAATAGATTATGGTTATGTTATGAACTAAGCTAAACCAGCTTAATCATATAACACTGCCCATATTGTTTTCAGTAGCTACTAAAGATGTCTGAATTACCCGAAGGCTAACTACTCCCACACAACCTCACTAATGTCTCAAACCCCTCGCATCAGCTTTACTGGACATACAGAGCTTTATTAAACATTTATTAACAAACAGGCACAAAGCAGTTAATATGGCTGCCTCTTCTGTGAGCTTGAGGACCTTGACTTGACTGGAGTCAGCCCCGTGACATTCCAGAGCCAGGGGATGGGATGAGCCTCAGATGCACTCCCAGTGGGTAAATTAACCTTGTCCTGAGTTCATATGGGGCCAAGGGATAGTTCCTTTAAAATCTTTTAGCCACAACACACATGTCTTAAATACCTCCAGTACCCGACAGAAAAAGCCTGCAGCTGCATTCCCTGTGCCAGTTAACAGGCCACTACTTCCGCTGTATGGATTGCAGCACCTGTGGCAGCCCTTGGCCTGTGGCCTTTCTGACCTTAGCTCATTTCCCAGACTCTGTGGTCTTGGAATCCTAGCTGAACTGGTTTTAGTTTAACCTAAGTAGCATGACATCACACTTCGGCTGCAGAATTTTATTTTATTTTATTTTATTTTATTTTTTATAAAAATTTTTAAGGTTTATTCATTATTGAGAGACAGAGCATGAGCATGGGAGAGGGAGAGGGAAACACAGAATTTGAAACAGGCTCCAGGTTCTGAGCTGTCAGCACAGAGCCTGACACGGGGCTCGAACCCACAAATAGCAAGATCATGACCTGACCTGAAGTTGGACACCCAACCGACTGAGCCACCCAGGCGCCCCCGGCTACAGAATTTTAAAGTAAAGTATGACCATTTAGCTTTAGCAGTGAGTGTCAAACCACTGATGTATTTATACTCCATTAGGCATCTTTAAAAATGACATATGTTTTATTTTTAAATGTCAATACTTATAACATGCCACAAATACCAGGTCTTTCTATTTACATTTACAATGGAAATTTTGAATGTCAACTTAATTTTTTTAGTTGATTTTTTGTTTTACATGTCAACTTGCAAATGAACAAGAGGGTACATAGTTTTTACAAATCATTTCAGAGGTTACTCTCGGCAGAGCTGTCTTTTGAGGGTGGAGAGAATGTCTCTTTGGTCTTCATGCACATTTGCTCACCTTCTTCCCAGAGCCCTCAGGGTTCTGCATTCCTAAGGATTAGGTGGAAGCCTTTACAACACAGCAAGTTCCTGTGACACCTTCTCCCAGGCAGAGGGTGCCTTCTGGCCTTTTGGTTTATAGCTGAGATCTCGGGGAGATTCTTCTAGAATGAAGAAGATCTGCCCCTAGGTGATTTGGTTACTCCACTTAAACCGAGAAGCGCTGGTAACTTAACAGCTTCTTTCTTCACTTGATCTTAGCCAAAAGGCCGAGAAGCGATCAACAGCTTCTTTCTTTAAAATAAAATAAAATTGCTTTACGGCCCGTGGACTCTGCTGAGTAAGCATCGTTAACGTCTCCCCTCCCACCGCCGTCCTGTCTAAGTCGGAGTCTCCCAAAGAGCCTGAGGAGCTGCGGAAGCTTTTCATCAGAGGTTTGATCTTTGAAACAACCAGTGAGAGTCTGAGGAGCCATTGTGAGCAATGGGGAACGCTTATGGACTATGTGGTAATGAGAGATCCAAACACCAAGTGCTCCAGAGGCTTTGGGTTTGTCACGTAAGCCATTGGGGAGGAGGTGGACACAGCCATGAACGCAAGGCCACACAAGGTGGATGGGAGAGTTGTGAAACCAAAGAGGGCTGTCTCGAGAGAAGATTCTCAAAGACCTGGTGCCCACTTAACTGTGAAAAAGATTTTTGTCGGTGGCATTAAAGAAGACCTTGGAGAACATCATCTAAGAGATTATTTTGAACAGTATGGGAAAATTGAAGTAATTGAAATCATGACTGACCGAGGCAGTGGCAAAAAGAGAGGCTTTGCTTTTGTCACATTTGACGACCATGACTCTGTAGACAAGATTGTCATTCAAAAATACCATACTGTGAATGGCCACAACTGTGAAGTAAGGAAGGCTCTATCTAAATAAGAGATGGCTACTGCTTCCTCCAGCCAAAGAGGTCGAAGTGGTTCTGGAAACTTTGGTGGTGGTCGTGGAGGTGGTTTTGGTGGGAATGACAACTTTGGTCGTGGAGGAAACTTCAGTGGGTGTAGTGACTTTGGTGGCAGTCAAGGTGGTGGTGGATATGGTGGCAGTGGGGATGGCTATAACAGATTTGGTAACAATGGAAGCAACTTTGGAGGTGGTGGAAGCTATAATGATTTTGGCAATTACAACAATCAATCTTCAAATTTTGGACCCATGAATGGAGCAAATTTTGGAGGCAGAAGCTCTTACCCCTATGGTGGTGGAGGCCAATACTTTGCCAAACCACGAAACCAAGGTCGCTATGGCAGTTCCAGCAGCAGCGGTAGCTATGGCAGTGGCAGAAGGTTTTAATTACTGCCAGGAGACAAAGCTTAGCAGGTGAGGAGAGCCAGAGAAGTGACAGGGAAGCTACAGGTTACAACCGATTTGTGAACTCAGCCAAGCACAGTGGTGGCAGGACCTGGCTGCTACAAAGAAGACATGTTTTAGACAATACTCATGTGTATGAGCAAAAACTCGAGGACTGTATTTGGGACTAATTGTATAACAGGTTATTTTAGTTTCTGTTCTGTGGAAAGTGTAAAGCATTCAAACAAAGGCTTTTAATGTAGTTTTATTTATTTTTTTGCACCCATGCTGTTGATTGCTAAATGTAATAGTCTGATCATGACGCTGAATAAATGTGTCTTTTTAAAAATAAATAAATAAATAAATTTTTACTTTATCACACCCTCTTCACAGCACAGTTCTATATTTATTTGTTTTAAGGATTTGTGTGCCTTATTAGTCTATAAGCACCACGAAAGCAGGGATATGCCTGAATTGCTTACTGCCATCACTCCAGTGCCTGGTAGAGTATCTGGTTGGCCCATGGTAGATGCTCAGTAAATACCTGTTGAACGATGAGATGAGATGAGATGAGATGCTGAGAGATGCAAATAAAACATAATGAGAAGATGTCCTATGTCAAAACTAAAGATGGAAGAGACACTGGGCAATCAGTCAACCAACGGGATACAGCAGTCCTAGTGAAACTGGACAAAAGCTTCTAAGGATAAAAGAGAGAAGACACGGATGTGCCAGGATCCAAGTGAAGCATGCCAAGAGTCCTGAGCTTCAAAAGGCTGACCCTAGGTATGAATTTACATGACTGACCTAGGACATAAATAGTAATTTCATTTTATTTGTCCCTAGTTACTCATGCAGGACCTTAGCATTCCCTTCAATGCCTCATTCCCATTCTCTCTTTAGCTCTATCAGCTCATCTTTCATTTCCTACTTTCTTACTAGCCTTATCATGAGCTCTTGCTTGTCTTCATTATGCTCTTGTTTTATCGAGGTAATTACTTCATGATATTTTTAAATTCATGATTTTATATTTGGTCTCATTTTTCATCTGTTCTATGGAAAGATATTTCTGGTGAGTATACTTCATCTGCTATTTGTTTTTCCTGTCATGTTTCTCAATCTTTTGTTTTTTCTCCTTTTTGCTTAACTGTTACTCTACAGACATTTTAAATATGACCCTTCTTTGGAGAAGGTGAGTACTTCATGGGCAAGACACTTTAAGGAGTTGTGTGTGGGGAGAGGTCAGGCCTGTGTTCCACACTATAACAGGAATTCTCCTATGACACGAGGTTATGTGCATGAGTTAGTTCTTTTAGACTTTCCTTCTCCCAAGCCCACCAACTATAGGGTTCTTCAGATGGACCATGTAAATATGGCTTAAACATGTGATTCCACATTTGGTCTTTCTTCCCTTGCAGTATCTTGGAGACGAATCAGGTCCATAGTAACTCCTGCTGCCGGGCACTTGCTTGTTCTCAATGCTAAACAGGTTTTTACTTTTGCCCCTCAGAATGGTCACCAACTTTTGGAGAACCATGTATTATAGGTTTTGTTTAGGACTTGTGCCAGCATTGCAAAAGGCACCGTTCCTACTTGAGATGTTTGCTTTCACCTGTTAATGGGGGGGAGGGGAGTTGCTAGCTACACTCACAGCAACTTTCAGTACTCTCAGGATCTTCTCATATTCTGTTTGATTGCCATTGCACTGAGAGCTCTGCATCATATTTTGTGATTTTGAGACATAAAAGTCCTCTAGCTTTGTCAAAGGGGAATTTGCATTTCTGTTTCTCATTGTTGTCATGGTAGACCTTTGTGGGCAAAGATCAGAGATTTGAAGAGTGCTTTGGAATTAATTATCACACTGATATAGGCTAAACTATTAAATGAGGTCAAGGGACATAGGAGAGAAATTTACCCGGAAAAGTCAGAGGGATGATAATTTTGAAATCCTTCA
This sequence comes from Cryptoprocta ferox, assembly GCA_028646485.1. NCBI lineage: Eukaryota > Metazoa > Chordata > Mammalia > Carnivora > Eupleridae > Cryptoprocta > Cryptoprocta ferox. The sequence continues at coordinate 48,903,750 of CM053572.1, read as the reverse complement.
GTGCCAGATTGGAAGGATTTTACTCAATTCTATGGACAAAGGAGAACCACTGAAAGTTCTCAAATAGGGAATTAGTAAAGTCACAGCTTATGGGATAGGTGGGAAGTGGAGGGAGCCTCGGACAGCAAAGAGAGCAGTGCTGACATTCAGAAGGGAGGTGTTGAGGAATCAAAATTAGGAAATTGTATTTTCCTTTATTTATTCACATAGTGTATAGTTCAAGAAAAAAGATTTGAACTGGTGTACAGAGTACATATAATCTAACCATATAAAGTGAAATAACAAATATCATGCTAGAGTAGAACCCTGCCTACCTCCTCTATCTGATTCTAGTTCTTTGAAGGCCAGAACAGTGTATTTTGTCATCTATCCCCTCCCTATAGAAGGAGGGTGTGTAAGAGTAAATAGAAGAAAGGAAGAACAAGTCTAAGGGAAGCTGCCAGCCATGCGTGTTCTGAGACAGTAAGGTACAAGTTCTGCTACTAGCCATCAAGTAATTGGTTGCTTAGCAGCTGAGAGCTTGGCGGGGTGGAGCTGTCTGGAAGCCTGCATGTTTCTACAGTCCAGGAAATTTAGGGGAAGTACCAGCCACAGCCTGTACAGCCTCCTAGGCAGTCAGCTTGACCATCTTTTCTGTGCAGAGTCTCCCAACGCTGGTCGACTGTGGCGATAAGATCTCCATGGCCCCCCGGGGTCTAGTGCTCCTGATCGGCTTCTGCTGGCTCAGCTAGGAGACTTCACCAGGTAGAAGACATAATGGCTTCAGCTAAGAGCATGCTCTGCCGATAGGCTGGGTGTGTGTCTATTAGATGCTGCATCTCACTGGTCTGGAGACAGAATAATACAATAATATAATAATAATTATACAGCTCTTCAGATATTCCTGCCTAGTCAGCTGTGCCATTTATGACTCCAACCAGGAGGACTGAAAGAGGGAAAAAAGCATCTTGGAAATAATGTACAACTTCACAGATCATTAGCAAACCTGACTTCCCATTACCAACTCGAGAGTTGTAGTATTAGTTTTTATTTCATCCAACCTTTGACTATTACTCAAGTGAAAAAGTCTACCCTCAGTTCTTTATTCTCTTTATAATCAAACCCATTTCTCTTAACACCCAAGAACTGGAAGATATCAGAGAAAAGTAGCCATTTAAAACATAAAGCATAAGTGAATTAAAGATTGATATAACCATAGTAAAAGAGAATGTGTGTATATATGAGGGGGGTTCCCCATCAGGTACATTCTTAGAGATACAGGTCATGTTTTCAACTCTCCAATATTTCTAGAGTTACTAATGAATATTAAATTAAAGTCCTCAGAATAGGCCATAATTATGTGTAATCTCAGCTTTATAAATAAAAGCTCACTAATTGGAGAAAGGAAAATCTATTCCTGGGAAGGCTGAATTAAAGGTTACATTAAAAAAAAAAAAAAACAGGGACACCTGGGTGGCTCAGTTACTTAAGTGTCTGACTCTTGGTTTCAGCTCAAGTCATGAACTCAAGGTTCATGAGTTCAAGCCTCACATCGGGTTCTGTGCTCACAGCATGGAGGCTGCTTGGGATTCTCTCTCTCTCTGCCCCTCTCCTGTTTTCTCTCTCTCTCTTGCTCAAAATAAACAAATAAGCTTTAAAAAAAAACCAGAGTTTTCTTCAGACAAGCAGTATTTATTAATTCATTCACTTGTTTGCAAATACTTTTGATCACTACATGCCAGGCACATTCTAGATGCTTAGGGTGCAAAGGTGACAGAGACAGAGAGAGGTCCTCCCTTGAGCAGCTTCCCTTCTAGATGAGGAGGTGGAGCACAAGCAAGAAAATATATAAATCTGTAATTTCCAGCAGAGATGACAACTGAGCAATGTAATGGTGGCCAAGGGCATTATTTCAGAAAGAGAGGTCTAGAACAGATTCACTGAGGAGGCGACATTTGGACCGACATCCAAGTTAAGTGAGAGAGTGAGGTGCGCAGAGACATGGAGGAGACGTCCGGGCCAAAGACACAGTTCCTGCAAAGGCAGTGGCCTGGGAATGCAGGTGGAGGGCGTCATGCCCAGGGAACACTGAGAAGGCAAGTACAGCCAAGGGCATAGCAAGGGAGGTGTGAGAAGAAAGTAGGCACGAAACAGTCATCCCAAGAGAGCAAAAGAGAAGCTCCACAGGGAACTTTACAGGATGGTGCCCACATGGATGGGGCCACCAGTGACTGATGGTCGTGAATGAAAAGCAGAGCTGGGTGGTGTGCGTCTCTTCTGTGGCACTCGGATCAGATCAGAGCAGTGGGAACGTAAGGTCCAAACAAGACTGGTGTTTTTTTATCCCAATAAGAGGGGCTGAGAATATTGCAAGGAGTGGTCATGATGATGGACCACAGCATAGGAGGTGCATAATAAGGGAATGGGGACCACAAGGAGTGGGGATCAGTAAATGGTGATAAGATTGATGGGGTTGAAGAATGTTGGAAGTGAGGTACCAGATGGAATGATCTGGAAGACAAAGTGGTGGTTAGAGAGTGGGATGCTTAATATTGAAATTATCGAGGGGTTGGAGTTGTCATGACCAAGTCTAGAGTATGATCATGGCAGTGAGTAGCTGACTGATGTGAGGTCAAGGGACAGAGAGGCCAGCGTGCTGTCCAGATTGCTGACATGGCTGTTGAAATCAGCATGGCTGATGAGGGAATACTGGCGGGAGAGAGAGAGGCATCAATGAAGGGGCCAAAACTGCCAAAGAATGATCAGGGAGGTTAGGCAGCAGGGGAGACCATGTGCACATATTCCAGGAGGTGGGTTTGCATGGGCAGGAGGAGAGAAGGTCTGACAGTGGCTCTGGGGAGCATGGTCCTCGGGTAGGATGTGGGGAAAAGCAGCTGTCTCATTCATCACATCCAAGTGAGCCCTTTCCAAGATGGCAAGATGCAACTGGATCGCTCATTTCCCAGCATGTATCCCTACAGCAAGTGCTCCCCCTTGTTCCCTCAGGTAGAACGAGCTTACTCTTCCTGACCATCTTTCCTGTGAGAGTCCCATGATCACCTTCAGGGTGTGCTGGGAAGCTGACCAGATACCTGAGAGTCTGCCCAACTGGAGAAGATGTCCACGGAGGCTCTGGGGCAGCTTCCTGAGGGAGGACCCAGGCCTGGCTCTCCTGACAGGCGAGCCCACAGCACCAGATGGGATGCTGGCTCCATCTGCAGACCTTGGGAAGGAAGTGGCTGACGCCACATCTGAGAGATATGGCTTCCTCTCTGGGAACATCTGTGCAAAGGACAGGCCAGAGAAGGCCCACAGAAGGAATCACAGCAGAAGGCAGTGGACTTTCCAGGAAGGGACTTTAAGATGGGGCAGTGGAGTCCCCATGATATCTCCAGGTCTGATTCCATAAGGACATTGCCCAGACTCTGGAAGCTGCTCTAGGCGTTGAGGGGGAAGTGAGGCTTTGGACACTGTAACACACACTCAGCACGTCTGACCCTCCGGCCTGCAGAAAGCAGCAGCTCTCTCTTTTAGACAAGCAGATGAGTTTCATTTCAGACATTACTTCCCCACCCCAGCTGGTGAATGTTTATCCCAATGGGGCCTGCTCTCCTCAGCTGCGTCTTAACCTGCTTAGATGTTTCTGGCATCTTCAATTTGGGAGACCTTTTCTTTGCCCATGTGAAAACCCTAACGTGGGATGCCAGCTGGGAAAATCAGTGATACTTAGGGGCGGAATTCCCTTTGCAGCCAATAAAAGGAACGCAGACAGAAACCAGGAGACTGCGTCCTGACTTGGCTCTGTGTCTCAGTTTCTTCTTCTGCAAAATGGGGGGCGTGGGGGAGGGATAAATGTTCGCCTCCCCTGTGTGCTTGCACTCGGGGGCCACAGAAGAGAGGAAGGCTTGCTGATGTGCAAGGAGCAGCAGAGTCCACTGAGCGGAAAACACTGTCAGGAGAGTAGAAGGTGGGACAGACAATTCCTACTGGGGCCTCAGTCCTGCAGCTGACAGTGGGAACCCATATGAGGGGAGGAGCAAAGAGCTCTTGCTCATGCAGACCACAAACAGAAAGGAGCAGAGGCTCTGGAGAAATTCTAATCTGAATTCTGCTGCTGATTTACAGGGAGCAGGCACAGGAGGAGAGGTCCTGGAGCTCAGGAGTGTAAAGTCTTTTTTTTTTTTTTTGGCCTAAAACACTTTACTCAGGCACAGTAGTGCCAGAAAGCCCACCCTGTAAAACAAATCTTGATGGACTCCATCAGAACACCATTCAGTCATGTGGATCCCATCTGGCTGATCCTTCTTCTTACACACAAGGACACCAAGGCCCAGAGACCCCTGTGCTGGCAAAGGGCCACAAAGCTACTCCATGATAACGCCGAAACAAAACAGAGACAGTCCCAAGTGCTTCTCTGACATTGAAGAAGATGGATTTCAGGACAAGCCAGGAGAAGTGGAAAAGTGGACAGAGCTGGCAGCGGGAAGAAAGGAGATAAGAGGAGGCAGCCAGAGGTAAGCAAAGAGCAGTGAGGGAGCTCTCACCCGGGGAGAACAAACTTCTAAGAGGTGAGCTGGCCCATTCCCAAGGGACAGGGGAAAGTGAGGTCCCTTGGGAAGGGGGGACTGGGAACAGGGTAGGGCCCTTTGAAAGGGAGTTGGTGGAAGGAAGCATCAAGGTAGCCATGCCACTGGGGGTGTGGGGGAAGCGCCAAGACCCCTTTCAAAGCAGGGTTCTTGTAAGTGCAGGCTTCCGGTGAGTGGTCAGGGCCTGGGGTTTACTAGATGATGTGCGTGAGTTTGGCACATCATTATGTATTATCTTGTAAGGGCTTACTAGTAGAGTAAATACAAAAGCATGAATTTAAGTCACTGGGAATTCAACAATAGCAAGATCAAAATAGTAACTATGGTCTAAACCATAGTAGGGCTAATGCTTATTAAGGCTAAGTTGCTCCTCCAGTTAACAAATTTGTAGGTGGCCAGCAATCATGTTAGCACCAGTTGTATGACTAAGGCTACTGGGTGAATAAATAGGCTAATGGTTTTGATAATTACTAAGAGAGGAACAAGTGAGATGGGTGTCTCCTAGGGCAGGAACTGGGCTAAAGTGCTTCTGTTTTATGGAGGAAACCAGTAATCCCTGTTTCTGCTCATAGGGGAATGGCCACCCCTAGACTGACTGATAACTATGTAGCAGGTATAAAGGAATGTGGTAGAAGATCTAGTAGATTTGTTGGGTCAGTAAGTAATAACGGTGATGTTTTGGGCATCAGGCCTGTCCTTTTTTAAGTGCGAATGACTGTGATTCTTTTGTGTGTGATTTTTTTTTTTTTTTGACGTCAGTTGAATTCATCATTGTTAGATAGAAATTAAGCAGTTAATTAGCTGGTTAGGTATGAGTAATAAAATACTTGGAAATAAAATAATTAGAATAATAGGTAATCATATTGCTGAGGTAGTGAAAGATATGAATAAATCCTTTTTCATTTTGTTTCTCAAGGGGTGTACTGTTTTAATGATTTGTTTTTAGTTCTGAGTTAAGGGATAAGAAGGTGTTGAAATTTTTAATTGAAATATGAATAGTACTATAATTACTGACGTATAGTAATCAATCATGTTTAGTCATATGGTTGTGGCATAACAGTAAGGAAAGGTGAAACTCTCTGTCTTTTACTTGGAAGGTTTAATGCTATTTAGCTTCTTAATGATTTTATAACCTAGACGCAGGTCATTTTTCGAGATCTTTTAGTGAAACGAATTCAAGTACCATAAGAATGAAGCCATAATTTGAACCACAAATTTCTGAACCTTGTCCATAGTATATGTCTGGTCATGTAGATACCAGGGTTGTTTGACTAAGGTGCCCTGGAGTGGCCATTTTCTTCAGGCCTAAGGAGGGAACAGCTCATGACTATAAGATGTCTTCAGACAAAACAGCGTTCTGAATTGTTATTTCCATAGGGAGGACTGCTCGATGATTGATTGTGGGAATTCTATAGGAACCGAAACTTAGATCTTTGTAAGTCTGTGCATTCCTAGCTTCACTATTATTGGTGACCTATAGTTTTTATAGTTAGGAAACGATCATTAACTTTGTTATATAAAGAATTTGTAATGATGGTAGAACAATTAAAATTAGAATAGCAGGTTAAATAAACTTTATGTGTATCTGTTGTACTTCTATGAGTTAGTTTAGTTGTTAATAGTAATGAAATGATGTAAAGGACTAAAGAACAAATTAGGGAAATCATTTTTAGTGTGTGGTCATGAAAATGCAAAAGTTCTCCTCTAACAGATGTTGCTTCTTGGAAGCCAAGTTTGGAATGGATATGTCAGGAAGATAGAAGGGGATCAAATCTATAATTGAAATTTGACAAAGTTATGTGATTTTTACTAATGTCTCACGGGGAAAGATCTAGTGGTTATAAGATTGGCTTGAAACCAGTGGGAGAAGGTTCGGTTCCTTATTGTAAATTTACAGAAGTGGGTCCGTCAAGTGTATGATATGGTGGAGGACAACCATGCAATCACTCTAGATTGGTAGCTATTACTTCTACTGATTTGTTTTGATCAAATGCTTTTCAAATGATAACAACTATTGCTTTACTGCCATTAATGAAATGACTGAACCTATGGAAAAGCTGGTTTTCATGGTGTGTGTGCATCTGGATAGTCAGAGTGAGGTCATGATATCCCTGAAAGGCCAAGAAACCTTTGTGGGAAAAGAGTTGTTTTAATGCCTACAGATGAAGTTGTACAATAAACTCGTGTCCAGGGTGAATGCATATCTGGAATAATGTATGCATACAATAAGGTATATCCTGAATAATGGCAAATACTGCTCCTCTTGATACGATTTAGTAAAAATGTGCTACCAAATAGTGTGTACCATGAAGGACAATGTCTAAGGGTGAATTATCTAGGATGATACGATTTAGTAAAAATGTGCTACCAAATAGTGTGTACCATGAAGGACAATGTCTAAGGTTGAATTATCTAGGATGATCTCTGTTAAATTTCCTACCATAAGTAAGAAAATAAGGCTCGTAATATGACTGGTGATCATGCAATACTGCGTTGTGGGGGGGGTTGCTAGTCAACTATTTTCACTCTTAGGGGGATAGCAATGGTTAGAATAGGTAATGTTGATCCATGAGTGTTATTTTAAATCTATTCTGCCTCTGAATATGTGGTGAGCTCATAGGATAAAGCCTAGGAAGCTGATAGATACTATGGCTCATGCTATTCCTATATATAGGAGTCTCTTTTGGTTTTTTCCTGAATAATATGTGATGATAGGTGAAATTATCCCAAATCCAGGTTAAAATAAGGATGTAAAGTTTCAGGTGGCCAAAGAATCAGAATAAATGTTGATACAAAATTGGACTGCTGCCTCTTTGCAGGATCAAAAAAGTGTTGTTTAGATGGGGGTTCTGTTAATAATACAGTGATTGTGGTTGCCAGAGCTGGGACAGACAATAGTGCTAGGAAGGCAGAAATTAGGACATCTCTGACAAATGGTGGTGTTTGGTACTGAGATCTAACTGGAGGTTTTATAGCAATAATTGGGGTAAAAATGTTAATAGCATCTAAAATTGTGTATCCACTTGATAAATGTAGGAGAAAAACCGGTCAACATAAGCTGCCACATGGGTTAGATTGTCAACTAAAAGTGGATCTCCTGCTGCCCCTGCCCCTCTTCAACTCTTCATGACACAAGTAGGGTAGAAATGGTGGAAGGCATCACACACTTATATAATTTATTCAGGGGAGCGCTACATCAGGTGCTCCAATTGCTCGTAGAACTAGCCAGCTTTCGAACTCTCCAATTATAATAGGTCTAACTGAAAAAAACTATGAATGTGCAGGTGGTTACAGTTCCGTACAGTGTACATTTGATCATCTCCTGGTAAAGCTCCAGGCTAACCTAGCTGGGTTGGCATTGAAAAGCTTAAGGCCGTACCTATTCCAGCTCAGGCACCCCAAACAGGTGGAGAGTGGCAAGATCATTATGGTTTGTTGAGAATCGGTGGTTTATGAACACGGGTGAGATGGCTGAGCAAGCACTAGACTGTAAATCTAAAGACAGAGGCTGAGCTGCCTTTTTACCAAGCCCTGTAATGAATGACATTGCAAATTGCAAATCCAAAGCAGCAGCTTCAGTTCTGCTGGGGCTTCTCCCACTTCAAAGCAAATTTTTAATTTGAAGTGCAATCTAACCAGAGAATTGAATATATGGCTAGGCTTGATATGGCTAATGTATATAATACACCCAGGTTTGTGGTGATTGATGGATATGGTATGGGTAATGGAATTCTTATTGTTGGGGCCAAAGTGAGGGCTGGGATTGGTGCTTAAACAGATAGTATAATGGCCTTGACAAGAGGATAGAGCAGGCCCTGAGGTTTAATGGTGTTTGCTCCTGTATGGAGTTGTATATACCTTTTGTACTTCTCATTCAGTTAGTGTAAAGAATGCTATGGTGAGTAAAAATGGGATAATTAACTGAAGAAGTTAATGATAAACATTGTTAAGGAGAGGAGTAGAACTCTGGTAAAGCGTGGAGCTTCCTCAAAAAATTAAAAATAGAATTACCCTACGGCCCAGCAGTAGCACTACTAGGAATTTATCCAAAGGATACAGGAGTGTTGATTCCTAGGGGCACGTGTACCCTAATGTTTATGGCAGCACTTTCAACAATAGCCAGATTATGGAAAGAGCCTAAATGTCTATCAACTGATGAATGGATTAGGAAGATGTGGTTCATCTATACAATGGAATACTACATGGCAATGAGAAAGAATGAAATCATGCCATTTTCATCAATGTGGATGGAACTGGAGGGTATTATGCAAAGTGAAAATAAGTCAGTCAGAGAAAGACCGATAACCTATGTTTTCACTTATATGTGGAACTTGAGAAACTTAATAGAAGACCAGGGGGGTAGGGAAGGGGAAAAAACAGTTTAAGAGAGACACTTAAATACAGAGAACAAACTGAGGGTTGATGGGGGGTGAGCAGGTGAGAAGGGAAAATGGGTGACGGGCATTGAGGAGGGCACTTGTTGGGATGAGCACTGGGTGTTGTATGTAAGTGATGAATTATGGAAATAAAATAATTTGAATATAAATCTATCTAGTGAGAAGTAAAAAAATGAAATTTAGGGGCGCCTGGGTGGTTCAGTCGCTTAAGCATCAACTCTTGATTTCTGCTTAGGTCATGATCTCCTGGTTTGTGGGTTTGAGCCCCGCGTCAGGCTCAGCGCTGACAACGGGAAGATTGAGATGTATGCACTTGAAAGAGTGTATTACATTTTACTTTCTAATTATCATAGCATTATTTCCTATCAATAACTACAAATCTTAAAGATTATTTTTAATACCTACATAGTCTCTCACCATATGCAAGTAATCCATTCAACCAGTCCTCCCCAATTTTTCATATTATACATCTTTGTGTATACATCTTTGGTTACTTCTCTAATTATTTTCTTTGGACAATTTTGTCCTAAGTGATGAATTACTAGTTTCAACTACAGATTTTTTAAAAAAGGCTTTGGTTTCTTTTCTTGAATTCCAGTATTGTGAACATACAATGTTAAAGGCTTTGGTTTCAAATTACTCTATACAAAGGTTATACTGATACACTCTTCCTAAAGATAAAAACAGAAGATTTTCAAGTTGCCCTACTCACTGCTGAGCTTATCTTAAAAAAAAGGGGGGGGGGGCAAAAAGCTGTAAGGAACTCAGTCTGTACCAGTCAGAAAAACCTGTGGCTGACCTATTGGTAAGCTCATCTTCAGCTATTGCCAGCCCCTTCTCCTTTGCCCACTTCTATTTTAAAGGCTACCTGCTCTCTTTGCTTCTCACACACAATTCGGGATGACAGGATAGAAGCACAAATGTGGTGGAAGCTTCTGGAAAAGCTTTTACTCTCCTGACAAAAAGGACAGGTAAACCAGGAACTGCCCCTTCTCCCAGCTTTGGATGTAAACATATATTCTGAACCTGTGGCAGCCTTACTGTAGCCATTAGGAAAAGGCCAAGGAAACCACGTGTTCCCACCAGTACCAGCAACAGATGAAGAGTACGGTTTAAAAATTTTGTAAGATTGTGTTGCTAAGCAACTGATCAGGAGGAAAGTCTTTGGTAGAGCTTAACACCAATTTAAATATACTAGAAACTATACATGAGAAAATGTATTTAAATATATTTAAAAATCACTTGTCAAACAATTTCTGCATCTTGGGGTTATGATGTAACTTTTCCTATATAACCACTTGAGCTAAATTAACAGAGCAATCTGGATGCCTGTCCAAATGGTGATTCCCAAGTCCAAAACCAATTACTCCTTACCTAGCCCGCATTGTCCTAACCATAGATTTTACTATCAATAGGGGTACAAAGACACATAAGCCAACTGATAAATTATATATTACATGTTTATTAAGGGCATAACTTTTATGTAAAATTTACATTTTATGAAAAAAATCCAAAATATTTACAAAATTGTGTAAGATAGATTTGCATTGTTCTAATTACAACTCAAAGTAGTAAATAACATTTCTTAAAAACTCACATTTGTTAAGAGTTCTGTGTTTACAAATTCTTGGTTAAAGAGGCAGCTACAAAGTTTATCACTATACATAAGCAAGAACCAGCTTGCTAAATACATTTCCCATTGAAAATCTACTGGTCTTTTTTACACCATTAGTGGATTTTTAAGTGAAAAAAATCAATATAAACGCATATGGCTTCAAAATTGTAACCTGTGCCTAATACAAATGTAGGGATCAACACTTGGCATGAAGACTCTGGTAATTAGAAAGTGCAGAAGTTGAACCATTTTACTAATCTGTACATTTTTTAGATAATACTTGATTAAAAACAAACCTTGTGAGTGTAACAGTGTCTGAAGTCCAATAATAAAGTATTAACTGCCCACAGAAAGCAGTGTGATTGCAAAGCAGTTAGATTTAAGATTCCAGTAAGGGACTGTAATTGGTATTTAAAAGAACACAATATAAGAGAAATTCCCATTTTGCTATTTAGTGAAGATCAACATTTCAGCAAATTGTCTTAATGTGCTGCTTTAGTCAAATCTAAATGCTGAACTGGGCTACCACTGAATATACTGAGAAAGCACATACTGTGTTCTGCGTATTGCTAATATGTAGATTTTCTGCTGTATTTAGTAGAACAAGATGTTACATAAAGGTCTAGTAGTAGGGATTTTAATGTTCTGTAGAGCTTAAGAGAATAATTAGTGGTTTTATATATTATCATATATAACACAATTTATCACTTCTATGTAAAAGGCAGGACACTGGTATTTATCCTTTATAAATAAAATTCCCATTTGTAAATTATGAAACTGTCCAAAACATCTTAAGTCCTTCAATTAATCAGGATTTGCTATACAGTTAGGTTTTTTACTATTTAATATTAGTAGTTCAAGAAATGCTTGACCCAATCCATCACTTCAAATCCTCTCCCTATTTCTAGAAGTTGGCAATTAAGTAATTATAATTATATATAAATTGGTCATTGTTCCAATTGTTGAAATGAAAACAAATGGCGGTACTTCTCCAATGCCAAAACTAATCTCTAAAATGTGTTCCTCACTAAATAAAAAATTAATGCTCCCAACACATTCAGTAAATGTATATAAATTTCCAATGAAAAATAGAATGAAAGGAAGTGTCAAATTGAGAATTAAAATAGCGGTTACTAAAAAAAAATAATAAAAAATTAAAAAAAAATAGCAGTTACCAAGTTACCTTTAGTTTTTCAGTATTTGATTTATGATTTACATACTTAGGTGGAATATCTGAAGGTAACTTTTCTTCCCCTGTAAACATAGGCAATTAGGTATTTTTCTCTTTCTAGTGGCTACAGTGTATCATTAAAGAAGTGAGCCAGGATTTTTAGGTACAAATTATGCTTTAGTTACTCTGATTCCCTTCCCAATTGAGGTTAAAGGTATTTTCAAAATGGCAATTATCTTATAAAAATGCTAGACGGCTCTAACACTGAATATAAGATGCAGACTGTGAGGGGGAAAAAGTGAGGCACATTAATGAACACAAACTGGATAGGCACATTTCTGGCTTTTGTTATTGTTTTAAAAGGCACACATTATGCAATCCATATAAAAATAAATTAAATCTACAGCATTAATTCTTAAAAACAATCACAAATTCTATAAAGTTAACTGCAGAAGTAAATTTCTCTGCTGTCTTTTGCAAGCTTATTTTAAAACACATTGCACTTGAGAATTAAAAAAATCATACAAAACACCATTTACACTTTATTAACGTTTCTAAGAGAATCAAATTATACATTTTTTGCATACACCTTGGACTCTGGTCTGATTACTTTATGGCACATAACTCAATTTGATTGAGTGTTCGGAATTAACATTATCCACAACTTAGAATTCATGTTCTGTCTGTCTCCATTCAATATCAAGCTTAGGAAATTTCAAAGCTATCTCTGACTCTAAAAATTTATGGAAAGCTGAGTTCTTTTGTGCTTGCTCTCCTGAAATTTTAGGCCTGATAATACACTTTAACTCAACACAGACACTGAAGATAATGCAAAATTTCAGCCTAGGAAAACTTCATTTTACTAAGAATCTCAACAAATGTGCATCTGGAATATTGCAGTTGATCATTAACAGCGTTGAAAATCATTTCAGTGCTATTGCTTTTGATGACTCACTTCAAAAGTGCAATTTAAAGTTTGTAATTAGTTGTCAAATGTGTGTAAGTTCAAAGACCTACTACAAGCTAGCACAGTGTTGGAGAGAACAGACAATGCAGGTTGGCAGGCTTGTGCTTCTCTCTCGAGCCAACCAGTTTCCCAGGTCCATCAACAATCCGCCAGGTATCGTCCTGAAAAACACCAAGCAGACCCGTGCAATTAGAATTTCAAATGAAGTCAAAGGAGGACATTTTCACAGTGGTTACAGACACAGAACCCCAGTTCCCATCTGCTGTTTACGATATGTTAGAATCCGATCACCAGTGTCCAAGTATACTGACCACAGTTATTCTCTCCCAGGTGTGTCTCTACCTGGCACTTTGTGCCATAGTTCAAAGAAGTAATCTTCCATGACTAGATGATAAACTGCATGACAGTTTATACAATAGTTGCTTAGTAACTTACTGTTAGAATGTTTCCCATGTACATTAAAAACAAAATCTCCCAACTTACCAGTGGCAAACCGCTTCTTTACTAAGGAAAGCCTATAGCCAGTGCCTACAAGCTCAATATCTACTCCTGAGAGGGTACTTCCCTCGCTGAGGAATTGCACTGCAAGTGTTGTGGGTTTACTAGGTCCTTCTGAAAGATCAAATTTTGCTCTGAGGGACCCAGAACCTAAAAGGAAAAGAATAAAGAACTTACCCAGGGCAACATAAAATTAACAGAAAAAACAAATGAGTAAGATAAACTATGCCCTATGCCAAATGCATAAAATATATACAGTAAACAAATCAATGTCTTGGGTCCAAATCAGACTTTATTCAATGAATCTTAAGTCATTTTTTTAAATTTATTTTTTTAATGTTTATTGATTTTTGAGAGAGAGTGCAAGTGGAGGAGGGACAGTGAGGGAGACAGAATCCAAAGTAGGCTCTAGGCTCTGAGCTGTCAGCACAGAGCCCAATGCAGGACTCCATCTCAAGAACTATGAGATGAGATCATGACCTGAGCTGAAGTCGGATGCTTAACTGAGCCACCCAGGCACCAGTGAATTAAAAGTCCTCTTAATCCTTGCTCCTCTTTGACTTAATAGTAAACACCCCCGTAGATTTGTACTGAGATAATACAAATGATCTCAATATCTGTATCTCATGATAGAGACACATGTTGAAGTAAGTAAAAAAATAAAGAAGTCAATGAGGGCAGTGCAGAGGGAAGCGCTTAGAGTAGTAGTATGAGTGGGAATAAAGTCCAAAGGAAATGATAACAAGCCAACTACCATATTATGGGGTGGAAGAGGTAAAGAAGGAAAGACAGCTAAGATTAGGAAAGCTTATCAACATTATTATTTTCTACTACCTTTTTAAAAATTTAACTGGCCTATCATGCCAAATACAGCTGACCTTCGAACAACACGGGTTTGAACTGCATCAGTTTACTTAAACATAGATTTTTTTTTTGATCAGTACAATACTATAAGTATATATTTTTTTCTGATTTTATTTCCTTTTATTCAGCTTATTTTAACAGTACAGTATAGAACACATATAACCTACAAAATACCTGTTCCTTGACTGTTTCTGTTACCAGTAGAACTTCTGGTTAACAGTAGACTATTAGTAATTAAGTTTGGAGGGGGCAGTCAAAGTTATACATGGATTTTTGACTACACAGGTCCACCAGGGTGAGTGGCGTGCAGGGGCCTGGCATTCCTAAATGCCTGCATTGTTCAAAGGTCAACTAGGTATTTGTGAGCTGCTTTCTTTTCAGTCTAACCATTTATTCTACCTACCTCAGTCTAACAATGTGCCAGAAACTGTAAGCCAAATAATTATGATGAATAGATAAATGCTATAAAAGAGCTCTGAATTGCAGGCAGGGGTAATTACAGGTAGAGAGAGGAGAGAATACAGTGCCTTTAAGGGAAGTGCATGCATATCAGAAGACCTAGAGAATAGGATACAAGAGGGGTAGAAGACCAGAGTGGTAGGGAGGAACCAGCTCCAAATATCTTTACATGCCACGATAAAAAATAATCCTAGGAAGTCACTAAAGATAAAGAAGAAAAGAACAATCCAGATGAATACCTTAAAAGGGGAAAGAGGTACAAGATGCAAGGCAGGGAAACCAACTGAAGATCAATAAAATAGTGTAGGACTCTAGGTGACAGGTAAAGGGGAATCTCAATTAGGCTAAGGGAAAGGAAAGAAGCAAATGCATTTGGAAGATATTTCAGAGTTGGAATTGAGAGGGGAAAGGAGGAGGAATCTAGGAGTCTGCCCAGGTTTCTAAGTCAAGGACAATAGATGGAACTTCTGGGTAGCAGGAGCAATATTCTAGGATACACAGAAGCAGAACACCACAGAGGGAAACCTGGAAGAGAAGACACCATAACCCTGATCCATCCTGCACTGTGCCTCATGGCACACATGAGCTGGGAAGATGAACTGCTGCCTAATCTTAATCACCATCCAAGCCCAAGACTTCCTTATATTTTTACAATTCTCTTGATAGGCAATTCAATTCTGTGAAAGTTCTACTACAGGCCAAGAGCAGCCACCTTGGCAATCCTTAAACTTGAGCATTATTTCCTGTCCCTCTTCTGGGCATAAAGCCAGAACAGAAACAATTCCTGTTTTACAGTATTCTAATTTGCATATTATCTTTTTAAAGGCTAACCAAATCAGAACATTTATAATATTTTCCTATTTCCTCACATAGATACTAATTCCTGAATACGAAAGGGAAAATATTAAAATATCTGGTTAGAAAATTTATATCTTATTTTTGAGGAACCATTTCCCTTGTTAGTACTTAAAATAGTATAGTTTCATTAAATGGGGGGGATATGTATCTTTTCTTTCTATAAGCCCTCAATTTAAATAGGATTTCTGGTTTACTTCCAGTTTTAACTAGGAATTTCAGTTTTGTCCCCCCAGAAGTGATATAGCGTGAGTAAAAGCACCCTTGGCACCTGAACATGGGCAACAAGGAACTGCAGATCAGCTTGGTTATTTCACCAAATAGATGGTTCTCGAGTAAAAGTGTGACTCAGTATGGGATGTATTAATAGCCACTACAGATACGTTCCTGCTCCTCAATACAGAAATACATGCAAGAAAAACCACGGATATGATTTATGTTAAAATGTTCAAAGAGAAAAATCTAAGCAAAATTTGAAAAGCTAAAAAAAAAAAAAGTCCTAAATATTAATAGGAAAAATTACTGAAGATTAAGTAGGCATTCAAAAGACAGCAGGAGAATTCTCTGATGAAGAGAAAATGGGAATAATTAATGTTAAAGACTTGACTGTCCTGGAAATTACATTCTAAACTGAGTTATGGGAGACACGACAGTGAGCAGCTGGCAGAGATTTTTCCTCTGTGTTGAGAGCACAAAAAGATACAGACTTGGTGGGAGTAAGCAATTAACTTGTTTCTCCTTAAAATAATTAGCGGAGAAGTAAAAGCTCTTGATGGTTAGTTTTACTAAGGAGAAACGACCAGGAAAAGTTCTCTTGGAAGGTGGAGTAGGCAAACAAAGGGGCTTTGTAAAGCCTGGAAACGTCTATATGATTTCTGGGAAGCCAGGAGGACCCCAATAACAGAATGAGCTAAATGGTGTATTAAATGAGTTTCAGTTATCACATTACCCAGCTGGATGGATAGTTGTACTTGAAAATACCTAATAAATTTAATATTCTCAAGTGACTGTATGCATTTACATAGTATTTATAAAGTTAGAGCAAGACAAATTCTTTTTCTTGCAGAGAAAGTATATTCAATCTAAAGGGGAAAAAGTGGGTTCTGAATGTCAACTGGTCCACTCTTATTTAAGGCATTAACTTCCACCTAGTGGTCAATTCTAGAACTGAAGGCATGAAAATCCAGGAGAAAACTATGCATAAAAATGGCTCAAAAATCCATTTTCATGAACATTGCATTACAAACAAAAAAGCATATACACACTTACCTCCATTTTCTGATTTTTCTGAAATACCAGACAGTTTCCAGAAGGCTTTCATTTGTTCTGCATTCCTATAAGAACAAATATCTTCAGATTAAGTGTCTAGTATAGGGGCTTAAAAATAGATGGGCAGTCAATAAATGAATATATTTTAAACAATTCACCAAAACAACTATAGGGCTAAATTATAAATGATTATATATAAATTAATTACATAAATATAATGCTATATCTTAATTTATGGAAATTTACAAAATTAGATCATTCTGGTCAGAAAAAGGAACACTGAAAATACATGTGATTCAGTACCTTCATTACTGAAGGACAACAAACTTTTATTAAACAGTGAAGAATATATAGAGTGTTAGTCTATACTAATTCAGGGAACAAGAGTTAAGAGATGAGAATTCCTAAACTATTAAGACAGGTGTTCTTAGAGATGCTAGATGCTATATTTACCCCGTAAAATAATAACTATTATTTTTTAGAAAAATAAAGTTGACAGAGGTTAAGTGATTTACTAAAGGTAAAGTTGTATTCAATCATTTAAGCCTGGGTGGTGAAAGTAAACCCACTTTTGGATTGAGGCTACTGTGATTTGACTAGCAAGATGAAAAGCATCTTTTATACCATAGTTTCTATGGTAAAATGCACAGAAACTTTTCAAGCTTGCAACTCTGATAACAGGTTCTAGAAGTTGAGGCTTGCCGCAGAAATTTAACAGGAATTCAGAAATCTCAAATTTACCATATTGCAGGGGGAAGGGACTGCATATTTGTAACTCCCCCATCCACTGGTACCACCACCTGTATGTTGGAAAGCACGCTCGGTGCCACCATAGCTTCTGGGTTGTACTTATAATCCACTCTGAGATCCGTGGTGCCAGCACTACATTTCCAATATGTTGCAAGATTTAGAGGAGTGGACTGAATACCATTTGATGATACCTTTAAAGAGAAAAAAACAAAGTTTGGTTTTTGCCCAAAAAGTAAACAAGTCATGCTAATGACATGTATACTCGAACACAAGAGGTCTCAGAATAAAAAACAATGATGGAAATATTGCTAAGCAGAATAAAGCAGGCTTATCGCAAAGGAGTAAGAGCCACTCTCAGAGCGTGGATCTAGGACTACCTACATCAAAATGTCCATGATAGGCGTGCAAATTACACATTCCTGTAGGTCCAAGTGCAGAAAATCTGACTCGGCCGCTTAGGTGATAGGTCCGGAAAGAAGTATGTAATCAGGTGATTCTTATTTATGCCATGTTAACTTTTGAATACCTTTCAACATCTAACACAGAATTCAATTCTAAGATTCCTTATGAATTAAAAGGATTTAAATTGAAAAAAAAAAAAAGATAAGTCACCAGGCAATACTGCAAGTCTGGAATTAGAATACTTCCATACTTCAACTGTTTAATTTTAACCATATGACCGACAGTAAATGGTACAATTCCTTCCCATTCTTTAGTTCCTTGCACAAGTAACTCCTTTTTAATGAGACCTACCCTGATCACCCTGTTGAAATGTACACTAATACTGCATTTTCAATTTTCCCTATTCTGAAAACTTTGCCCTTTTTCGATAACAAAACATACATTATTATCTACTTGTTATACATACTGTCTCCCATGCTACTCCTGGCAATTAACAAGCACTGAATAATAAATGCTTACTGAATTAAAGAATAATGAATAATTGGAATAAACTCTAAGCCTACTTAAGTGGCAGCACTTTCTACTCCTTATTTATTTCCCTGAAACATATGCCATTTTAATACAATTACTCTATTAAAATTTCAGACAATACATTAAAGTATATGAAGAAGGAAATTTATCCCTTGGCATTCTTATTCCCCACTGTTAACACTGTAGGCACGCTTTGTAGGCATGCATGCATACAGCTCATTATTTCTAACGGCTGTAGTAATTTATTTAATCCATGTCTTGTGTAGATGTGTGCTTACATGGTTTCCATACAGTGCTGCAGTGAAAATCCTTTCCACTTTACCTTCTTTTTTCCTCCCACTTGTGTGATTTTTGATGATAGTGAAAGTTTTACTATTCAGCAATTTAATCCAGCCACGACTCAAGAATCTTATAGAACTGCTTTCTAAGAAGTTCGATTAATTTGTATATCTACTAACAAGTGGTCACAGCTCTCTTAATACAGCAATCCTTCCCATTTTCGTTAAGCTGATGTGTTAAAACTGCTATCTCATTGTCACCTTATTATACACGGCTCTGATTACTACAGACCTGGAACATCTTTCATAAATTACCTATCTATTGAGTTAACTACCTTTTACTTATTTATAAGAGCTCTTCAGAATAATTAGCCTTTTGGTCTATATTATATTACGAATACTTTTCCCTCAGATTAGATACTGATTCTGTTTAAGACTTGGTTTTAACAAAAAGAGTCGATACACATTTATTTAGTGTCAAATACCTTTCTCATTCCATGGCTTCTGGGTTCTGTATTATACCTAGAAATATCTTGATACTTCAAGATCTATATATATATTATACATATATACACACACTTGCAAATATGCCCAAATATATATATATATTCATCCATGACTTTAGTATCTTTATGGCTTCATCTATTACTGTTAGTAGATCTTTGATAGAAGCAGATTTTACTTTGGTTAAAGGCATGAATTGGGAATTCAGCAAATTTTTTCCCAACTCTCTAGCGGGCTGCCACAGTACCATTTACTGAAAAAGTCATCATTTCTACATTGCCTTGAAATGCAAATTTGTCATATAAGTAATTTCACACTTATTCTTACACATATTTCTGGATATAATGTTCCTGTGATCTGGCCATCTATTCTGCCAGTTCCCAACTATTTTAAATAATGTGACCTTACAAAAAGTTATCCCATTAAAACTAAAACATTACTACTCCAGATTACCATTTAAAGGATTTTTATTTTAAGCTTTATTCTTCCAGAGAACTTCAAAATGAATGACAAGTTTCCAAACACCAATATGTACACTTCTACTGGGTTTCTGATCAGGATTGCATTAAATTTCTAAGTTAATTTAGAAACACCTAAGCTTTTTACAACATGACTCTTCAACTGAATATTCAACTCAATAGAAACAGTGTTAGGTTTCTTTCTAATTAGTTTTTATTGTTGTGTTCATTGTGATTATAGGAAAGGATAGTTTAACATATTTAAAAAAATTTGTGGTATAACTGACATGAGTTTCAGGTAGACAACATAAAGATTCAGTATTTGTATATACTGCAAAATAATCACAACTACTGTTTCTCGCGATGAGGACTGAGATCTACTCTTTTAGCACCTCTGAAATACGCAATACGGTTTTACTAACCTTGGTCGTGTTGCTCTTCCATTCCCATGACTTATTGGAAGTTTATATTTTTCAATCTCTTCACCCACTTTGTCTATGTCTACCCTCCCCGCCCCCCTGCAAACCCTATTATCTGGAAACCAACAATGTGTTCTCCGTTACCTGGCTTGGCATTTTATTTTTTAGATTCCACACAGAAGTGGAACTATACAGTATTTATTTGTCTTTCGCTGTCTGACTTATTTCACTTAGCATAATGGTATCACAGTCCATCCATGATGTTACAAATGGCAAGATTTCATTCTTCTGGCTGGGTAATATTCCACTGTATCTACAGTGTATCTTATTTATGCAATCATATATTGATCGATACTGGGGTTGTTTCCATGTCTAGGCTACTGTAAAAAATGCTGCAGTAAACATGGAAGTGAAAATAAATTTGTGAATTAGTGTTTTTGTTTTCTTTAGATATCCAGAGTACAACTGCTGAATAATAGTTCTTAAATTTTTTTTTTTTTGAGGAACCTCCACACTGCTTTCTATAGTAGTTCCACCAATTTACATTCCCACAAACAGTGCGCAAAAATTCCTTCTTCTCCACATGCTCTACCAAAACTGTTAATTCTCATCTTCCTGATCATAGCCATTCTAACATGTGAGATGGTCTCTCATTGTGGTTTTGATTTGCACTTCCTTGATGAGTGATGGTGAGCACCTTTTCACACACATGCTGGCCATCTGTAAGTCGTCTTTGGAAAAATGTCTATTAATATCCTCTATCCATTTTGAAGTCAGTCTGTTTGCTACTGAGTTGTAGAAGTTCTTTATATATTTTGGATATTAACCTGGATCAGGTTGATGAATCCGGTGATTTTTCTCCCATTAAGTAGGATACCATTTCTTTGTTCATTTCCTTTGCTGTGCAGAGGCTTATTAATTTGAAGTAGTTCCGCTTATTTTTGCTTTTGTTGCCTTTGCTTTTGGAGTCTGAGCCAAAAAATTATTGTCAAAGCCAAAGTCAAGGAGCTTAGCCACCTTTTTATTCTTCAAGGCGTTTTATGGTTTGTCTTAAATTCAAGTGCATTTTATTTTTGAATATGGTGTAACAGACTGGGGTCCAGTTTGATTTTTTTACCATGTAACTGTCCAATTTTCCCAACACATTCATTGCAGGGACTATCCTTTCCCCACTGCATATTCTTGGCTCCTGTGTTTCAAATTAATTGAACATACAGGCATAGATTTATTTCTGTACCGTTAATCTAAATGTCTGTTTTTATAGCCGTATCCTACTGTTGTGATTACCATAGCTTTGTAATACAGTTTGGAATCACGGAGTGTGATGCCTTTAGCTTTGTTCTTTCTCATATTTTCTTGGGGCACCTGGGTGGCCCAAGGGTTAAGCATCAGACTCTAGATTTTGGCTCAAGTTGTGATCTCACAGTTGTGAGATCAAGCCCTGTATTGGGCTCTGTGCTGGGCATGGAGCCTGCTTGAGATTATCTCTCTCCCTCTGCCCCTCCCCTGCTAGGTCATGCATGCATGTGCTCTCTCTCAAAAAAAAAAAAAAAAAAAAAAAAAAATTTTTTTTTCCCCTTTGGCTATTCAGGGTCTTTGGTGGTTCCACACAAATTTTAGTACTGTTTCTATTTCTGTGAAAAATGGCATTGGAATCTCAGGGACTGCATTAGTCTCTAGATTGCCTTGGGTATTGTGGACATTTTAACATTAATTCTTCCAATCCATGAGCATGGAATATCTTTCCATTTATTTGTGTCATCTTCAATTTCTTTCATCAGTGTCTTACGGTTTTCATTGTAAAGGTCCTTCACCTCCTTGGTTTAATTATTACTTGGCATTTTATTTTTTTGATGCAATTGTAAAGGAGATAGTTTTCTTAGTTTTTTTTTTTTGATAGTTCATTATTGTTGTCCAAAAATGCAAAAGATTTCTCCATATATGTTTGGTATCTTGCAACTCCACTGAATTTATTAGTTCTCAGAGTTTTTTTTGGTGGAGTCTCCAGGGTTTTCTATGTATCAAATCACTGTAGTGACAACTTCTTTTCCAATCTGGAAGACTTTTTTTTTCTTGCCTAATTGCTCTGGCTAGAACTTAAAATACTATGTAGAATTAAACTGGGGAGAGTAGGCATCCTTCTCTTGTTTGTGATCTTAGAGGAGAAGCTGTCAGCTTTTCTCCATTGTTTAATGTTACATATGGGTTCCCTGAGGCATGTTTCCTCTACATTCAGTTTATTTGGTGGTCGTCTAAATGGATGTTCAATTTTGTTAGATGATTTTTCTGCTTCTACTGAGATGATCTTATGATTTTTACACTTGATTTTGTTAATGTGCTGTACCATGTTGGTTGATATGTGGAAGTTGAACCATCATCCTTGCATCTCTAGAATAAATCCCACCTGATTGTGGTGGATGATCCTTTTAAGGTACTGCTGAATTTGGTTTGCTGACAGTTGTAGATTTTTGCATCTGCGTTTGTGGTGGCCTTGTCTGGCTTAGTTACCAGTGCTAGACTGAATGCTGGTCTCCTAAAATGGAATTGCTGCCTCCTCTTGGGAAAAGTTTGAGAAAGACTGGTATTAATTCTTCTCTGAATGTTTGGTAGAATTTACCAGTGAGACAGTGTAGTCCTGGACTTTTGATACTGGGAGGTTTTCGATGACTGATACAGTCTCTTTACTAACTGGTCTATTCAGATTTTCTACTTTATCAGGATTCGGTCTTAGAAGGCTGTTTCTAAAAAATTATTTCTTCTAGGCTGTTCAATCTGTTGGCATAAAACTGTTCATAGTGGTCTCTCATGACCCTTTGTATTTCCATAGTATCAGCTGTAAAGTCTCTTTTATTTCTGATATTTATTTGCCCCCTCTCTATTGTTTTCTTGGTGAATCTAATTAAAAGTTTATCAATTTTGTTTATCTTTTCAAAGAACCAGCCTAGTTTTTTCTATTGTGTTTTTAATCTGCATTTCATTTCTGCTCTTTGTTACTTCCTCCATTCCACTAACTTTGGGCTTTATTCTTCTAGTTCTCTGAAGTATAAAGATAGTTTGAGATTTTTGTTTCCTGGGTAGGCACTTATTGGCAGGAAAATCCTTCTTAGCACTGCTTTTGCTGAATCCATAGCATAAATTTTGGTGTGTCATATTTCTACTTTCATGGGTCTCAAAGTAATTTTTCGTTTCTCTTTTGATATATTCACTGACCCAATGGTTCAGTAGCATATTGCTAAATCTCAAAAATTGATGAATTTTCCAGTGTTCTTCCTACAACTGATTTCTAGTTTTAGATCATTTTGGTCAGAAAAGATGGTTGATAGGATTTCAATCTTTTCAAATTTATTAAGACTTGTTTTGTGGCCTGGCCTATTATCTATCCTAGAGAATGTCCCATGTGCACTTGAGAAGAATGTATATACCGCTTTTGGATGGAATGTTCTGTATATATCTTTTTCTTTAAAAATTTTTTAAAATTTATTTTATTTTGAGAGCGAGAGAGAGAACGTGAGCAGGGGAGGGTCAGAGAGAGAGGAAGACACAGAATCCGAAGACAGGCTCCAGGCTCTGAGCTAGCTGTCAGCACAGAGCCCAATGCGGGGCTCAAACCCATGAACCGTGAGGTCATGACCTGAGCCAAAGTCGCACGCTTAACTGACTGAGCCACCCAGGCGCCCCTGTATATATCTTTTAAAGTCCATCTGGTCTAACATGTCATTTAAGAACAATGTTTTCTTACTGATGTCTGTCTAGATGACATACAGTATTTTTTGTATTGCTCTCAGTTTCCCCCTTTAAGGTCTGTGAATATATATTTGATATATTTAGGTGCTGCACTGTTCGGTGCATAAATATTTATGAATATTACATCATCTTGGTGAAGTGACAGCTTTATCACGGTATAATGCCCTTCTTTGTCTCTTAATTCCTCTTGTTTATTTAAAGCCTATTTTGTCTATTAACCTACCCCAGCTTTTGATTTCTATTTGCAAGGAGTATCTCCTCCATCCCTTCACTTTAACTCTGTGCTTGTATCTGAAGTGAGTCTCTTATGACTAGTATTATACATGGGTTTTACTTTGAACCCACTCAGCCCTTCTCTTCTGATTGGATAATTTAGTCCATTTATAGTTAATTATTGATAGGTATGTACTTACTGGCACCTTAACTGTTTTCTGGCTGTTTTTTTCTTCACTTGTGTTCTTCCTTTGTGTTTTGATGACTTCATTTACTGATAGGCTTAAATTCCTTTCTCATTTTTTTATGTACCTACTATACATTTTTATTTTATAGTTACATATAACAACCTATGTTTATAAGTATCTTTTGAGAACTGAAAATTGAACATATTCTAAAGCTCTACTTAATTTTTAGTCTCCTTCCACTGGACATTTTATGTTTTTGATGTTATATTAAAACTACCTTTTTTAATGTTTATTTTTGAGAGTGCGCGCTAGCGGGTAAGGGACAGAAAGAGATAGGGAGACACAGAATCCGTAGCAGGCTCCAGTTTCCAAGCTGTCAGCACAGAGCCTGACATGGGGCTTGAACCCACGAACTAGAGATCATGACCTGAGCCAAAGTCAGATGCTCAACCAACTGAGCCACCCAGGTGCCCCTGAGATCACATTTTGTATCTATTTATCTAGTGTATCCCTTAACTGATTATTGTATAGTTAAATTTACTACTCTTGTCTTTTAACTTTCAAGCTACCTTTTATAAGTAATTAATCTATACCTTTACCATACGTTTACCTTTACCAGTGAGATTTATACTTTTTGTTTTTAATTAGTGCTCTTTACAGCTTGAAAAATCCCTTTAACATTTCTTGTGAGGCTGGTTTAGTTGTAATGAACTTGTTTAGCTTTTGCTTATCCAGAAAACTCATTCTCTCTCCTTCAATTCTAAATGATAACTTTCCAGGGTAGAGTGTTCTTGGTTGGAGGTTTTCTTCTTTGAGTACTTTGAATGTATCCTGATCTCCTCTTTCTGGCCTACAAGGTTTGTGCCAAAAAATCTGACAGCCTCAGCAGATGCAGGAGTGGTTTTTCTCTTGCTACTTTTAAGACCCTCTTTACCTTTAACTTTTGATATTTTAATTATAAAATGTCTTGGTACAAGTCTCACTAGGATCATCTGATTTGGAACTGCCTGGGCTTCTTGGATCTGGATGTCTGTTTCCTTCCACAGGTTAGGGAAACTTTCGGCTACTATATCTTCAAGTTGTCTGTGCTTTCCTCTATCCTCTCCTTCTGGAACTACTATAATGCAAAAGTTAGTCTGCTTGAGGTTGCCCCTTTAAGTCCCTTGAGCTATCCTTTTCTTTTTCATTCTTTTTGCAGCTCTGATTGGGTGAGTTAGTTACACTGTTCCGTCATCAAGTTCACCAATGCCTTCTTCTGCCTCGTCTAGTCTAGTCTGATGTTGAACACCTCTAGTTTTTCAGTCGGGTATTATATTCTTTGGCACTGTGACTGATATTTGATACTTTCTTATATTTTCTATTTCTTTGTTAAAGTTCTGTGTTCATCCATTGTTATCCCAAGTTCAATGCGCATCATTATGACCATTACTTTGAAGGTTCTATCAGGTAAATTACTTATCTCCACTTCATTAAGCCTTTTTTTTTTGTGTGAGGTTTTATCTTGTTCTTTGATTAGGAACATATTCTTTTATTTCTTTATTTTGCTTGACCCAATTTGCTTCTATGTATTAGATCAAACAGCACCTCTCCCAGTCTTGAAGGAGTGGCCTCATGCACATGAACCTTATCATTTGAACTTGCCTTAGCTGTTACTTGTCTCTTGAAACTTTCTGAGTATCAAAGAAGCCCATTTTTTAAATAGCTTCCAATTGTTGAGCGTTTGCCAAGACCTGTCAGTATTGCAAAGGAGGTAATCTCAGCCCCTACACTGAGAATGACTGGAAACAAAATCATCAGGCAGCAGCTTTTAAAGAAGGCAAATTCAATTAGTCTTGCCAGACCACAAGCATAAGCCCTGCTGGCCACCAAACCAGGCAATCTAGAGTTGTCTGCTAGGCAACAGTTGAAAAAATCAGGGCTCCAGACAAGTGTATAAGCTCCCTTCTGGGAGATACCACAAGCCACAGAAAGGCAGAAGGAGAGCACAAAAATGGCATCACTCAGCCTATGTTCCCTGGATTGTAAAAACGGCACCCATTAGAAAAACAATTGGAGTTAATATATATATCATTTTAATATACATATTAAAAATCTGGTGTGTGTGTGTGTGTGTATGTGTAAATACATATAGATGGCAGCTGCCAGCTTTGGGCACTAAAATGCTGTCTACTAGCTCCTCTATCCCAGTAGGCCTCTACCTCACTGGCTCACACTTTATGATAAGCCAATGACTCTCTTTCTCATATAATATGGCCACCTTTTGAATGGCTGCTTCTGCACTGGTCCCTAGGTTGAGTGACTCTGTGTGGGAGTCCTCTAGAAGCTGTTTTTCAGATCACTATAGCCTTTGGGTATCATGGGCTTGAGCTCTGGTGCTTTTCAAAACCAAGTTCTGGGGGCTCTTCTCTCAGGTGCAGGTCTTAAAAGCTGGGATGCTTGCTTGATACAGGGTATGAACCTTTCACTTGGGAAGAAGCTCCAGGTTTGTGAGTTCCCTTCTGATTGTGGGTCATAGTGCTGGAGATGGGGCTGGAGAGAATGGGTCTCACCCTTCCTACATGCTTCCATGTGACCCTCTTCTTGTTTGCTAGTGTGAAGATGTTCAGGTGGTTTTCAGGTCTTTTTGAGAGGAAACTGTTCCAGAGTGGTTGTAGCTTTGGTGTGTCCATAGGAGGAGGAGAGTTCTGGATCTTCCTATATTGCCATCTTCTAGCACCTCTCCAAGTCTGTTAAGTTTTCTTTTAATTGTCAAAATTTTTCTGCATTAACATTCCTAACTGGATTATTTAGAAACCTACTAATTTTTGCATTAATTTTTAAACTCACCTCTTTACTAAAATCCTCTATAGCAAATAGTTTTTTAGGTGATGCTCTTGAACTTTCCAGGAATATAACATAACCTGTAAGTAATAGTAATTTGAGTTCCTCCTTCTAGTATTTATTACTGCTTACTTTATTCTCTTGTGTAACTGTACTAACACATCCAGAAAATTCTTACACAGTTAACGAGAATAATAGGTGTCTTTGCCATTCCAGACTTTAACTGCTTTATGTGGTCCGTTACTAAGACTGATGTTGCTGGTCTTTTCAGGTTAAGGACATATTCATGTATATTTACTCAGTATTTGAATCAGGAATAGATGGTGAATTTGATCATCAGTTTCCTTTGGCTTAATAGATTTTCTTATTTTGAAATATCCTTGAATTCCTGGAATAAAACTCATATTACTCATTTAATTCATGAGAGTCCATTTGTTAATATTTGAATTTATGATTTTTACAAGGATAGGACACTCACCTGATACTTTAATACATCTACATTATAATAAGAAGCAGCTGGATTCTGCTCTGATAGCTTCTTGAGGTAGACAGTAACAGCTTGCATGTTCATCCAAAAATCTTTTGTGTTAGAATCACACTGTGATGGGTCACTGTATGCATAAGAAACATTTTTGTTATTTTATTTAACTTAGCTTCCTCCTTTCCCCTCTGTGTTGTCATTTGGTGACCTGGGAAAGACTAGTAGAAATAAACCAAAAGGTGAATCAGGAAAAACTAAAGTTAGGGGGATAAAGAATAGAACATAGCAGAAACTTGCTTGAAAAATGAGATAATGGACAGAAGAGAAGGACTTAACAACCAGCACTCCCACCAAAAGCACAGACAGAAGTCTGTTTAATTATAATAAATAATTTTCATACTGTCATCCAACTGAATTATTGCTTCAATGAAGAAGAAAAAAAATTTAACTTCACCTTCAAAGCAAGAGTACACAAACCTGAACACGAGTTGTGCGTTTGGAAGAATTTGCTCTAGTCTGCTGATATGTTTCACCCTGAAACATAGCACAGCTGGAGATGGATTGCTAGTGAAGACTTTAATAATTCCACTTGGAAATGATACTGTCATGTCACCAGTGATCTTCACAATACACCTGAAATTAGGGATTTAGAAAAATTCAAGTGGTTTAAAAAAGGCCCTTTAATAATTAAATCCAAACACAAACGTAAGCGTCAAGATCACATATCTGCACTTGTTTCGCAGAAATCATCCCCTGGCTGTCCTGTAAGGAGACTGTTTCCCTGGTAACACCATCCTCAGTTGGAGCTATTTTTCACTGAAAACCACACTAAGTACAGGGCCTGACAGTGGCAGTGGGAGAGGTCTTCCTTGCTCTTCACTGCCTCTTCCAACTCTATATTCCTACTTCCTTCCTAAAAACCTCCAGCCTCCTATGAAACTCATTATACTACTTGCTACTCCATCCCTTTCAAGTCACCTTCAACACTTTGATTTTTCTGAAAATGTTAGCTCTTTGCCTGCTATCAGTCTGTCTCTGTACCACTGCTCTTACCATAAGCTTTAGTGATTTCAATATTCACACAGATAATACTCTTAATATTTTGGACACCTAGTTCTCAGACACTTATCTCCCACGATCCTGTCTCCCAGCCTACCTCAGCCACAGGGCAGCCCCTCCATAATCTTGATTTCAGCCTCCCCATTCCTCTATTGGCCACTTCCTCTTTTCCCAACTTACGCTGTCTACCACCGCATCTCCAACAATTCTTATCAAAGCCTCCACAATCCATTGTTCCTACTATTTCATTTCACTCATTCCTTCCGATCCTCCTTTCCTCCTAGGATTTCCTGGTCCATCATGCAATTCTACCTCTTCTCATACCTTCCATCTCCTCCAATCTCAAGTATTCCTTCCCCCTACTCGCAGCCATTAGCTTTAAATTTGGCTGAGGAAATAAAATCAGGAAAGAACTTCCTTATAGTCTCACAGGTGAACTCCTACTTGACTCTGTATCCATACCTTTCCTCCTGTTTCAGGAGATGATCAGTCTATGCACATAAGGCCAATCTCATTGCTTCTGCACTGAAGCTCATCTCCTGTTACATACCAGAGACTTCTCCCACGCAACACTACCTTCTTTCCTGAAATTGCCAACCCAATTTTTCCCCAAAATATTGGATCTTTCCCATTAGCATATAGACATGCTGAAATGTGTATCTTTAAAAAACTCAGACTAAAATTATAAAACCTTTCTCTGACACTATCATTTCCGTCCTGCTACTACTCCACCTCTCTGCTTTCACTCAGAGCAAAACATCCTAAAAATGTTTCTATACTTGCTCTTTCCAAATACAGTTGTATCTGCATCATCTCCTACTCTTTTTTTTGTTTTGTTTTTATGTTTTATTTTATATTTGAGAGAGACAGAGAGAGCACAAGTAGGGGAGGGGCAGAGGTAAGGAGACAGAATCTGAAGCAGGCTCCAGGCTCCGAAATGTCAGCACAGAGGCCGATGAGGGGCTCAAACTCAAGAGCAGTAAGATGATGACCTGAGCCAAAAAGTCAGATGCTTAACCAACTGAGCCACCCAGGGGCTCCCTCATGTCCCACTCTTGAAAGCATGCTAGAAGGGAGTTCATCTCTACCACTTGACAAACTGCTTTTGTGAAGGACACCAATGGCCTTCACAATGTCAAAGTTCAATTTTTCTGACCTATCAGCAGTCTCAGATAAAGCTTCACACCATCCTTCACAAAAGGGTTTTATTCACCTAGTTTTTGTTAAACTGCTCTACTGGTTCTCTCCTCACCTCTCTTGTTGCTTGTGATCTCAAACTCCTTTACTCAATCATTTTGTCTTCCTGTTTTCTAAACACTGAAGTGAGCCACAATTCTCATGAGATCACTCCGGAGGCCTTGTAGTTTTAAGTATTATATACAAGTTAACGACTACTATGTACTTTTATCTCTAGCCTAGGACCTAGGCCCGAACTCCAATATCATGTATTTAGTTGTGTGTGTGTGTGTTTTAGAGAGAGAGAGAGAGAGAAGGCACAAGTGATCAAGAGGGAGAGAGAAGTGGGGCTTGAGCTCACCTGAAACGGGGCTTAAGTTCACCCAATGTGGGCCTTGAACTCACAAACCGTAAGATCATGACCTGACTTAAAGTCAAATGCTTAACGAGTGAGACACCCAGACACCCTGTATTCAGTTGTCTTGATAAGTACTTCAACCTTAACAATCTACTCCCTTGGCAAATATTGACACCTCTGTTTTCAAAATGAATTCACTATCTCATTATTACTCATGATTTCCTGAGCTAATAACCTTACATAAGCCACCATCATCTTTCACCTGGACTGCTGCAGTAACCTTCTCTCTCTGCTTGTATCTGGCTTATTCTAGTTTATTCTCCATATGGCAGCCAGAGTACTCCTTCAAAAACATAAGTAACTTCATCATTTCTCTGCTCAAAGACCTTCTCACTGCCTTCCCACCTTGCTCAGAATGAACTCCAAGCTCCTTACCATGGTCTCTAATTCCTAACCTGAGCTGGCCCCTCAAAGGACTCCTCTTTGACTACTCCACTCCTTGCTAACTCCAACTTAGTGACAGAGTTCTCTTTCCTTTGAATATGTCAAGCATGCTTCTACCTCAGTCTTTTACACTCACTGGAATGCTCCTTCCTTAGCAATCTGCATGGTTTGATCCTCAATGTCTTTGAAACATCTGCTTAAACTGAACACCAAAAAGGCTTTCTCAGGGCACCTGTGTGGCTCAGTTGGTTGAGTGCCTGACTTCGGCTCAGGTCACAATTTCTTAGTTCATGAATTTGAGCCCCACATCAGGCTCATTACTGTCAGTGCAGAGTGTGCTTCCAAACCTCTGTACCCCCGCCCCCTCTCTATACCCTGCTTGTGCTCTCAAAAAAATTTTTTTTTCTCAAAGAAAGGCTTTCTCTGATCAAAAAAAAAAAAAAAATGTAGTTGGGTGCCTGGGTGGCTCAGTCTGTTAAGCTTTTGACTCTTGATTTTGACTCAGGACATGATCTCACAGTTTGTGGGTTCAAGCCCTGCATTGAGCTCTGCACTGACAGTGTGGAGGCTGCTTGGGATGCTCTCTCCCTCTCAGTCTGCTCCTCCCCTGCTTGCGTGCTTGCGCTCTCTCAATTATATATATATATATATAAACTGGGGGGGAAGCCCCACCAAAACATTTTCTTAAAAGGAGGAGGTTAAACCAATTCTACAAGAGTCTCATAAATGAAACATACATTTTAGGTCTCTCCTACAAACATTACACTTCCCCCAAAGATACACATTAAGCCAAGATTCAGAGTTCTATCCCCCTTCTAGGTCAGCTGCCATCATCCTGCTCTTACAGATAGGTCAAACAGCAGATGGGTCACAAAGCTTGGGCAAGAATGTAAATAAACTAGGGGGAAAAGCCATCAATACTGCTGATTATAGTGATTTTTTTTGAAAGATCACTGCTAAATGACTATATTTGATAGTTTAAAAAAAACAGGTAAATAAATAGAAAACTTTAACCTATACAGAATCAAAATGTTAACTCTGAAAATTTATCACCAAGCCCCCTCCCCACCAAACACACACACACATACAAACACACACATCTTTTAAAAACTAACTTGGTAGGGTCTGCTCCTTTAAAGTAGGCATTAACAGATTCTGTAAGGGCAACTGCCACAGGTAAGGTGTCCTGATTTCCAAGGCTGACAGGGCTGGGACCTCGTGACACACCTAAAATACATACGCAATTTATTTGTTAAATCCTATAGAAAGACCTTTATAAAATATCAAGACAGGTAAAGTCACAAGGTTAGCTTGTCACAAATGACTCTATTACTGGTTCCATTGATGGCCCAGGTATAAATCTGGAGGTTAAGAAATATGGCATAAAACAAATTGGAACATAATATAGAAGACAAAAAAATCAGGTAAATATGTTACACTGACTTTTCTTTTAAATGAAATGACACTGAACGCTTGGGTTAAGGAATGGCAGAAGGAAAAACCCTTCCCCTGAAGAACAAAACTACTAAAATATGTCTTCACAATCATTGAGATACTAAACTGTTTCAAGTTCTACCACTCACATACTTCAGGGCATCAAACTGGATTTTTGTATTTCAGCTATTTCCATCCATCAGCTATTTCTAACTGAACAGTATGTTTCATACACTACTCAACATAATTCTTTTACCTCTTTGTCTAATGCTTACATTATATTCCCATATTCCCTTATCTTGATAAATAGGACTAATGTTATTTTTATAACATTCCTGACACAAAGTTCACTTATAACACACCTGTAGAGTTAAATAATAAAAAGATCAGTTTTTTGAAAGCATAATAAAATGTAAACAAATATAATCTATGCATGTATTCAGGTTTTTTTTTTTTAACTTAAGCAAAATTTCTGGTTTATTTCGTAATAGAAAAATTCCCTCAAAATAGTTCATTGCCTTTCTTGACAAATGTACTCTTCCCATTTACACCTTATCACAATTGCTACTGATTGGAAAGTGGAGCGTTTTATTTAATATACAATAAGTGATGCAATTTATGCCAATAATATAGTTCACTCAGTTTTTCTCAGAAGAATGAATAACCTAGGTCAATGTAGATACCTGAAATTTGAATGTGTGCTTTTGTTCTATAAATGTTACACAATGTTCACAGCCACCAGATAGTTCTATTTCAGGTAAGATTACCTATAGTGAAAGACTGAGCTACTTTAGAAACGCCTAAGACACTAATGAAGTTCTCTCTGCCTCACAAGTAAACCTGAGAGTCTACAAACAGTGAGAAAGAGCTTTTGTGAGCTGTAAAGGCCAGGAAGATTCTGTGGTATTTAGTATTTTGAAGGAATTCTTACTTAGAAGGTTCCTCACAGTTAGAAAAATAGGAATTAGAAGTACATGGAAATCAGAACTGCTTCTAGGGCCAAAGGGAAAAGTAACTAGCCCCTCTGACTGCAAAAAAAAAAACTTAAAATTTCATATGAAAATCTAAAAGTCAATAAATATAATAATTGATTCACAAAATCACAACAGCTACTATTTCTTCACTGTAACATATATCTAGCACTGAGCTAAGGAGGCATGGAAAAAATGCTGCCTTTCGGAGCCACAAGTAGTTTTGCAAAATGGGAACATACATAGTGGGTAAGGGATGGCTGGAAAGATGACAGGACATGAAAATGTCTACAGAAATGTTTAAGGCCCAGATCACAGCACAGAGGACCTTTAATTTTATCCTTGTGGCACTAAAAACTACTAAAAATGTTCAACAGAAACATGGTTACATTTTTCATTTCATGAGATCACTCTGGACATAGTGGATCCTAGAATGAAGACAAAAATGTCTGTTGTCAGGGATTCAAATTTGGATCAGGGGAGAGACGATGAAGTGAAAGGGGCTGACCAAGAGGTAGAAGATTTCATGTATGTGCATAAGAAAATGTTAAGTGAAACAAGCAGACTAAGTATAGATTAACTGAATGTAAATATGCAAACATGTTTGCGCACTGGGAAAATTTCCCTATATATGTGAATTAGTTCAGTGAATTTTTTAAAAAATACGTTGTTCAAAACTAGAGAGTCACTAGAAAATCATAAAAGCGCATTTTTTCAGGGGAAGATGAAAGCTTTTCTTTTTGTTAAAGAAAACTATATTCTCAATTATGAAATTAATCTTTCCCCTTAAACTTCCTACGACAAATGGAATTTACACACAGTCATGGGTAACATTAACGTCTGCTTCTACTGTGACATTAAAAATCAAAAGAAGCCTACATGTTACTGTTTCCAGTTATCTAATTTGGGCATAAAGAATGAGAATTCTTGAAGTAATCCATATAAATTGTTTAGCCTTATTATTGATAATTGGCAAGAAGAAAAAAGGTACTGAATAGTAGGGGAAAAACCTCAAAATCCACTTAATGTTTTGGCATATGTCCTTGAGTATTTTCTATTCTTGTTTTCAAGATACTGCACATACATTGTTCAAAAAAATGTTTGATATAGGAAATATGCAATCAAGTCCTTAAAATAGTTTAAAAGTCTAAATTTATAATGAATTATTCCAAATAAATAATTTCTTCGAAGTAAAAAACCACCTGTATTTAGAAGGATATTATATGTTCTAAAATGGTTTAATTGTTCTACGTTTAAACAACTGTATGTTCTGAAAATGCAGAGCTTATAAAATTGAAGAGTACTGTAGAACTCCTTTCAGCTCAGGAGTAAAAAATACGCCCAAATATTTGATACCTTTATGCCTCTAACCTCACCTCACTATACGGATGGCTTTCCTAATAGAGTCTTTGCTCTGGTAATTTAGATATTTTAACATACTCTTCTGCTTTTCTAACCACTTTTTCTCTGATTCTGACAACTTTAGAGGTAAGATTTATGGACATTTCTTGAGGAGGAAATAAAAGCAACGAGATGGAAGACAATGCAAAAATACTGTTTTTATAATTGGGGATTTGATGTCAATAAATCCTGTATAGCAACTGGACATAATTAGTACAAAACTGAGAAAGTTAAGCCTTAGAGTTATTCTTGACTTCTGAGACACCATATACTGCTGAAAAAGGAAAAATGAGATAACAAAGTATTTTAGGTACACTTTAGGATCATTAGTCAACACATATATTGCTTTTGATACAATACCTTGTGAAGTCTCACAGTGCTTTTCAATTTCAGAGAGTGTCCCAATCAAATTATCATCTTCTATCATATTTAAATAAAACAAAATATTGTAGGAAAGGAAAATATTTGCAAGAAATAAGAAGGATCAAAAACTTAGCTAAATAAAGCATCATAATTTTAAGAAAGGGAACTTTTATGGTAGATTTAAAGTATCTCTGTTGTATAAGATCCACACTATACCTTCCTTGCCTGTATCCTCCCTCACCTTAGGTTCTAGTGCTGCCTACCCTGGCCCAGACTAAAAACAACTATGTACCTACTCGATCAAAAATATATTCCATCATAAATTGAAATCCCTCTAAAGAATCTAGAGAAAATGGAGAACTAAAGCTAATTTTGTTTACTCAGACCATATGTCTGACTTCTAAAAAGATTCATCTATGTTTTTGATTAATAAAATACAGAGTCTGCAAAAACAAAAATTAACAAAATCACATACACAAACAAAATACAAGAGTAAAGTGCTCATTACAGCTTTGTTTATGGTACTAACAGTGGGTGAGAAAGTAACAGTTTGTAGAAAAAATTAGATAAAAGTGAAGATAAAAAATGTCTTGAGCAAAATCTAGATGTAATAAAATTATTGGACTTATTTGCTAGGATTTAGGTTTATATACTTTTGTCCTAGTATCTACTACTTTTAAGTCTTTAGCATTTAAATTCTTATAGAAATATTTAATTGCAAGCATAAAACTCCTTTCCTAAACTGAACTGTTATTAAAAGCTCTTAGAAATGTAAGTATCACTTCACATTATGAAGGCCTGCATTATATAATGCCTTCAATTATTTATGCTGGTCAGTAGTTTATAAGTTTGATGCATTCTTAACAGTGTTAGAAAATTTTCCTATTTAGATAAGGAACATGTGGCTAGTTTGACAATGCCAGGTGTGTTTGAAGAAAACTGAAGGTTCTTAATGTTATATTTTTAAGGAGCTCATTAAAAAAATTCAGTCTTATCAAACTTTGGATGCTAACTTTCACATATAATCTATGATAATCACTTACCTACTGTTGGAGTATTGGCAGCACTTAAGGAAGCCGAAGAGGAGATAGAGGAAGAGCTTTCTGCCCGGGCTAAAGGAGCTGCAGGAGGTGGGCTGGTATTGGAAGTTACAGGTGGGCTGAATGGCCTGGGCTTAAAAACAAAAAGTTATTTACTAGAATGGTAAAACAATCCCTCTGTTCTAAGAAAAGATATTTAGGTATGGTAAGATTAATTTTAACATACTCAACCAAATTTATTTTGTTTCCTGTAACTAAAAATAGAGATGACATAGGTAAAATAATTTTCAAGAATATATTAAAGGTGGCAAACGCTATTTTAAAACAGTGCTGTCAAGAGAACCTATATACTTTAAACATTTTCTCTATTTCAAAAAGTATGCTTAAGACAGAGTTTCAGAGGTTAAATTATAAGCTTAAACAGCATGAAGGCTTTTCATACATACTGCCAAACTGCTTTCCAAAAGGATTATTCACTTTACTGCCTATAAATAGAATATTTCTCTGCACCCTTGTCTTAGAAGGAAAAATAATTTTAAAATAGATAAAAATAAGATGGGCACTTTGCCTTTTATGAGTTGCTTTGTTAGCTTTGTCTAATTTAGTTTCAGGAGAGCTTAGTATTACCTGAGCTTTCACTAACCCTTTCCTTTATTTGCTGCAAACACTTTGTCCCTAAATCTTGCTTGCCCTTTATTTTTGGTGTTTACAAATCTGTCCACATCTCTCTTTTATAATTCCTTGTAATGCTTCCTCATTGAGACAGTGCACTCAAAAAATAGGTTTGAGAAGATGTTAATTCTACTGCCTTCCCACTTTTCTAAACATAAAAACATGAAAAATTGAACTTCTGTTCATTTCTTTTACCTGGGTGAATGGGACTTTTTCCTTCTGCTTTCCTAAGTGTTCCAATAACACAGGAGCAACACTTCCTAAAGGGTTTCACTTTTTTTTAAATAAGGCATATTTCACTTAATTAAAAGTAACATTTTCCTGGTTGTAAAAGTATTAAGTGACTACAAGACTTATTCAAAGCGTACTATGTGTCAAGCCATGGGTTAGACATACTAGATACAAAGCAATGAACAAGAAAGACCCTGTTGCTGTCTTCAATTACTTGAGGAACATGAAAAACAAAAAGCAACAACAAAACCCTACAAGCACTCCTACACTAAAATTAGTCAACTCTTTATTGCATGAATATAAATTTACAGGTAGATACTTATATAAAAATTAGGTACCATCCAAAGTGTTTTATACGAAATAGCCTCCCACTCCCTCAACAAATCATTTTTAAACTATTAGTTCCAGAGAATGACTTTTGATGACTGATTATGATAAGAGATTTAAAAAATAGAGCAAGGCATAAAAGTGCAGCTATGTATACAAATGGAAGAGGTACAGGGCATAAGGTCAAACATATCAAATTCAACAGGTACATGAAACCTGTAAGCTTAGGAAAAAGTCTTGATCAACTACTGTGGGGGAAAAATTTCTCCTGTAGCAACATGGCCTCATGACCATATCTTGGGGCTACATTTTTACAATTTACAATTTAGAATGTGCATTTTATAATTTTTTAGGAAAAGACAAAAACACCTCTTAAGTGGTTTTCTTATTTCAGAATGGCACTGTCCAATACAGTAGCCACTAGCACCTGAAATGTGGCTAGTTCAAATTCCAGATGAGTTTTAAGTATAAAATACACAGAAGATTTTGAAGATTGAACACACACAAACAGAAAAGAAACTCTCCATCTTTATAATGATTACACTGTAAAATGATTTTTTTATATACTGAGTAAAATAATTTTACTGTTTTTACTTTAATGTGGCTACTAGAAAAACTTTAATATCTGTTGCTGCATTGTATTTCCATTGAACAGCAGTACTTAAAAACAGCAGTTGTTAAACATGCATCAGAATCACTCGGAGGGCCACTTCCCAGAATTTCCGATTTGTCTGGGGTGGAGCCAGAGAAACTACATTTCTACCAAAATCCTACATGATGGTAATGCTGTTAGTGTGGGGACCAAACTTTTGAAAACCACTGCTCTAGAACAGTGAGGCATTCACTATAGGAATGTGAAGAGGGTGTGTGATTACAGACCCTTGGAACATCTAGTGTAAGACAGGTGCCCTTTCCCCAAAAAAGTGCACATTCAAGTAGGCAAGGAAAAGGCTACTCCAGTGTACAGCTGGAGAAAATTCAAATGAGCATAAACTTTCTGGTGGGCAATACAATAATAACCATCAAGAGTCTTAAAAAAGGTGCATACCCCCTTTAGTTCATGAATATCACTTTAAAATTTTTTACTAAGGACAAAGTCTGCAAAGAAGTAAACAAAAGGGTTATTAAGACTTTGTTTATAATGAAATCATTAAAACAATGCTGAATTAATGAAAACTTGGAAAAACTAAATGTCTAAATGTCTAAAAACCTTTGGAAATTTAATGCTGACAGTGGAGTTCCAAGATAAAGCTTGGCAGCTGTTTCCTGAAACCCTCAAAGGGTGGTTCCTAGAAGGCTGTCAAGGCTGGGGAGGGAGTAAAGGGTGAAAGATTCAAGTTGACTTATTTAATAGACTTGCAATTTAGGAGTATTTGACAAAGGATTCCACCACTTTAAAGAAGTTTGAAATCTAAGAAGTAATTTATGAAATTGAAAGATATTCACAAAATATTTTCAAGTTAAAGAGTAAGAAGTAAGGTATGACATTTAAAAATGTACACATATCATTCATAGTAACTTTTCTGAGCAATTACTTGCACTCTATAATGTTCTAAGTATCTGACACAGAGTAACTCATTTACGTCTCACACCACCTGTTACCTTTACACCTATTTACCCATAAGGAAATAGAGACTGCAAGTACCTAACCTGCCTAATGTTGCTCAGGTAATTATGGACAATAAACTTAAGCTTCTAACAACCATATTTTACTGAGTCTGGATATTTAAGCACTCAAAACTTAACGAAAGGATATATATATAAATGTTAACTGCGTATCTTGGGTCATGAATTATGGGAGGGATTTTAATTTTGTATTCTCTATTTCCCAAATTTTACATGATCAGGTACTGCTATTGTAATCAGGAAAAAATCCCATGTTATTAAGAGGTAGTCATTTTTATATTAATCGAATAATAATTATCTCCTTGGCAGCTTGTACCTAGTCTTTGATCTCATTTCCTTAAGTCTGTTCATTAGGGTAAGAAAAGGAAGAGGTCACCTTTTCAACATTTGGTGCTCAAGCCTTTTCATTTATTAATGAAACATGTCCTATGTGACTGACAGGCATATGCAAAGTACTAACTTGGCAAAGGCATAGTCCAGTGAGGGGAACACACACAAAGAAAGTATATACAATGTAATTTGTGCACTAAGAGAAATATGAGCAAAGTATATGGGTGGGTATAAGGAAGAGAGTGATTACATCCACTAGGGAAGAAGTAATGATCAAAGAGGGCTTTAGCTAGATGGTATTTAGCTGGATCTTAAAAAAAAAAAGAAAAAAAAAGGCAGCAGTTTCCTACATAAACAACTAAGAGGCATTTCAGTAAAGGCTGTAAAATAAGACATGGATGCATAAAAGAGCATGATGTGTTTGGGGAACAGGGGAAAGTTTCAAATGATCAGAAAATAGCTTGCAAACGAGAGGAAGCTGGACAGTTAGTATGGTGATAATGCAGGTTGTTGAGGCAACCTTATAAAGAGCCTTGTACGTTCAGCTAAAACATTCAACCACATGGATTATGGGGAACCACTGGAGATGACTATCTGGGGAAAAAGAAGATTAAGCTTGACTTTATAACTCATAGATTTTTTTAAATTATCTGACAACTTTTGTAAACGAATGCTTTTTTCTTTAAGCAACGTGTACTTTCACAAGCCAGTTAAGCAACATGAATTCCAGTCTTTTTATATACAAAATAAAGCTGGACTAGATTCCCTCCAGGATTTTCCTGGCAGTAAACTTCTAAACCCTAGGAAAAGCTCACCATCTCTTCCATAATATTTGACTTAAAGCAGAATTATATAAAAACTACTTCTTAATTGTGAAAGAATGGGTACTAAATGGTATTCTTATCATGTGCTAACTTTGTCAGGAAATCTCCTTTCTCCCTGAACAATATCTTGCTCCATGGGTATGTCCACGGGTATGTCCACAGAGAATAATATGAGGGAGTAAAGGAAGTGTTGGCTAGAAAAGTTCTCCTATACTTTGAAGACTTGAGTAGATAATTTGAAGCATTTAATGGTAAAGGGGTATATAGAAAAATATCATTTGCATCTTAAACAGTTACAATTAAAAAAAAAAAAACACCTGAGTACATACTATTTCATTAATCCCACTGAGTTTGCCTGAAGTAAGCTTTGGTCTGGAAGCAGGCCTTGGAGGTGGGACAATGGTGCCTACAGAAAGAGGAGTTGTGGGCCTGGCTGGTAGGGGGAAAAAGAGAATTTGAAGAAAACCATTAGTATGTAGCAATCTTTACATAAATACATTCTATTATAGAGGAATTCTTAGGACTTAAAGCTCATTTTTTAGGAGTTTTGTAATATATATATATATATATATATATATATAATTATAGATATTTGTTGAAATACTGGGAGTCTATCAAATATGCTTTTCTTGAAGCTAACAACATTCCTAAAAAAAAAAAAACCATTAACTTTTCAGTAGAACTGACACACATAATATAAAGTGTATCCTTGTTTCAATTCTTTACACCTATAAAAAGATAAAATCTGATAAGTTAGCTAGTAAAAATAAACCAATTCCAGGCCTAAGGTCTTTAGTTTACTGCCAATACATCTACTTATTAGTAATGCAAGACCAAGTCTTTAAAACGACACTTTCACAGTAATAACATGAACTTTAAATACAATACTTACCTTAATTAAACTTAAAGGTCAAATTACAAGTTGAACTACACTGTAAAGTTTCTTAAAAGTATTAAGAATACTTTATTTATGAAAAAAATTCCTCCAAATCACTGTAAGTAATATTTGGTAAGAAAATACCTTACAGAAATCCTATAGAGTATTCACTGTTCCTAAATCCTACATAAATTTAATGTTCACTGTTTTTCAATGCCATTTGCAAATTTTGCCATTTTGTAAATCAGAGATACTAAGCAGAGTAATTAAAAATAACTCCATCATAGCAGAAATTAATGAAGTTCGAGTGTACAGCATCATAATTCACAAATGTATTAGCATAATCAAAACAAGTGAAGAATGAAAGCTGACATGTTTAAATCATCTTTATTTTAAATGATTTTCAAATCCCTTTGGTTCAATCTAAAAGATGGGGCTATAATTCAAACTGAAGAACAGAATATGGATGGGAAAAATACAATTCATTAAGTTCTGTAAGTTTTCAGAAGTGCAAAGTTAAAATTCATGAAGGGGCCTAAGTATATCCATGGAGAAACAAAAGGCTGGGGATACACAGTCACTGTTGGAGGAATGCAGGTATGAAAGGAAGGAGAATGGAGGTGACAGGAAAAGACAATCACACAGGAGTGAAAGTAAATGCATCAGGGGTAGGGAATCATTTAGAAAGCATATACAATGAAGGGATAGTAGATAAAGCACATTTCAAGTTGCTTGAAGAAAACAAAAAACTGCTAAGAAACACTATGTAGACTCTAAGGCTGTTGTCTTCTTCCAGTGAACACTACTTCTTTCACACTGTACTCCTACTTTAAGCTGTACACTGGAAGAAATGTGCACCAACCTGAGAACCATAACATTTCCCTGTGCTATGATATACTTAAAGACAGGCTCATTATCAATGAAATCAGCACTGACCAATATGCAAGGGATTTCAAGCTTGTGAGAGTTTAACATAGTAGAGATACATATGTAAACCTGAGCTTCGTCACTGACAAATGGACTACCCAAATGGCATTAAGAATGGACTCAAACCAAGCCTGGTAGAACTGTTAAGGTTCAGCTCTTTCAAATAACCACACTTTGCTTTTTCATTTCAGAAAACATGCTGGTTTCAAGGAAAGATTCAATTACCATACTATCAAATCAGTGGGAGACAATGAGTTCATGTTGCATTCTTGCTAAGTTCAGTTGAAGGAGGAGAAAGCAGTTGATAACCAGAAGCAATAGGAAAATTCTAGAACAAAAATACGAATCTACGTAGCAAAATAGTTTTCTTGTTTCACGTTAATGTTATTTGAGTCACTCAAAACTAGAAAAATCTAATAATACATGAACAAAAGCAGGAGCTCACACTGTCTATTAACTGAGGAAAATAAGGATGAGCATAAAAAATTTAAAGAACATAGGAGTAAAACTGAAGGTCCAAAATATATAAAGCCAGAATTATTCCTGTTTGCCCAGAGACTATGTCTTCTCTGCCTGTGGATTAATTGAGCTCTTGTGCTCAGCAAAAATCCCTGAAAATTACGTTTTGAAAAATATTAGGCTGGTTTTTCTTTTTTTTTAAGGCTGGTTTTTTGTATTAACTCCAACACTGATTTAGTCTATCCTACCTCCTAACATGTTTTGAGTTTATTACTAGCCAGTTAGGCACTTGTTGAGTAACACAGCACTATCACCTTTACACCTTGTCAAATCTTTTTAGACTTGTACCATCCTCTCTTTTCAACATGACTAACATTCCCTGAATGGCAAAGTAATTTGATACCCTTTTTCAGACTATAAAGGTTTTAAAAATGCATATGAAAGTGAACTTAAAAAATAGCAAAAGGTTAATATTTCCTAGCTACTGCACATCAAATGGCCACTAAATGAAAATGAATCATTTTTACCTGAAGTTAAAAGTGATAGGGGTGAAACATTCTTCACACAGTTAGCAAGAGGAAAAGAGAGAACTTTTTTGAAAAGGAAGAAACTGTGCTAAAGAAAAGAGCAAGAAACTAAGGGCAGAGTTAGGAAGAAATTTCTATATAACTAAAGCCTCTGTGATTATCAATGTGAAAATTTTCATTAAAGATTTTGAAAAATAATTCATAAAAGTATATTAACAAAATTAAAAAACACAACTTAGGACCTTCTTCATTCTCAATATAAAACACCATTCTGACATTTTTACTAAACAAAAAAGAAACTTTAATTGACAACTTCAGTTTTGCCTGTACAATTACCTTCCTTATGTAATCTATTAAGTTTAGTTTTATAAAACTACTAACATGACCACTGAGGAAGGCTGTAATGCCACTTCAGAATATGTTCAACTATCTTTTGTTGTTTCTTGCTGTTTTACAAAGTATTACATACAGATCGCCTTCCTCCAAAATTCCAAACTGGAGTTAAGGTTGCCTAAAATCTATAATTTCTTTTAAAAATGGGTTTATAAACAATCTAGTGTTTATTTGATTAATAGTAAAATGGTTCAGCATGTTTAGTTAAATCAGAGTGAAATGAACAAAGACTTTTGAAATAGTAAGATCCAGATGCTTTATCATTTCCAATTATATGCTCTTACAAAAGTTCCTGATTGTCTTTGAGCTTTAGTTTTTTTCATCTAATAAAATAGACTTCATGGAGGACTTAATGAAGTTAAACAGAGTATATGCAGCTCCTAGTAGAGCAACATGGCAGGAACTCAGTCATTTCAAGTTCTCTCCCATCATTCTACCACTCTCCTAACCTCAAGTACTGAATGGCATTTCTGAAATCCCAGAGAAGGCTGAAGATCAACTTAAAGTGGATTTTATTTTTGCCTTGAACAAAAATATGTAGTGCTTGAGAAGCACTAAAGCCTTTCTGGAAAGCAGTTTGGCAATAAATATCAATGGGTATATCTTGGGACTCAAAGGTATTGATAAATTATTATAAGGATATTATGAAACATGTACACAAAATTTGTTCTATTCATGGATGTTCATAACACTAGAAAACTGGATGCAATTCAAATGTCCAATAAAAAAGGACTGGTTACATTAATGCACATCCATGCAGTGGAATTATCTATAAATATGTTGTGGAGCACCTGGCTGGCTCAGTT
The DNA here is from genome assembly GCA_028646485.1 of Cryptoprocta ferox. NCBI lineage: Eukaryota > Metazoa > Chordata > Mammalia > Carnivora > Eupleridae > Cryptoprocta > Cryptoprocta ferox. The sequence continues at coordinate 48,860,057 of CM053572.1, read as the reverse complement.
GGTAGAGCATGCAACTCTTGATCTTGGGGGTTGTGGGTTCGAGCCCCACATTGGGTACAGAGATTACTTAAGAAAATTAAATGTTGAAAAAAAACTATTTGGGCACAGATAAGGGAATGATGCATAGAAATAAATACATGAATGAAAAAAAACTAGTTTGATACACTTTTGTTTAAGGCATAGGGCCATTCAGCTAAGTTAACAGAACCAGTACAAAATCACTTTTATCTGGCAATATGAGAGGACAAGTTAAAAATATTTTTGATTGTTAAGAACCACACACAAGTAATGAACAAATCGAAAAAAGTAACTAATGCATTCCTCACTTTAAATATATATATACATTTACCTGATGATGACGACGAAGTTAGTGAAGCTGAAGAAGATGAATCAAGAGATGGTCCAAAAAGGGGATCCCAGGCAAGTAAATCGCTGGTCCCTTTCCTACCATAACATTTTAAAAATAGATTTAATTAAGGAATATTTTATTGGTATAAAATCTAGCCACTTATTTTTATTTCATAGAATTGGAAAAGCTAAATATACATGATTTAAAATTTGAACATTCTACTAGTGGAATACGTGAGGAAACAATCTGTTAACTGCTATAAGCAGAACCTCCAACAACATTATGTGAAGCTGCCAGGGTGGAGTAGAAAAGATAAATTCCCATCAATCACACCTTGTTATACTCCAGCAATCTTAGGGGTTTTAGGAACAGAAATCATTTCAGCTTTACAACAAAAGCAGTAAAAGGGTCTAAATGAGCTGCCTAAGGACACAAAGGTACTTACTTAATTCTATAATAGTGTCCTAGCACCAAGTCATGGACAGAAAATTCTTTAAGTGATATGAAATCAGGTACAAATTTTATAAGGTCATACTTAAGTACTTTTTAAAAAATCTAGGGGCGCCTGGGTGGCTCAGTGGGTTAAGCCGCCAACTTCGGCTCAGGTCATGATCTCACATTCCTGGGTTCGAGCCCCGCTTCGGGCTCTGTGCTGACAGCTCAGAGCCTGGAGCCTGCTTCAGATTCTGTATCTCCCTGTCTCTCTGCCCCTCCCCCTCTCATGCTCTGTCTCTCTCTGTCTCAAAAATAAAATATTAAAAAAATTAAAAACAAAATCTTTAGGGGCGCCTGGGTGGCTTAGTTGGTTAAGCATCTGACTCTTGATTTTGCCTCAGGTCATGATCTCAAGCTCTGTGAGTGCAGAGCGCAGTGCAGGACTTAGTGCAGGGCTTGAACTCAGAGAAACTGAATTGCGCTCTGCACTCACAGCGCAGATATCTGCCCACTCCCCTCCCCCAAAATAATTAATTAAAAAAAAAATCTTTTACCCTTTTCCTTCATCTTTGTCAAGTACAGAAGTAAGCCTAAGACCTTGATAAATTTTTCAAAGGCCTAATTCTTACAGTAGATCATGCAAGGGCAGGACTTCTCCCTGAGCAATCCACAGCCTGGGCCACTGAGGCAGTCTAGTGAAATGTTTGGGTCATTCAGGTCTTTTTATGAAAGGTAACCAAGACTATAGACAAAAGCATCAAGAGCACCAAAATTCAAGTTTCAAAAAAGTCAACATGCTGCATAACCAAAGATTTCCCTCCATTGACCCCATGGAATCCACTGGACTAGTTACTTTCACGATTCAACTTCCAGCTTTTACTTTAATTTTAAATCAATGTTTCTCCTTTTCATGTTAGTCATATACCTTTTAAGATGTCTAATCTCTAAAATCCTAAATTACCTGAACTTTGCCACTACCTTTTTAAAAGTTTTTTCCAGCTTTACAGAGATATGACTGACAAGTAAAAATTGTATATATTTGTGTTTTAAAAAATCCCATTAAAAGAGTATTTTAATGTATCAAACTGCCATTAATTTTTAATACTATGTTCTTACATCTTAGAAAACAGGCTCATTACAATGCAAATGGCACAGTTATCTATACACACATACCTAGTATCTCAACATGCACCTACATGGAACCATACTACACTTTGTATTTAAAACCTGGCTTTAAATGACAACTGCATAAATTACTAGAAACAAAGTTTTAAAACACTGAACTTTACTTTTAAAAATGATAAATGAATACCACACCACTGTGCTCAATTAATGCCTAACTTTAAAAGTATTAAGTAATTTTAAACTATCGATATAATGAAGCCTACTTTTACTTACACAAAAGAAAAAACATTAAAAGAATATATTCTTACAGAAATGAAAAAGGACGCATGAAAGAAACACTGGCTTAAAGTTTTTTTTCCTTTTAAAAAAGAGCTAGCAACATAGTTTCTAGCCCTCCTTTTTTAACTTGAGACTTCTCTTTGTTGAAGTTCATTAAAAGTGCAGCATATTTTATAGGGTCACAGCCAAAATTGAAGGCAAATGAGAAAATCTCTATGAGAATAACTAATTAAAATACAGACATATATGAACTTGGGACACTACCATTTATTTAGAAGTAGTGAAGCCACCAAGGCCAAATACAGTTGAATGGATTTTTTAAAAAATAATAAAAAATAGTGTCACGTGAGAAATAATTTAAAACAAGCAGAAACCACAAAGAACATTTCATAGCTTAGAGGATGATAACACTGCACTAGAACTGAAACTGCAAAGATAATAAAATTTTCTAGAAAAAGAGTACAAAAGAATGATATTTAAACACATTAAAAAGGGAAGGATGAAGAGGTAGAGGACATAAACTATTCTGCATGTCCATATAATGGAGACACAGGTCCTTGACCATCTGTCAAAACTCATACAAGATCAAGAGTGAATCCTAATGTAAACCACAGACTTGGGGTGACAATGATGTGTTCGTATAGGCTCAACAATTCTAACAAATGTTTTACTCTAGTGGGGGATTGTGATAATGAAGGAGGCTGGGTGTATGCGGGGGCAGAGAATATATATGCAAAAACTCTGTATCCTCCCTTCAATTTTGCTATGAACCTAAAACTGCTCTAAATAGAGTCTATTTAAAAATAAAAACCTGTGAAACTTACTCATTAGATGCAGCACATGGCTTCGATTTTGTTAGCTCTTCACCTAATTAAAATAAAAATATGAAAAATTTATAATCTGAGTAAAAAGATATTTAAATATAAAGAGACACACATATCTCATTACTATGAACAATTTAAAAACTGTGGAATTGATAACATAAATGAAATTTTTTAATTATGAAGAAAAGGAAGATAAGCCTTTAACAAGTTTTCTAACATACTTAAGAATATCAAAATAATAATTGAATTTCTGCTACATCGTCATTTCTTTTAACATCTCTGATAAATTAAGTCAACTAAACTATCATATGCATGAAAATGAAACTGCTGTCAGATGAGAAAAATATGGGCTAGAACTTTAAAAATTAGAACAAATATTCAAATACATAAGTATTACTCAAAACTAATAAACGGTGAATCATGAAAACATTTTTCAAGTTCTAAGAATATTATTATTTTATTACCCAAAAGTAGTTAATTCTTGAAGGATACTGTATCTTGAAAAATTAAAATTTTTACAGCAATCTAAAACAACAGTCTTAAGATAGTCTGTTTTGCTAGCTTTTGTATTAGCAATGTGAATCATTCCATTAAGCAACTATTACACAAAGGGAAGAGCATCAGTAATATGCAAATGTCATGTTAGTTCATAAGCAAATTTCCCTGCACCTTGATGTCTTGGATCACCAACATGTAGTTGATGAATGCAAAATGTATCAACAAAGGTTAACTGCAGCACACTATGAGGAATAGTGCACTGTATATGATGCCCCTTCATGCCACATTATCCCATCTGGCTCAATTTGGCCCTTTGTTTGGCTTCAGAGTACTTACTGAGCTGTTCTCCTCCATGTTTCTGCAATTTGCCCTTATCTCCATAACTCCATAAAAGGAGCCCACTTTTATCCTCATTTTCCTCATATCCCCTATCATCAAGCTACTCACCATTTCTTTTTTCTTTTTTTTTTTTTTTTAAGTAAAATCCACCTTTTAGTTTCATATTATGCACTTACTAGGTCTTTTCCATTGTGTTAGATTTTTTAATAGAATTGATGTTACGGTTTTTCTTAGTCATTGTGTGTTTACCAACTGCATAACTTTTGAGTAGGCTGCCTTCACTCTATTTTTCTCACCTTTGTTATTTTAATGCATGATTCTGCAGAAGATGTTAACAACCCCCCAAACTGTTTTAGTATAATTAAGTTATTATACTAAAAACCATGGAAGAGAAATTGCAATTGTGACAGGACTTAAAAATAAGTAAAGCTAAAGCTTACTCATTCTCATAATGCCTTCTGACTCATGAGGCAGAGTTAGTTATGCAGGTTACATTCTCAAACAGAAGCTATATTTGGCTTTGTTGATTTCTGAAAAATGTTGTAGCCAAGTATTAAATTTAAAGGCATGTATAGATGCTAAAAGCAGTAATATACCTATGTTGTCTTCTGGTTAAAGTAAGTATCCATCTAGTCTGTTGCTAACAGTCATGATGAGAACAAACCATTTATTTCTTCTAACTATATATGTAAGGCTACAATAAACTCAGCAAATTACCTGATAAATTTTAAAAGACATAAAACCAATTTAAATGTCAAACTTACTAGACGAATTCCGATTCATCTGCACCTAAAAGAGAAAAACAAAAACTAAAAGTCGTTCAACAAATAATTTAATTTGGCAATGAAATACTTAGGTAAATTTTTTTTAAATGTATTTTTTAATTTTTAAGTAGGCTTCATGACCAATGCGGGGCTTGAATTCACAATGCAGAGCAAGAGTTGCATGCTCTGACTGAGGCACCCAGGAGCCTACTTCATAAAATATTACTGGGAAGCTAATTTTAAGTTCTTTTCAGTGTATCTGCTCAACTGTAAACTACATAAAAAAAATTTTTAATGCAGTTTTTTTACAGTAAAAGATAATACATGTATCTTTACACTCAAAAGTTTTAAAATATGAAAATGTTAGTCCCTACAGCAAGATACTATGATCTGCAAATTTAAAGAACACAAGTATTCCGAAAATCAATGTTCGAACATTAAAATGTTTTTTTTTTTTTTAAGTCAATAGGTAAGAATATAAAATCTTGTACTTACGGGGCTGTGTCTCTAGTAGTACATGGAAAGAAAAAGAAAGACACAGTATACATTTTAGAATTTAAAATATCTTATTTTCTTGGTCTCATCATTTGTCTATTCCCTTCTGAACCATACCTAAAATCTATGCACTTTAAAACACATGCAGAACATTGTTGGGGTAGGAGACATGAGCTAGATAAGCAAATGGCCCAAAAAAATATACTCAAAATATCCTCTTTTCAAACCCAACATTAACTATTAAACTGTTCTCATTATTATTTATTTTCTCTAGTATGTTTGCTGTTTATTTAAAACATAAACTAGTATGTTTGCTGTTTATTTAAAAACAGAAAAGTACAAAGGAAAAAATTTAAAACCGTAAATGCTTTCACTAACCAGAGCAAGGTACTTAAAATTTTGGTATATATTCCTCTAGGCTTTTATTTACATATATTTTTTAAATTAGTTGTGCTCTTACATCATAAAAATTTTTAATCATTTCATAACTTCCTACTTCATATATATAAACCATAATTTGGGCATTAATCTTAAGGCTAAATAGCAATGGTAGAATAAAACCTCACTTCAGAAATCAGTCTTTTTGTTAGAAAAAAAATTAAATTCTAAAAGTGAATGACTGAGAGAAAAACTTTTTCCCAGATACAGACTTCTTAAATATATAATTAAATAATAATATGAAATGGGTAACACTTTCATTCTCTATTATCAAGGACAACAGGTTTAATATCAATTATGATGAGTATGTACAGATAGACAAAGCATGTCTTAGAATGACAATTTATTTTCCCATAGTTTAACATTCATGAATTTAGAGTATGACATCAATGGAAAGATAAGTGATGATGATGTTTTTTCTCCCCCAAAAGCTGTTAAATATGGGATCTTAGAATTGAGGAATTAACCATCATCACTAAGAATTCTTATATTTGCCTTTTTTTAATAAAAAGTATGAAAAAAACAAATGTTGCAGTTGCAAAAGCATGCAGACATGTAATTTAATGTTTAAATCCATTTTTATGGAATTCCCATTCACATAAAGTTCATAAAATATGGATGAAAAACTTTAAAATTAGATGAGGAAAAGATTAATACTGCCAGTTCAAATTTCGGAAACATACAGACTGGAAAAGAAAATAAATGGCAGAAATACATTTTCTACAGTTTTGTTTCCTGGTAAAACTTTCAAAAGGAAACAAAGCTAAGCCAAACTCAAGTTCATTTGCCTATATAAAAATCAGAAACTATATACCTCAATAAAACTGAAGAAAAATTATAAAATATTTCCTTATCCACAATGCTTAATTAACTATTCCTAAGTGATATTTTATTATTCCAAAAAATTAAGCAGATGCAAGTAGATGAGGTTAAAAAAATAAGGTTTCTATATGAAGAGCACGAACCTGCTTATTTTCTTACTTACAGATACTGCCGGGGAGAGCGTGATATTTCCTATAGATACTTTTAATTCATCCAAGGAAGCCATTGTGTGATGTGAGTTATTTGGATGCATCGGTTTGATTTCTATCCGATATTTCTTTGGTTCTTCATCTTCAGAATCAGAATCACTAGATGAGTAGAAATGGTTCTCTTTGGTATGTGAATACCAGTTAAAGAATTTAGTTTTTAAGTGATCTTAATGCATAACCAGTTTTCACACATTCATAAAAAGGAATATAAAGCTTTATGGTAGACTTTAACAGAAACAGAACTCCTAACTCATTAGTATAAACATGTCAAATATGGAGTCACATTTTATTATAATTAAAAATTTGAAGTCTTTTTTAAACTAAGATCATTTTAACTGTCTACTTATATCCCACCACAATCCATAGGAATATCCAAATGATGAAAGGATATCATTCTGATTTGCTTCTGGTTTTATACTATAGCCTTCTTCATCTACATCAGGAATGTTCTATAGGGAGAAGAAAAAAACTGTAATGATGGCTCCAACTACAGAAATATAAAATAGCAAAATAGCTTTAACTATTATAGGGGCTACATCATTTATCAAATACCAACAGGCTCATACAATTATTAACTGGAAAAGTTGTATCTTTTTGGTTAAGTTAAATTCAGATCACATATGCTTCAGAGATCTGAAAGAGAAAAGCACTATAAAATGAAACAGGAGAAACACTAAAAGGAAGAGAAAAGGAGGTTGGGCAGGAACACCAACAGTTCTGTAGATAACCATATTTTCACCCAAATCTTCAAAGTGAAGAAATAAAAGCACAAGGCTGTTATGTATCTGGAAATGAGAGATGATAAAATCAGAGAGCTGACAGCTTCAATAAATGGAAATATTTATCAAATATACAGAAAAACAGAAGTTAGAGATGACCAAGAAAATTAAATAAAATAATCTGAAATAACTAAAATAATCATCTTACCCATGAGACAGGCAAAATTTCAAAAGCTTGAAAATACATTCTTTTGGCATAACTGTGGGAAAATGTACTCTTAGGCTTTGCTGGTATAAATAAAAAATAGTACAATCTCTACAGAAAGAAATTTAGCATTATCTAACAAAAGTAGAACTCTTCCATCCAGGAATTGAATTTCTAAGAATTTACCCTGAAGATACTCCTCCAACAATTTAAAAATACATATGTAACATATGTAACAGATCAAAGATGATCTATAACTCAAAACTGCTGGAGAGCATCTAAATGTCCATGCACAGTTGAATAAACTACAGTACACACAGAAAACAAAGTACTACACATCTATTTTAAAAAAAATGAGAAGTTTCTATGAACTCATATGGAATGACTTCCAGGAAAAACTGCTAACTGAAAAAAGCATATAAAGGAACATATATTATCTCTTAAGAAGGGAAAATATAAAAACACAGATCTCTTTATGGGGGAATAAAAGCCAGTGGAAGAATCAATCAGAATATAATAAAGTTGGTTACCTGCAAAGGAGGGTGATGAAGTAAAAGAGAAAAGGGAAGCAGGGACACTTCTCTAAGCATGCTAAAAGAATAATCCCATTTTTAAGAAATACACATTTATGAAGTTAGGGATGAAGGACGATCACGTATAGAATTTATACTAAAAAGGATCAAAAAAGATTTATACACACATAAATAAACACATGTGTGTAGGGAGAATGCAAATAACTTCTAACTTAGAAGAAATAAACAAGAATAAAATAGTTCCAAAAAAGTGTTTACATGAAAAAAATGGATCGCCAAGAAATGCCAGTTGGAACTGGACAGCCAATATTCTTCTACTGGTAAAGTTTACTATTCTTCATCCATTCGCTTGCTAAGACTCAGCAAGAGGAGTATGAAAGATGATCTCACAGGCACAGCACAGGTCAAGGAGAACTAAGAGCAGAATTAACATGGCTATGGCTTCCAATCTGAATAAAAAGCCTACTGTAGCCAGCAGTGAGTTAACAGACTGGATTAAAATCTAGAAATGAAAAATCTAATATAGAGTAAAGAGCAGATTCTATAAAAAGATGACAAGGGGCATGTGGGTGCCTGAGTCAGTTAAGCGTTGGACTCTTGATTTCAGCTCAGGTCAAGATCTCACGGTTTGAGAGGGCGGGGCTCCAAGCTATCACCATGAAGATTCTCTCCCTCTCTACCCCAACCCTCCTTGTGTGCTGTGATGATGACAAGTGATACACTTAAAACGCTAGAAGTAGAGCACTTTCAGTTCTGCATAGTGCTTGCTAATATCCAAATAATATTTTTAATTACTTTAAGCTTTACCAAATGTGGATACATTAGAAATGCAAGTTTTTTACAAAATACTTTATTCTTACTCCCAGTACCCTAGAACCATACCAGATACATAATCTCCTAGAAGTCCTATCTAAGGATTTGCTGATACTACTTTTAAATTTGTTAACAATATACAATACAGTATGATGTAATAATTTAAAGTAATACTGAGCTGTTTTCTACAGGACTGAGTAAGCTGCTTCTGGATCCACCTCTTAAAGATTACAACTATAAAATCTGGTTAAAAAAACTATTGGGGGACGCCTGGGTGGCTCAGTCAGTTGAGCATCCAACTCTTAGTTTTGGCTGTGGTCATGATCCCACGGCTGTGGGACAGAGCCCGGTGTCAGGTTCTATGCTGAGCATGGAGCCTGCTTAAGATATTCTCTCTTTCTCTCTCTGTCTCTCTCTCTCTCTCTCTCTCCTTCTGCCCCTCTCCCCAGTTTGTGCTCACGCTCTAAAAAATTAATTTCTTACTTAATTTAAAATTTAATTAATTTCTTAATTAAAATTAATTTCTTAAAAATTAAATTTAATTAAAATTTAATTTAAAATTAAAAAAATCTGAAGGTAGTGAAGAGTGAAACAGAGCCACCATTTAAAAAGTTATACAAAATTATATGCTCAAAAACTTTATAAATAAATCATAATGCAGTTCTAAGAAAGGTGCAAGTAACCCTCAGGGAAGGCAGGAAAAAGAAAACCAAATGAAAACCAAAAATAAAATGACATATGTAAGCCCTGATATGTCAATATTTATGGTAAGCAATCCCTATCAAAATAACACCAGCATTCCTCACAGAGCTAGACCAAACAATCCTAAAATTTGTATGGAACCAGAAAAGACCCTGAATAGTCAAAGCAATACTGAAAAAGAAAACCGAAGCTGGAGGCATCACAATCCCGGACTTTAGGCTCTATTACAAAGCTGTCATCATCAAGACAGTATGGTACTGGCACAAAAACAAGACACTCAGATCAGTGGAACAGAACAGAGAACCCAGAAATGGATGGCCCACAAATGTATGGCCAACTAATCTTTGACAAAGCAGGAAAGAATATCCAATGGGATAAAGACAGTCTCTTCAGCAAGTAGTGGACAGCGACATGAAGAAAAATGAACATGGACCACTTTCTTACACCAAACACAAAAATAAACTCAAAATGGATGAAAGACCTAAATGGAAGACAGGAAGCCATCAAAATCCTAGAGGAGAAAACTGGCAAAAAACCTCTCTGACCTCAGCCATAGCAACTTCTTAATACATCTCCAGAGGCAGGGGAAATCAAAGCAAAAATGAACTACTGGGACCTCATCAAAATAAAGCTTTTGCACAGTGTAGGAAACAATCAGCAAAACTAAAAGGCAACCAACGGAACGGGAGAAGATATTTGCAAATAACATATCAGATAAGGGGTTAGTATCCAAAATCTATAAAGAACTTATCAAACTCAACACCCCCAAAACAAATAATCCAGTGAAGAAATGGGTAAAAGACATGAATAGACACTTCTCCAAAGACATCCGGATGGTGAACAGACACATGAAAAAAATGCTCAACATTACTCATCATCAGGGAAATACAAATGAAAACCACAATAAGAAACCACCTTACTCCAGTCAGAATGGCTAAAATTAACAACTCAGGCAACAGATGTTGGGGAGGATCCAGAGAAAGAGGATCTCTTTTGCACTGGGAATGTAATGCAAACTGGTGCAGTCACTAAACAGTACGGAGGTTCCTCAAAAAAATTAAAAATAGGGGTGCCTGGGTGGCTCAGTCAGTTGAGTGACCGACTTCGGCTCAGGTCATGATCTTGCAGTTCGGGGGTTCTGGCCCCGCATTGGGCTCTGTGCTGACAGCTTGCTCAGAGCCTGGAGCTTGCTTCGGATTCTGTCTCTCCCTCTCTCTCTGCCCCTACCCTGTTCGTTCTCTCTCAATAATAAATAAATGTAAAAAATGTAAAAAAAAATTTAAAAAAAATTAATAGAACTACCCTACAACCCAGCAATTGCAACACTAGGTATTTACCCAAGGGATACAGGTATGCTGTTTCAAAGAGGCACACGCACCCCAATGTGTATAGCAGTGCTATCGACCATAGCCAAAGTGTGGAAAGAGGCCACATGTCCATTGACAGATGAATGGATAAAGAAGATGTGGTATATATTTACAATGGAATATTACTCGGCAATCAAAAAGAATGAAATCTTGCCGTCCGCAACTACGTGGATGGAACTAGAGGATATTATGCTAAGTGAAATTAGAGAAAAACAAATATCATATGACTTCACTCATACAAGGAATTTAAGATTAAAAACAGATGAACATAAGGGAAGGGAAGCAAAAATAATATAAAAACAGGGAGGGGGATAAAACATAAGAGAGTCTTAAATATAGAGAACGAACAGAGGGTTGCTGGAGGGGTTGTGGGAGGGGGGATGTGCTAAATGGGTAAGGGGGCATTAAGGAATCTACTCCTGAAATTGTTGCACTATATGTTAACTAACTTGGGTGTAAATTAACCAAAAAAATTAAATATAAACTGTCCAAATGTAACAAAAGAAAGATTGGTAGAATGGATTAAAAAACATGACCAAACTATATGCTATCTATAAGAAACTCTTCATATATACCACCACAGGTGGCTTGAAAGTAAAAGAATAGAAAAATATACCATGTAAAAGTTAATTTAAACAAAAAGGGGGGGTGGGGTAGACAGGCACCTGAGTGGCTCGGTGGATTAAGCATCCAACTCTTGGTTTTGGCTCACGTCACGATCTCACAGTTCATTAGTTCAAGCCCACGTTGGGCTCTGAACTGAAAGTGTGGAGTCTGCTTGGGATTTTCTCTCACCTCTCTCTCTGTCCCTCCCCCAGCTCATGTGCACTCTCTCTTAAAATAATAAGTAAACTTTAAAATAAATAAATAAGGGCAGAATGATTGTCTTCTTGTTAGATAAAACAGACTTCAGAAAGAAAATTACCAGAATCCGAGAGGGACACTGTGTCCACAGAAAAACCTGTACACGATTGTTCAAAGCACTTTTTTCTAATAGCCAAAAAGTAGAAATAGCTAAAGGCCCTATGATAGGTGAATGGTTAAGACAGATTTTAGTGCATCTATACCATGGAATACTACTATTCAACAACAAAAAGGAACACACTATTCATACATGCAATAACCTGGGTGAAACTCCGGAGAACTGTGCTGAATAAAAAAAAAAAAAAAATCTGAAACGGTTATGGTAGGATTCCAACTTAAATGACATTCTTGAAATGACAGAATATAGAAATAGAGAAAAGATTATTGGTTGCCAGAGGCTAAGGAGAGTGGTGATGGAAGAGTGGCTGTAAAAGGGCAATCAACATAAGAGACCAAAAGACCCTTGTGGTCATGGAAATGTTCAGACTGTATTAGTGTCAACATGCCAGTAGTGATTCCATATTTCTGCAAGAAGTTATGAGGAGAAAACAGGTGATAGGTACACAGGACTGCTTGTACTATCTTTGCAACTTGCTGTAAATTATTTCAAAATAGGATTCGCAGTATATTATGTATTCAATGTTGAAACTATTCATAGAAACTTGGTATTAAGAAAAACTTAAGGCATTACCTGTTTACAACTTTGTTCATTCAGTCAATTTCTATATTATGGCCCCGCACTGTTGGAGCAAAGCATTAGGCCAAAGCAATATGAAAAAAAGAACAGGTAATTGGAGGGACACCTGGGTGGCTCAGCCGGCTAAGCATCCAATTCTTGATTTCCGTTCAGGTCATGATCTCATGGGTTGGAGCCTTACATTGCAGCTCCCAGCTGAGAGTGCAGAGCCTGCTTGGGATTCTTTGTCTCCTATCTCTCTGCCCCTGCCCCCACACTCTCACTCTCTCAAAATAAACAAACATTAAAAAAAGGTTAGTAAAAGAAAAATAGGTTAAAAAGAGAAAAAAGATGTAGTCCCTCAAAATAACTTTTTAATTACACAGACCATTTAAAAAAGGAACAGAAATTAAACGATAATTTCCCTATCAAGACATCCAGACCATGGATGCTTTTTTAAGTAATCATTAAGAGTAGCCATAGGGCACCTGACTGGCTCAGTCAGTAGGGCATGCAACTTTTGATCTCAGGGTCATGAGTTCAAGCCTCACGATGGGCATAGAGCCTACTTAAAAAACAAAACAAAGACTAGCCATAAAAGTCATAAATAGGCCATAAATAAATAATAATAGGCTACAAATAAAACAACAAAAAAAGAAAGCCTCTTCTCCCTGCTGACCACCACTGTAATACTGTTCTCCAAAAGTAACCACAATTAAGTGTCTGGTAACACAGTCTTCAAAAAACAAAGCAAAAAAACACCCAAAGATATCTGCTCATTTATATTTTTAAAACAGCAATTACTTAAAAATACTTGATGCTTGTCTTTCCCTATCAGCAGGCACAACAACCTAATTCTGTAATCTATGACTATTACAGTGAATGTTTAATAATTTATTTAACCAATCTCAATTTTGATGGATGTTTCCAGTTTTTTGTTAATATAAACAATGTTGGAAAAAACATGTCTCTACTTCTCCCTCCCTCCCCCTCTACACATAGTAGTCCCTCTTATCCATGGAGGATACATTCCTACACCCCAGTGGATGCCTGAAACCAAGGATAGTAACAAACCCTTTACATACTATGTTTTTTCCTATACAAACATACCTATGGAAAGTTCAATTTATAAATTAAACACAATAAGAGGTTTTTTTAGGCACAATAACAGATTAGCAACAATAATAAAATAGAATTACAACAACATACTATAATAAAAGTTATGTGAATGTGCGCTCTCTCTCTCTCTCTCTCTCGCAAAACATCTTGTTTTACTGTATTCAACCTTCTTCTTGTGATGATGTGACATAAGAAAATACCTACATGATAAGATGACATGAGGTGAACGATGTAAGCACTGTGACGTAGTGTCAGGCTATTAATGATGTTCTAATGATATATCAGGAGGATCATCTGCTTCTGAACCATGATCAACCATAAGTAACTTAAACCATGGAAAGCTAAACAGCAGATAAAGGGGGGGGCGGCTACTATATGTATGTATCTTGATCACGTACATATAGAACCATAACAGTAAATGGCAAGCAGCAGGACTGGGGAGTCAAAAAAACCATGCATTTCTTATTTGAGAAGATACTGCCAAACTATCCACAAGACAGACTATACATACCACCACTTACATTCCTATTAATAATACAAGTAAACCAAAACTTTTGTCAATATCATAGGTAAATATAGGAATTTCATTCTAATTTGCATCAGAATGAAACTACTATTCTGAGCAACATTTCCTATGGTTATTTACCACTTTTATTTCTTTTTATGAAAATAGCCTGTTTTTATCATAATGCCCCTTTCCTACTCAGATGCTTCCTCACCTTTAATAATGATTTGTATAGATATTTTATAAAGGAAAATAATTAGCCCCTTGTTACATGCATGCCTTGCAAACATAACTCTGCCAATTTATCTTTACTGATTTATATTCTTCTAAGATTTTTTTGGTAATTAAAATTACAAAACATACTGTTTTCTTTGTTTTCTTTCAACACAAATTTATCAATCATTCTTATACGACACTAGACTTACGCATGCTTTTTAAAAGCCCTTTTCTAATTCCAGACAAGTACTGAAAACAGTTCAAAACTGGTTAATATTGATCATTATATAATAGTATCAATAGCTGAGACTATTACAAATGTTTAAGAGAGTATATATAAAACATGAAGTATTAAAGTATTTAATTCATTGTTGTAATCATCAAATAAAAGCTATACATAAATAATTCCAAAATGAAATGCATGATGAATACTAAAGTAAATGTCAAACATGTCTGCTGACTTTTTCATTAATTAGTGAACCTAGAGTATCAAAACAGGTAACTGGTAAAGTAGATGCAACTCTAAAACACTCTGATGATTTTAACGCTAGAGCACACTAAAAATCTATTTCTTTCTTTTCACTATACATTTATTAACAAGCCCTAATTTTCTTATTTTAAAGCTGAAATACAAAGCAAAAACACTAATTTTATTTTGGTTAAGTTACATAAAACACAATGTTTCACAAAATATCTTTATCTTGGTACATACACTATTATAAAAGATCAAAATGTTTTTGAGCCAAAAGAAACAGTAATTATGCAAGCAAGAACAGTAAGCAGACAGGCAGCTTGATCCTACTACACCTAGCAACATGACCGCTATCTAATGAACAACTTGAAAAGTGTGTCTGTCTATACCCTACTTACACCATTTGGTAAATCTACTCTCCCACTGTAACTACAAGAAGCTCCATTTAATGTCTTTTTGAATTACATATAAAGAAATATATATATTTAAGTAAGAAATATAAACAAACTTTCTTCATAACAAAAAGCGCAGAAAAGTACTGACCATGATTATTACTGCTGTTTTCTAAAATGATAATCTCTAAGCAAAACTCAAATACTTGAATAAAATTTTAATAATAAGGAATACACTTTTATTTTTAATGTTTATTTTTGAGAGAGCATGAGCAAAAGGGGAAGGGGCAGAGAGAGGGGGAGGGAGAGAGAGCATCTAAAGCAGGCTCTGCACTGACAGCAGAGAGCCCCATGTGGGGCTCGAACTCAAGAACCATGAGATCATGACCTGAGCGAAAGTCAGACACTTAACCAACTGAGCCAGCCAGGTGTCCCAGAAATACATAATTAAGAGCATCACATTTTAAAGTATGCAGCTTTGAGATCTGGAATACTTCTCAAGAAAAAGCAATATGGTATGGTACCATTCAAATTTTAAAAGTAAAATGTCCACTTTTCAAAGGTGAGTAGAGCTACCTTCTATTTAATATAAAAGCATCTAGTAATAGTAGGCCAAAATTTTATCTGTAATTTTACTAGTGAATTTACAATAAGCTGGTTAGTATTTTTCTTGGTAAGATTTGTGAACAATTCAACCCAAATATGCTGGGTATTTCCTAATGAAAATAGCTAATTTACATGGTTTATATCAAGGTAAAATCTACTTACAAGTGAATCTGCATCTGGGCATTCCCTATTAAAATAAACAAAATATTAGAAATATTCAGTTATTAGAACTATCTGATAATTATAGTATATTGAAAGTGTTCACCTTGTTATTTAAACATTACTTTTACTTACACTTTACAAAAATATTTAGAAAAATCAAATGAAGATTAAAATATACTAAATGATTTTAAAATTAAAAAGAAAGCATTCCTATATCCATAATACATGACAAAATGAAACACAGCTTACAATTATTTTGAAAACTTATACTTCACAAGTACTTCTTTTCCATTAATATACACGCAAATCTTATAAAGGAAGCTGTCAGTCCTACTAAGATTTCTAGTGGCTTTTAATTCTTTAGGCAGAGAAAGCTAAAAAAAAAAAATTCTAAGAAGAAAGATTGACTTTTTTTAAAGTCCATATTTATATTAATTGGTAAATACTAGTAAATAACATTTTACAATATATTTTTGTCAAAACTTTAGTTTCATTTGAAGTACTTTCCATAGCTAGCATATATACAAAAGCCAAACCATTTTTCTCCATGTATGTTAAATGAGTAGTCAGACTTCCACTTGAAAAAGATTTCTGGTTTACCAAGTTGTTGAAAACTGTTAGTTTTACCATTTAACTGATAAATATTAATTTAGACATAAACTAGCAAAAATGTATTTTATTAATTTTTTTAACTGAGCAGCAATCAAGAATTTTATTAGAGTATAAAATTAGGAAGTAAGAATAGTAAGAAAGCTCTCTTTACAGAAAGGGGGCATTCAAAAGTGAATGCTCCCCAAAAATGTATTTTATATGTAAAACTAAAACATAAAGACCAACTTTCTCAATTAATCAAATAAAGACCATTAAATATATAAAATTAAAGACCCTGAGGCCATGAGAAATGAGGTTAGAAGAATTTCTGTGTACATATCCTAGAACAAATTCACAACAATCAGAGTGCATATTTAAAAGATATTTGAATTAGTTACATATTCTTTGGCTTTAGACAGTTAATGCATGCAGTATCAGAATCTGCCATTTTAATAACAGACTAAAAATATACACATTAAGTATACCTTGAGAGTCCAATGGAGAATAATAAAAAGTACTAAATTAATATACAGGATAAGCAGGTCATCTCTATGTACCCAAAGACTAAGCACAAATCAGAAAAATCTACAGAGTGAAGAATTTTGTTAAAGGAAGATAGAATAGAATAGACTGAAATAATGAAACAAGAGGGAGACGACTACACTGCTCTTGATCCAAACTGAAGCACCAAAGTGGGTAAATGCAAGCCTCTTCTGTCTTTATAGCCATATAAACGTCACTTAAGATTGCCAGTTTTGAAAAAGAGCTCCCTTATTACTGATCTATGAGGAGTATTTATCAAAAAGCCTAGGCATACTCTGAGGAAGTGTTCCAGAAAAGACAATATAATAATAAATTCAATACCTCCACAGAATCAAATCGTTTAAGATGTTAAGAGCACTTCTACTTTCTTTTTTTTTTTTTAAAGAGAGAGTTTAAATATCAAAGTGTCAAAGTTCCAAACAGTTTATTCTCTGGCTTTAAGCCAGAACTGTCCAGTCTTTGTGGTAAAGCACTCATCTGTTTGCTTTCACAGTGGGCTGTAATAAGACCTGCAGATGAAGCCCCAGGAAGAGCAAGCTCTGAGCAGGACCCCTCTTCCACAATTACTGGCATTTCAAAAGCCTTCAGGCTGTAAGGAGCAGCATGCCAAGAGCCTCAGGCATTTCAAACAAAGTGGTTTCTAATATTTTTCCTGCCTGGAAGTGTCGAAAGAAGGCAATCATGATGCAGTTGTTTAAAGCACTGATTTTCTGCCCTAGGATTCTCAGTGGTAAAAAATATTCCAATATCCAAGTGGCCTAATGATGGTACTGGGAAATTACTAATTATGAAAAATAATTCTAAAAACATAGAATATACAAAAATATTATAAGCCCCCTGAATTAACAGCTGTGAAAAACCACATACTATAAAAATATTTGAATTTAACACCTTTAGTCTTTGTAATATACTAACAAGATGAAGTGGATACATTTCTAATTTCACTTATGAATCAACTGTTTAGACTTCCTTAAGTATTTCCAATGTTATAAAAATAGTTTTGAATCCATCTCTTTAGCAAAATACTCCCTTCATAAATGTTGAAAAGACATTTGCAGATGAGACGGTAACCACAGATATGTCGGTCTTAACTTGTTAACCAAGTGAAACTAAACTTGGCTGGGGAGGGGGGGAGGGGAGAAACAGACGTTTAGAATGGTAGAAACTCTAAAACAATTCAGATAAAAAGAATTTAACTAGGTAAGAGGTAAGAACACCCAAAGCACAATTTGTTCTCTTACATTGAAAATAAGAGTGGCCATGAGAGCTCTGCTAATTATGCTGGAGAAGCAGAGATTTTAAATAAATTTCAAGCCACTGTTACTGGGTCAACAAATCATTTAAGACTTGACTAGCGTCTTGTCAATGTATACAGGTTGAATAATTACAGAAACAAAGATTCCTTTAATTCCAGTTTGTCTCTGATAAATCATAGCTCTTAAGAGATTCTCAACCCGAGGTGTATATTAGGAATGACAGAGGCTGCTTAAAAGCAAAGAAACTAAACAAAACAAAAATTATGCTGCACTGCATACTCTGAGAATCTGGTTTAAATTGGTCTGAGGTGGGGCCTGGCATAGATATATTATTTTAATTTTCCCCATACTTCTAATGTGTAGTCAAGACAAAAAATTTCACTTACCCAATACTTGTTGAATTTATTATATGCTAATTATATATTCTTTGTATACTAACTTAATTTTTTAAAAAGGTCGATCAGATTTATACTCCATCCTCCATTGAAAACTGATGACCCAGCATAAATGTTTAAAACATGTTAGGGCTTTTGTTCTTCCCCATTTTCTGTTTATGTGTGCATATATCACTATGATCCTATAGGTTTAGAGTTGTCCAGAAGGATTTTCATCAAATTGTTGACCATTGTTTTTTCGTAGGCATTAAGATTTAGAAGAATTTTTAGTTTCCGCTGCAGTTTTGTTTTTTAAAATATGCATGTATCGTTTTGTAAAAAGCAGGTCTTTAAAGTTCCAATTTCAAAACATATAAGCCTTCATCTTAAGATTTTAAAATAGTAAGAAATCTAATACTCTTAACTAAACCCAGAGGAGGTGGCAAATGTATTCAGAAAAGTATATTTTTTACACCTTAGACATACATACATTGAGTTATTTCTGAAGGAGTTTTTTTTCTTCTCACATTCAAAACAACAGTCTTATTCTTAATTAATAACAAAGGATTTTGACAATATTTAATATACTTACACAGACTCTGCATCCTTTTCCTTTTTAATTATTCCTGGCAAACCAAAAGTCTTTCTTTTCCTTGGTTTTATACCTTAAAATAAATATATATTGTTACAGAAACATAACTGTTGCTGATAAATATATTAAACTTAAGAATACACCTTGTATCTTGACACATAATTTGTTTATCTCAATACTAAATTTGGATGAAAGAAATAAAAGTATCAATTGGTAAACCATAATGTTTAAATCAGAATCATAGTCTGTTTAGATTTTTCTTATGTTAATTTAATAAAGCCTATTATGCATCTAAAGGTGAACATTCACTTGATCAATACAATTCTCTTTTCTTCTAAGTCTCCCCTAAATTATCTCAAACAAAATAAGCATTTGGAGAATCAAAAAAAAAGAACATTATTCACTGTATTAGATTTTGTTATAAATCCAAGTGAAATCGTGTTTCCTGTCTGGAAGATCACAAAATACGAATGTGGTGTTTTAAATAAAAAGATGATACAACAGATCCATTAACAGTAAATACGGGAAACTTATGGCATTCTTTTGCCCATGTATTATCTTTAATATAGAGAATGCTGTAAGTTGACTCTACCATAAATGAGAAACAAGTATCATCTTTATTTTGCCTAATAAGGCAGTTTGCCTCCTCTTCCTTCATGACAAATTATGTTTTAGAAATCAGTCATTCAGCACAAAGCTTAGCTGCTTACTCAGACAGCTATAGAGCATAGCTAAGATAACCTCTCACCATATAGATGAGGAAACAAGGGTATTTTTTGGTTTTATTTTTTTAACTCAGTGTTATCCAACTACTAAATACTATAGCCAGGATTAGGAACCAGCTGTTTTAGAACAAGGTACTTGCTCCCATGCAAAACTAAACCATACATTTGTTAGCATGTTATATCAAATACATTTTTTCTCACAGAGTATTATTATTTACTATCCACATTTTACAATAAAAAAAGCTAAAGAACAAAGAAATTGCAGTTATTGCTCTCAAACAGCTAGTAACTGTAAGAAATCTAGGCACCAGAGCCCGTGACTCCTCCAATGATAGTGTTACACACAACAGCAAACCTTTTCTCCGAATTCTCACAAAAACATTAGAAGAAAAATAAACAGAAAAGATTGCTTTCAAATTATTTCTAGTAGCTCACTAAGTACTCAAACAGGAAGGTAGATGTCTGGCTGGCTGAGTCCGTGGGATATGTGACTCTTGATCTTGGGGTTATGAATCTGAGCCCCACATTGGGTACAGAGATAACTTAAAAATAAAATATTTAAATAAACAGACAGGAAGGGTTGTGGACTCTTTCGCCAAGTCACATCATCACTCCTTTTGAACAATGGTAATATTAACATTAATGTATAACCCTCATTAATTACTGAAATGTGTCTCACTTTAGAATAAGCCTTATATATACACATTAACAGGAGCAACGATTTTCATATTTATGATGTGAAAATGTTTAAAGATGGATGTCAATAAAGAAAACAATCTCAATGTGTATTTGAAAATAAATACATGTTATATTTAATCTTTTAAGATATACATATATATATATATATATATATGATCATACACACTAATATTCCTTTGGACAAACCTACTGTTTACTTATTAAGTAAAGATTAAAAATCTGTAGGCCTTCAAACTACATTCAGATTTTTCATATCACTCCACAAACATGCTGACACCAATGGATAATAGCCACTCTTTATTTGTTCAATAAACAGAAGATAGTGGCTAGTTACCACACATTACAACTAGTCAACTTACCTTCAACTGCACTAGCAGGGTCACATTCTTCAAATTCAATAAGGCCTAAAACAAAACAAAACAAAACAAAACAAAACAGATGAACAACTGTTAGTAAAAAAAAAAAAAAAGTTTTTTTAAAAAGCTGATGGAAAACAATTGGATCAAATCACACTACATCTTTTTAATCGACCTGACATGTGTTCTAGTGTTATCTGATAGTGTTGATTAAAATATCATTTTAATTAACCATATTTTAAAAACCAAATAACCCTAACACTGACAAAAACTGACACTAGCCTATTATTATGATCACAGTTGACTGTAAACCCTTTGAATAGGATACTGGAAAACTAGAGACACCTACGCTGTATTTTGTGCTTTCAAGAAGCGTGCAGGATACTAGAGAAAAAACCAAACACAATAAAAGGCAGTTGCCGAATCCTTGGTTGTGTTCATGGGAAGGACAGGGAGGCCAACATAGTAAATACTACTAGAATGTCAGCTTGGGAATTTGTCTGTCTCGTAGACCACTGTGAACTGGCAAATAATAGGTCTTTAACAAATATCTGATGAACAAATAAATGCATTAATTACATTGTAGCTAAGTAGTGATCCTCTAACTGTAAAGCAGGTCAAGGAATATGAACTTGTAGTTTGCAGGTAATGGGAAGAGTTTTCATGAGAGTTGATACATACATGCCCCTACAAAGCAGTGTTAGAAGAAAATTTAGCACTAGTATGAGGGATAGACTACAGAAAGAGAGGGAGAAGATAAAATAGAAATCAGTTGAAAAACATTGTAAATAGCTCCAAAATGACAGATCTGCTAAGACTAGCCTTAAATGTCATATGACAGATTTCATGTAAACGGGGTAGTAAACTAGATAGTAAAGAAAGTAGCAAAAGCATGAATCACTGTTCTGCTAAAATGTCCCCAAAACTAAGAATCAGACTAAAAATTTATCTTCCATTAAACAGTCATTTTACCCATTTTAAAATACTGAAATTTATGCAAGTCCAGCATTTTTGTGAAATAACTTTTTATTAATGGTAACAGTTTCAACATGTTATTTCAAAAAATTTAAAAACCAAGCTTGGGGGCACCTGGGTGACTCAGTTAAGTGTCCAACTCTTGATTTCAGCCCAGGTCATGATCTCACAGTTTGTGAGATGGAGCCCTGCACTGGGCTCTGTGCTGACAGCTCAGAGCCTGCTTGGGATTTTCTCTCCCTCTCTCTCTGCCCCTCCCTGACTTTCTCTCTCTCTCTTAAACAAACATTAAAAAAAAAAAAAAAAAAAAACAGAGCGTGAAGAATGGAAAATAGAAGATTTTGTTACTGGTTCTTCTGAGACATTAAGGTAAATTATAACTATGAATAAGTTCATAATCAGAGTTTTCACTGATCATATCATTATAAAAGAAAGCCACTAATTAATATGAAATATTTCTCTCCAAGAAGGAACATCTAAAAATATTGGTGGGGCGCCTGGGTGGATCAGTTGGTTGAACGTCTGACTCTTGAAGCCCTACATCAGGCTCCATGCTGAGCAGAGAGCTACTTAGGGCTCTCTCTCTCTCTCTGCCCCTGTCCCCTACTCATGTGCTCTCTCTCTAAAAACAAAACAAAATGAAACAAAACAAACAACTGGCTAAAATGTCCTTAACCCCAAATCTAAGACCTACTTCTTCAATTCTGGCTTCTATTCAAATAGACTACATTAACATTTAATGATAAGCAACATAACAAAAAAAACTCAAAAAAATACATTCACTACTTCCACCCTGAAAAGCCTTAAAATCAGAAAATGGCTCAATTAACAATTTAAAAGACTTCAAGTTCAGTTTGCAAATCTGGAAGCTAAAAATTCATTAAATGAAAGGGTAATGAACTCATTGTTAGACTCTTTTAGAGGCCTACATTAACAGTTTACAAAGAGATTAGAAATGAAAGATCAAGAACGGTAAAGAATTTTAGTATAATATACATCTGATAATTAGCAACTACTTGGTGTCAAAGAATAAAAAATCTCCAAATAAATTACCAACAGTTTATTATGTATCATTAGCTTTATAACTTACTAATAAACCTTAAGAGACTATGACCACCTGTCAAATAAATCTGAGAGTTCCTGCAGCTATACATAGCTGCATTATAGCACATAATCTGTGCTCAGTATTCATTTAATCTCAAATAATAAAGCTGTGGGCTTATTCTAGAAAGGAAAAACAAAATATCAATGCCAAACAAACTGCGGGATTTAAAAATACTTAAAAGTAGAGTATCTAAAAAGACTTTTACAACATCACATTAGCAAATATATTATTCTTTTAAGATCTTTGGATGCCTTCATGTATGTGAAAATAGCAAAGGCATCCCTTAACTCTACAAAAATTCCCTCAAACAGAATTCTACATTTTTTCCTCACAAAATCTTTTTCCTATTCCAGATATACCTCAATTACTATTCCCTTTTCCCTTTTCTAAACATCCTCTTAAAACCTATTTGAAACAGGAAAATGTCCAATAAAAATAAACTATTCAAAATCACATTTTTGAAAGAGAAGATGCCAGATCCTTTCAAATTGTAAAATACATATAAAAATTTTAAACTGAATACCTTCAGCACATAAGCTTTTCTATTAAAGACAGAAATACTAACAGTTTCTGGTATAAGAAAACTAAATATGCCCTTTAAAAAGAAATGTTAACTCATGCATGAAAAAGATTTTCAAATGGTATATGCTCCACACGCCACTTCCCATGGCAAAGCTTTGCGTGCCTGGCTCTGTGCCAGTTGACAGCTCAGCTGGATATCAGTGCACACTGTGACCCCCTTGCCGCACGTCACTTCTGAAATGCTTCACAAGTAGAAAGTTTATTCAGCATCTTCCTCAAATGCAGTCCACTGCCCATCATTCTGCTATTTAATCCTAAGACAAGTTACTTTTTTTGACAGTCCCACAGCCAGAGTGAGAGTCAGAAAGAATAGTTTGCTACAACTGGAATTTCAACTGTTTTAGGCTCAATTAATTCTGTTGTCAAAATAAATAACTGCTCTTAGTGCTTAGATTTTATGCTGGGCCACAAGGGCAATTTAATTTGTATTAAAGCAAATAAGACCATTTTGGCTCTGTCTCCTGATGCTCTTTTACACATTATATTAAAATGCCATCATGAGTTCCAATTAAAAACAGAAGAAATTAAAGGCAGACCTCCAAGAGGTCAACAATAAAGTAAAACAATTCTTACAGAGGATGCTTTCTTTAATCAGGTAGGAATAAATTATTGCTATAAGAAAAGAGAAGAGAAGAGAAGAAAAAAGAGGAGGAAGGAAAGAAGAAAAAAAGAGTCAACAACACAAAGAATTCTAATTTGGATCAAAACTTTTAAGAAATGTTACAGGAGGAAAGACAATTTAATAGCAGTATTTCATCAATGCATTTTGTGGTTAAGGTACGGTATTAAAAAATGTAAAACATTTACTAGTTCCCATTGTTTTGAAATCAATTCTAAATCTCAGACCACCAACAGGGCAAATCTGCAACTTTGTCTAGTTAAGAACTGGCCTCAAAACTGAAACAGTAAGTCTGGGCCACGCAAATCAAGCCTATTTCTGGATTTACCCAACTCAAAGAACAGAACACTTGGTTCTAAATAGAAGCCAAAATAAAACATACGAACATGCCCAGATCCCAAAGTCTAATAAAAAGAATGGTGATAATTGGGAAGGGGGGGGGAGTGGGGATAATGACATAGGAGAGAGTGAGGGAAGGAGAGTAGGGGGGGAATGACTCATAACAATGGAAGTCAATGACTACATTTTCAAGCTTGCTCCTGGGCAACACAGCCACATTCCTGGGTGTCTAGGATGGTGAACCAGGCAAGCTAACATGAAAAAGAACATCAAACTCCCGCCTGTAGTAATGTGCAAAGGGCATGCAGGCTCAAGTTCTGGTTTTGCCACTTACTTGCTGGCTAATTACCTTGAACTAGTTACCTCTCTACTTGAACCTAAGTCATCATTTTTATAAATACACTATGGCAGAAGAAAACCTTTTGCCATACCTGCTTTCCCTTTCTCTACAAATATCCATACACAGATACAGTTCTTTCTTTTTTAGCTTGCTATATCATTTGAAAGTTGCAACACCAATGTTACTTCACTTCAGGAGTACTTATTGTAATAAAGGGCTTGAAGAAAGAATTCTCTCAATCCAATGGTTCCAAATCCCAATGCCTAGGTGAATCTCCTAGTGCAATGCTTCCTGCTTAAGAATCATCTGGAGAGCTAGCTCATTAAACCACAAATTACTGGGCCCCACCTCCAGAGTGTCCTATACAGAAGGTCTAGGTTGGTGCTCAGGAATGTGCATTTCTCACAAACTCTCAGGTGACTGCAGATGGTCCTGGGATCACACTTTGACAACTACACTCTTAAGGAACTCCTGAGTCCACTGCCGGATATTCACTAATTCTAGATGGTGCTTCTCCAGTTTTACTCTACATACAAACTGCCTGGGTGTGATAGGTGAGATGATTTATTTTCAGAAAAAACAAACAAAAGTTGTGCTGTCAAATTAACAATAGGTTTACAACCTACTGGAAGCATGTACAAAGCGCCCTTAACCACGATGGAGTCCCAACCCCTAAAACACTTAACTTCCTGGTTCTTCTTCTCCTCTCCATTTCACAGACTTATTTTTTGCAGGCTTTAGAATCAGCATGCTCCAAAGAACTGAAGCCTCTGCATCACCTCAAGGAATGTCTATTTGTTCCAATCAGACTACTTTTTCCCTTACATGGGCATAGGTGACCTCCGGGTAAGGCTGAAACCTCTTAGTACTTAGCCAATCAGCAATCAGGGGAAGGACTTGCATGCTAAGAGATAAACTGCCTGCTGTAACTGCCCATCGAACACCTATTCATGCAAGAACGTTGATTAAAGCCTAGTCTCACTGTGCTCCAAGTCTCCATCCCTCCTCTGATTGGGTCAGTGTGCTTATTTCTCACACTAGAGATCTTCTTAAAATTGCAGATTCTTAAAGGGGCGCCTGGCTGGCTCAGTAAGAAGAAGAGCATGTGACTCTTGATCTCAGGGCTGTGAGTTCAAGACCCACACTGGGTGCAGAGATTACTTAAATAAATATTTTTTAAATGCAGACTCTTAAAACTAAATAAATACATAAAATGCAGATTCTATTTCAGGAGGCCTAGGGTAGAGTTTGAGATTCTGCATTTAAAACAAGCATCCAGTGATAAAATGCGATAGATACTGAAAAATGGCTGCACATAAGACTCAGATGATGAGTTTAAAATATAGTGGTACTGAGGACCCCCCCTAGACCATGCAATCAGAATTTCTAGGACAGGGAACTGTCTGTACATTTTTTAAAAAAAAGAGACAGAGACGCAGGGATGGGGAGGAAGGGGAGAGAGAGTAAAAGGGAGAAAGAAAGCGAGGGGAGGGAGAAAGGAGGAGAAAGAGATAGAGAGGGAGGGAGAGAGGCAGGCAGGAAGGAATGGAATGAGGAAGAAGAGAAGGGAAGAGAAATTAAGAGAAATGAAAAAGAAAGAGAAAAAAATTTCTACTACTGATTCTTATATGTATCCAAGGCTTGAGAATCAGTGATGAGGCAAAGTTAGGAACCATGCTCTTAAATGAAAAAAGCAGGTTTTGCACTATGAAATTTCAGTCGCTGTAAAACTTCAAAAACGTACCAAATTTCATCTAGTTCTCCAAACACAGAATCTTAAACACTGAAGTATCATCTCCTACATCCAAAATCTGACACTACCTCCATACTCCTAAATGGAGTCATGTTTTCACCCTCGGTGATATTGATAAAACCTTAGGTGATTATACCCAGTTCACTAAATCTCTTTTCCCTGGGAACTTCCCCCTTCTCCCCGAGTGGTGAAGAAGCCATGTTTATACTACGTGATCTAGTCAGAAATGACTAGATTAGAAAGATTACCTGGACCAGATATCCCTTCTCCGAGAGATAGGTAATGGGACCAAAACCTGGGTTAATTCTGAGCTGTGTCTGCAATTAAAGACCAAGTAAAAATACCTAGAAATTACAGAGAGGTCACCTTATGTCCTGTGCCTGGAAAAGCAAAGAAACCATTGTGCAAAGAAAAAAATAAAGCAGTAGAAATAGAGAGACTGAATGAAGGAAAAATGATTCCTGGTATTCCTACAGGTTTGAGTTTCCTTCTGCAGCCTGGCTATATTCCTGATTTTGGATCCTTGGGATATGTGTTTCTTTCTAATAAACTTCTTTTTAAGTTCAATCTGGTTTAAGTTAGCTTCTTTTACATACTGCACAAAGAGCTAAAACTTTGCTCTTGTTATTATGCACATGTAAAAATTGTAATCAGCTTACTTTACTTTTTTACTTCTATTCTGTTGCCTGTGTTTATACATTTAACATTTTTAATGGCTACTTCGAATTAATGAAATAAGCTTTCCTTAAACAAAGTCTGCTCAAAACAGTTTAATCTTTACTCCACAATGTAGGATTACTATTATGAGAATCAGTTACTATGCTGTGATAGGACTGGAGATGTAGTTAGTGCAGGGTGTCAGAATAAACTTTTTCTAAACCAAAGAAGAAGAGCAAAATCAGCTTTTGAAAAAAGATTATATACTATTGTGAGGCACACAATTCTCATGAACTATGACATACCTGCTACTATACTACACAGGAAGTCTATTTTCTAACAATTCTGTGAAGAGTAAAACAGGAAATATTTTAGACTTTGTGGGCCATAAGATCTGTCACAACTACTGACCACTGCTCCTGTGGTACAAAAAGTACCACAGATAATACGTAAGTAAACATGACTATTCAAAAAAACTTGTATCGACAATGACATCTAAATTTTCTAATTTTTGTGTGTCATAGAAACACTACTTTTCTTTTGATTTTTCCCCCTTTTCATGAAAAAATATAACCAGGGGTGCCTGGGTGGCTTAGTCAGTTAAGCAACTTACTTCACTCAAGTCATAATCTCACAGTTTGTGGGTTCGAGCCCCACATCAGGCTCTGTGTTGACAGCTCAGCCTGCTTCGGATTCTCCTCTCTCTCTGCCCCTTCCCCCACTCGTGCTCTGTCTCCCTCAAAAATAAACAAACATAAATAAATTAATTAAAATTGTAAGCCCAGTCTTTGCTTGTAGGCCTCTACAAGCTGCTATAACCCAACTTAAAAATAAGCCCTAAAAAATAGAAAAGAGGATCATTATCAGGTTCCACGTACATCCCGTAGGGCAAAGCTTTATGTCACTGCACTGAGTGACTAGGACTTTACAACAGGTAAAGCTGTACTTCTTCACATATAACCTATTCTATGTTACTTTTTTGGAAAGCTCTCCTCTTTCACTCTCTATTTGTGCTAATCTACATTATCCTCTTTTCTAATCATCATCCTCAAAGAGGAGGATTCCTCTTGGTCATTCCCTTTTGGTTTCAAATAGAAAAACCAAGAAATCACATCTGTGTGGTTTATGGGTCTACGTCTCCTCTTGGCTTTTTAAATTTTGCTTTCTACACTAGGGTTTCTTCTCTGATTAAAAAAAAAAAAACTTTGGTAGGGAGGAGTGGTAGGAAGCTCTAGTTGTACATTTGACATTATTCCAAATTCTTGAGAGCTCTAGAAAGATGATTTTAGATTTTTTTTATTATTTTTTTATCCTAAATTTTATAATAATAAACATAATGCAGAAGCTAAAAATTTTCAAATATCTAATCAATTTCATTTTGGCAGTATGACCACAGTAATCTTAGTTTTCCTTTTTCCCTTGTGGCTGATTTTTTTTCGTGTGTACCTTTCTCAAGATTTTCACATTTTTACCTTTAAACACAGTATAATTCCTGGAAGTCCTCAAATGAAAGCTATAAACCTAAATTATCATATAATGAAAATACAGGTAAGTTTTTCAAAAAAGTCTCTTATTTAAACATACTATATACTGGCCTACCAACTTTTTAGGTTATTTATCCTTTTGTTTCTTATAAAAGAAACGTGCTTAACTTCTATGAACTATAAAAAGTGTATAGCAAAATCAGCAGAATGACTATATAACAGGAAACTCCAAAAATATGGTTATAATCTCTTTTGGCAATTAAAATACATGAGAATGGACAGGAATACTAGGATGTTATTAGAACACAGAAAGATAGTCACAATTAGAAAACACCTGTTTATTCATAACCCTTTCAGACCACAGCTGCTTTGATATTCAAAGCATCTGCTCACACTGACTCCAATTCCAGAAGAGCCAGGCAGTACTACACTTAAAAAGTAATGATAAAAACAGTATGGAGGTTCCTCAAAAACTTAAAAATACAACTACCACATGATCCAGCAATTCCACTTCTGGATATTTATCAGAAGAAAGCAAAATCACTATCTCAAAAAGGTATCTATCTACATGCCCATGTTCACTGCAGCCTTATTTAAAATAACCAAGATGGGTTAACTACCTAAGTGTCCACTGATAAATGACTGGATAAAGCAAATGTATTGTATATATACAATGGAATATTATTCAGCCATTAAAAGAAAGAAAGAAACCCCGCCATCTGCAACAACATGAATGGACCTTGCAGACATGCTAAATGAAATAAGAAAAACAAATACTACATGAGTTCACTTATATGTGGAATCTAAAGAAAACCCCAATTCGTAGAAACAAATAACAGATTAGTGGTTGCCAAAGGTAGGGGTTGGGGGGGTGAAGGGAAGGTGAAATGGTTAAAGATGGTCAAAAGGTACAAACTTCTACATATAAATAAGTCCTGGAGATGTACTACAGAGCACGGTGACTATCCTTAACAACACTATACTGTGTATTTGAAAGGTGCTAAGAAAGAGTTCTTAAAAGTTCTCATCACAAGAGATGGATGCTAACTAAACTTATTTTGGTAATTGTTTCTCATATACATGTATCAAATTATTATGTTGCACATTTAAAAATAAACTGTATGTCAATCATATCTTAATTTTTAAAAAAAAGTAATGACAAAAAAGCCACTTCATATAATAAGTAGTTTATACAATAGTCTCAATGAAAGGACAAAAAAGTTGTAATGCTCTCAGTGTTTGATTTACATAGGAGAGCTAGACACAAACTTAGAGGCTGTATCTTTGAACAGATAACTGACTAAAGAAAAAAAGGTCATTTTTCAACACAAGAATAATAGATTAAACTTTAAATATACAAAATTTTTACAACACTGGGCGTCTAGTTTTCTTTTCAAAATATGTATCCCATAGGACAAAAACTAGTTTAAGAAGGAATTCATCCACCAGAGGGGGCCCTTACAAAACAGGAGAAATAAAATGTTAACAGCAACCAGCAGTATCTACAACTGAAGGTATATGAATTCCAAAATAACTGAAATTTTTACTGAGATAACTGCAGATTCACATACAGTTGTAAAAAAACAGAGGGAGACTCCTTGTATACTTTGCCCAATTTCCTGCAGTAATAACATTTTTCAAAACTACAATATGTCACAAGGACACCGATAATAATAAATCTACTAATCTTGTTTAGTGTTCTAAGGCACTTATTAACCAGACAATACATCTTTGCTTTTATCTATCAATACTTCTAAATGCTCTCTATATAAAAACTGTATTTGTTCTCCAATTGTTTTCACCTCTCTTAACTCATCTTCCCTTCTAATTTAATCTCTTTATAAGCAATTTTAGAGTTTCATACTTTTCTGTAGTTCTATGTCTCAACATCCTCATTCTCTTTATACTTGTAAACTTGCTCAGTTCTATTCTAATTTCTCCAAAGTATAGGCCCTGGGGTCAAGAATCCTGGCATTTTAGTATCAGCTCTGTCATGTACTCGCTCAGGCAAATCATTTAACCTCTCAACATTTCCCTCATCTTTAAAACGAGAATAATAGTACCTATTTCAACAGTTGCTAAAGATCAAAGTTTGCTTGCAAAGTGGTTGACTCAGTACATGGCAGAGAGTAAGTCTCACTACATTTTAACCGTATTTACTATTCCTCACCAAGACTTTTCTAATAGCAAATCCATCCACTGCAACCACCTTTAATTAACATCCTTACTTTACTATTTTATGTCCATCTGTTCATTCACTCAATAAAAATGTACTATTTACACATAAACAAAATAAACAGATGAGCCAAATACAGAGCTTTTCTTCACATCTGCACAATTATTAAAATTTAAGGTAAACAGCAACAATG
Source organism: Cryptoprocta ferox (assembly GCA_028646485.1). Lineage (NCBI taxonomy): Eukaryota > Metazoa > Chordata > Mammalia > Carnivora > Eupleridae > Cryptoprocta > Cryptoprocta ferox. The sequence continues at coordinate 48,828,770 of CM053572.1, read as the reverse complement.
CCAAAAAAAGGAGGAAAAAAAAGTACAGTTAAAGTTCTATGGCATTTTCAATAGAAGTAGCAAATGACCTGGGTCTTCAAGAGTTAATTCACTTGACGAATACATGGAAAGACACGGGGCAGGAAAGAAGTGGGGTGTAGCATCTCCTAGAATAAGAAAGAACATAAGGACAACTATAGTACCAAGGGGAAAGGGGGCACAATACCAAGGGGAAAGGGGGCACTTCTAGCTGGCTGCAGTGGAGGATAATAAAGGAAAGAAAGACTACCGACTAGTCAGGGACAGATCCTGAAAAGCTCTGGGAATCCATACCCAGAGTCGACATTTCATTTTGTCTATAATGAAAAGTCAAAGATTTACGAGTAGTGCAAACATAGTTTCATAACTGTATAGTCAAAATATGAATGTGTAACATGTCCAATCTATATAAAATGGATTACAGCAGAAATGTCTACTGTGCCAGTATTTAGAAATATATTGCTGCAATTGATCAAGTAGGTAGAGAAAGCATGAAAAGAAGATATGAAGGGCAAAACAGTGACATAAGTGGACCAATGATTTCAAAGTTAATAAAATGTGAAGAGAAAAAGTGAAGAAGATTTAGGTTACAAGTCTTCGTTCTGGTAAATGCACAAAAGAAAACCAGCCCCTAGACTTCCCTACAAATCACTTATCCATTTTCCTGAATTCCAAACCATGTTTTCTTTACTAGATTGAATTATTTTTACCTGTAGAGTGAAGGAAATATCTTACAAGAACATGGTATAGTAACTAATAAAATCAAGAAATCAGGAAGACTCTATGCTGAGCAGGGCAAGAGAATGGGCTACTTACTACATTAGATACATCATAACATGCTTATTAAAAGTAAGATTCAGGATACTAAAATTATTCATTCATAAGACAGAAACCAGGATTCCTGTATTCATTTGTTCAGTGATATATCCTCAATGTCTAAAACACTGTGTGAAATACTTTTAGCAGCAACAAATATATTTGTTAAATATGTATGTCAATAAAAAAATTTTTAACGTTATTAAATTTTACACGTTTTCTGTTGGCCTCAATGCTCTGAGGGCTCAATTTCCTCTCCTATTCTTCCTTTAAGATGGCCTTCTGTTCACAGAGAATATAGACGATGATCTTGTAATAGCATTGTATGGCAACTGATGGTAGCTACGCTTGTGGTGAGCATAGCAAAACCCATAGAGAAAGTGAATCACCATGTTACATGCCTGAAACTAACAGTATGTGTCAATGACCATGATACCCAGAAAAAATTTTTTAATAAAAATAAAAAATAAAAATAAGCTGTTACTCTTTGAAAAATGTAAATAAACTGCAGCATATTAATTTACCAAAGGTTATAATAACCATTTTAATGTTAAATTATTAACCATCAAAGGCCAGAAAAAAATATTTTAATGTATCATCAGACACAAAATAAATGATATCTAAAATTTTACACATAATTTTAGATACCTCCCAAGCTCCATTTTGCAGTCTGGAAATTCAAAAGCAAATATATTTGTTCCTGGATGGGAAATCTGAATACATTTCCTTACAGAGTTTTATCATCTTACCAGGTCTTTCCTTCCCAGTGCCTTTTGACTCAGCAAATTTTTGTATCAAGCTTTCAACTGTAGTGTTAGCCATGTTATTTATAAATTCTTCATGGACCTATTAAAATGAAATAGATTTTTTCTTTTTCCATTAAAAATTCTTACTATGTTTCAGACAAAACTTCCACAAAGCAATTAATATTCATTATACCAAAATGTGGTTTTTTCGACCCAAAGCCATTGACAACTTTCATTTACCTAACATGCACTTTTACCTCACAGTGATTAAACCTGTGGGTACCAACCCTGTTTACATGAACCCCTAAGACATAGCCTCACAGCCTTAGAAGTCCAGGGAGTTTCTTGTTCTCATCTTTGAATGTTTTAGTCATGTAATTCTTAAGATAAATTAAAACTTATACAGATCTCTAATCATTTTTAGATTTTTAATACAAAATAACAGACCTCATCTTTATTTTAATACACTCCAAATTGTCATCATTAAACTGCTTTCATATTTTTGGAAAATTTCTTTTTTTTCTTAAAGATTTTCTTAAGTAATCTCTACACCCAACGTGGGCCTTGAAATCACAACCCTGAGATCAAGAACCACATGCTCCACCAACTGAGCCAGCCAGGCACTCCTATTTTTAGAAAATTTGTAAGCACAAGTTCTATAATTTACCACTGCTCTAAATTATAAAACAGTAAAACTTAAAAAAAAATTCAAAAACTGGTAACTTCAGAGTTTTAATGTAAAAAGACTGAGCTATAATTAATCTTTTTAAATGTTTATATATTTTTGAAAGAGAGACTGCAAGTGGGGGAGGGGCAGACAGAGAAGGTGACAGGATCCTAAGCAGGCTTTGCGGGAGCCTGATGCAGGGCTCAAATTCATGCATGAGATCATGACCTGAGCCAAAGTGGGACATCAACGACTGAGCTGCCCAGGTGCCCCAGAGCTAATTTTAACAATTAATTTGAATTATCATCCTTGATAGCCAAACAATCAAAAATCCAGTTTATTTTATATTTAATACATGTAACTACATATTCTTTATCTGAAATAATTCAATATCATATTGGGTTTTCGATTTTTTAAAGAGTCATAAATGAACATAAAATTTTCATGAATCAGTTCAACAAAAGGAAAAACTTACCTGGCCTATTTGCAAATGAATTTCCTTTATAGCATTTGACAAGGATTCTATAATTTCCTTTATGTGAATGACATGAGCTTCTTCAATATCTTGAAATTTCTGGGTAACAAATATGAAAAGTTATATACATATATACATAAAAGAAATACACTCTCTCTCTGAAATCAAAAGATTTTTTAATATACTTTATAAGTAATCTCTACACCCAATGTGGGGCTTGATTGAATTCATGACCCTGAAACCCCAAGATCAAGAGTCACATGCTCCACCAACTGAGCCTGAAATCAAAACACCTTTTAAGTCATCTTAATACAGCTAACCAAATTTAGTGAGTTACCATTACTATGTAATGTTCAACAATACTTCTAGATAAAGGGGTCTAGTAAACATAATGAAATGTTTAACTTTGTACTATGTTAATTTTTTGTTATGCCATTTCTCAGGCACATATGAACTTGATTTTGAAGATACCACAAATTAAAATCTATAATCATGGTCAGAAAATTAGAAGGAGACCCAAATGAGAAGTTTCACAACATCCAAGCCAAGGTAGAAGTGTTTCAAACCAAAGAGGAATTAGTTGACAGAGCAAAAACTTTTTTACTTCTGAAGACTTTACAATCTAACCCAAAGACTCTTAGAGTATGTTCCTAATCCTTGAAATGTTAACACCCAGCCTTCAAAAGAAGTAATCTGTGGTCAAAGAAATGTGGAAAAGCCTATATACTCGATCTTAGCAGTTTTCAACTGAAGGTGGGGATATATCCAATCACCCATTTAAAAATGTTTTTAAACTACAGAACACACAGATTCTCTACAACTACCCAGGGAAGAGAAACAGGATTTTGGAAATGCTGAACTAGCTTGTTTCAAACAAAATAAATATATTTGTCATTTCTACTACACAAACCTGACTACCCAGATTCTTTGTTTTTTTGTGGGGCTTTTTACTTTTTTATTTTTATTTTTTGCCAAATTAAATCAGTTCTAAGAAATAGGCCTAAATGCCCTGTCATTTTTCTCTCGTTAGTTTAGCAAATTAAATTCCTTCACCCTGTATTTAATATACAATTTTCTTCAGCAGTGAGTTATAATACCAGAAAATCACTAAGCCAAATGATCATACATATAAAGGGTCTGAACTTTTCTAAAAAAAAAAAAATCAATAATGGCGAAATTATAGTTTTGGCTGTAATGCAACCAAAGTTCACAAACTTAAATCAATTTTATTCATGAAAAATGGCAGAGTTAAAATGTCTTATCTTGACTAATGCTGACCAAATCAATGAGAATATCAATATTTCAAAATTCTGAGTTACTCTTTTAGGAACTGAGGAATATTCAGCAGAAGCATGATTCTTGTTTATGTTCATATTCTAAGAATTTGGCTCCAGCTTAAATTTCTGCAATTTAATGAACCAGAAATTTTCTCGTAAGACAGACCCAAATCCAGAAAAGCTAGGTCAAACATCCACAAGTTTCATAAGCATAATCTCTAATTCTAAGAAAAGTATGCCACTTTATCATTCTCTTTTAAAACAGCTACACCAAATAAGACATATCCTTAATTATTTAAAAATATCTTGAAGTCACACAGAAACTCAAAAGTGTGATTCAGAGACAATTTAAAAATTGAGCTGGATTTTTTTTTTAGGGGGTGGGGGATGTACTAAATATCACAATTCCTCAGAATTAATGACTACTAAACTCAAAGTAACTCAGCAATGGGACTCCTTTTTAGAAGGAAATGTAAACCCTACTAGAGCCTGGTCCTTGCTTATCTCTTTAACCTCACTTCTTACCACTCTCTCTCTTCACTTAGCTTTATTATGCACTCTTTCATACCTCTGGGTCTTATACCCATGGGTCCCTAATACTTGGAACAGTCATGCCCTAGAATGCATCCCTGTACTCATGCTTCAAGTCTCAGTTTTAAATCTCACTTCTCCAAAAAGGCCTTTCCTAACTCCCAAATCCAAATTAGGTTGCTCCTATTATTCTAGCTCATAGAATCCTTCTTTTCCTTGTAACAGGTATAATCATTCATAACTTTATATTTAACCATGTATTTAATGTTTGCGTCCCTCCTCTATATGGTACACTCCACCTAGAGCAGGGAGTTGTTTGTTTCGTTTACATATATACTGTATATACCCAGCAATTAGCACAGTGCCTACAATATTGCAAGACAGAGGCACATATGCCTGCACACAAGCATGAAAGCCTTTTGATTTCTGAGATGTGCATCAATCATCACTCCAAGCAGGAAGACTCCCTAGAATCCAAAAAGGCAGATTAACATAAAGTCCTTCTTCACACTTACTGAATGCCTACCAAGTGCTGTGAACTATTTTAAATGCTGAGGAAATAATCAATCCCTACTACCACAGAACTTAGCCGTTAGTGGAGGAAGGTGAACAATAAAAAAATATGGGTAGAAGAACTAGTGTGCTTCACAACATTCAAATATGAACACTAAAAATAATGTTCTAAGAAGAGGTTTCTTGGGGCACCCGGGTGGCTCAGTCAGTTAAGCATCTGACTTTTGATTTCGGCTCAGGTCATGGTATCACGGTTCATGGGTTCGAGCCTCACATCGGTTTCTGTGCTGACAGCATGAAGTCGGCTTGGGATTCTGTCTCTCTCTCACTCTGCCCCTTCCCTGTTTGCTCACTCACTCTCAAAATAAATAACCAAAATAAAAAATAAAAACTACGCTTGAAGAAGAAGAGGTTCCTTCGCCAGCCTCAACACCAGAATGCAGAAGATGTAGAATAGCTACCACCTGCCCAGGATGAATAAGAACATGACAACCTGGCCATTGTAAGCACTGAGATGCGGGGCTTTGTCCCCTCAGCACATCCAGCCTGTCCTGACAAAGTTCTAAGGAGCAAAACAAGAAGAGTACAACAAAGTGGGGGTAGAAGTTTTAGGTATGATTCATAAAAGGCGCCCATCTTAAACCCAGGCCTTTACTTAAAGTTCTAAGACATCCAATAGGGTATAAATTATCCCAAGTTCATGGGAGACAGACTCTTTATTTTTTATTGTCTGTCTTCCCCAACTAAAATGGAAGTTCTATGAGAGCAGGGATTCTTGATTCTTTTGTTAACGGCTATATTCTCAGCAGTGAATCATTTCCAGTTCTCTTAAGCAGAAGTCAATTTTAAAATTCATACATAAGGCTAACAATCAGCACTGTCTTCATCATCTACTAATGTCCTCACTTTCCCCAATTCTCTGTAAACAGCCTTTTCTGCTGTATCTGAATAACCCCTTATGATGTCATAATTATTGCATCTTGGTCCTCGATCTCCAAAACAAGACATGTATCTTTAAAACAGCATTTAAAAAAAAAAAACCAACATAAAGTGTATTTTAACATTTCTAATACTAAAAAATTACATGGCACAAAAAATAGTATTATTTATATCAGTAAAACAAATATCCTGTTTTAGATTTAAAGCTTAAAAATACCAACCTGAGCTGTTTCTGTCATTTTCTGTTCAAAATCAGCTTTTGCTAATGCATATTTTTCCACATAAAGTTTATAGGTATCTGTAGCTTTCTTAGATTTAACCGCTGCCTGTAATAAAACAAAAACATTTTGAACTATACAATGACACATTTTCTTTCCTGATATAAATTCATATGAAATAACTATTTAAATGCATTTTAAGGGGTGAGGCCTATGGTGAGTTCAACAGGATATAAACTAACTTTAATACCTTTTTTCAAGTCCTCATTAGCAATATTTTTGTTATAGTCACAGAATAACACTGATTCTCCTTTCTGGTGGAACGTGCTTTGAAAAGTTAAAATACTCTCATTTTATAACTTACAGCAAGATCATATAACTACATCTAATGGTATGTGTTACTAAGAATTCAATGAACAAAAATGTGACAATACCAACAGAATATGCTTGACACTCTTCCACACCTGTGAGTCTTCTTTCCTCCTACAATACACACATATTCCATTTAACATCTGATTAATAACCACAAAGGTAGCTCAAAAGTTGAGAAAATCAGTTTTCCTTTTCAATTTTCATTATGCTCCAACAAATCTATAAATTTGTTTTTAATCATTGCCTTTTTTTTTCAAGACTTCATTTTTGAAGGTAGTAGAACCTATTTTTACCTAGAAATCAGCAGAAAGCAACAAAGCCACAGAGACAGACATTCAGGAAAAAGAAAGATTATGTGTAACTTATGGGTGGAGCAGACAAATGGCTATCAAGAAACAACCATTCTCAAAGGACTGATCACTTTGGACATGGAAGTTTGGGGTGTGAGGAGTGTTGATAAAAATAAGAATTCAAAGAAGATCAAAAAAAGAGAAGATAAGGATTTCAAGATACAAATATCTGACCAATTTTCTTGATGAATAAGAGATGGTCTGCTAAGAGGAGGAACTGGGGCACCTGGGTGGCTGAGTCTGTTGAGCATCTGACTCTTGATTTCAGCTCAGGTCATGATCCCAGGGTCATGGGATCAAGCCCAGCATCGGGCTCTGCACTGAGCATGGAGCCTGCTTAAGATTCTTTCTCTCCCACTGCCCCTCTCCCCCACTGGCACACTCTTATCCCTTTAAAATAAAAATTTAAGGGGCACCTGGGTTGCTCAGTCAGTTAAGCGACCGACTTCGGTTCAGGCTGTGATCTCATGGTTTGTGGGTTTGAGCCCTGCATCAGGCTCTGTGCTGACAGCTCAGAGCCTGCTTTGGATTCTGTGTCTCCCTCTCTCTCTGTCCCTCCCCCACTCATGCTCTGTTTCTCTCTGTTTCAATAATAAATAAACATTAAAAAAAATAAAAATTTAAAAAGTTTTTCAAAAAGAAATAGTGTTTGGAAAGGGTAGGGTAGGGCTGAGAGCTTCAAGAGAATGAAAAAAAAAAAATTCAAACCAGGGTTGTGGAAGATACAACAGCTAACAACTAGATGAGGAGAAGTACCACTAAGAGCCCGAGAGCTGAGTAAAGCTGGAAAACATGGATTTGTGGAAAGCTAATCAGAATCAACATGAAATTATCTCCAACTATGTTCAAGAATAAGAATTAGAAACAGATAGTTGGGTTTACCTGGAGGTTTGGAATTGGCAAGAGATGTAGACAGTCCTACTCTCTACAAAGGGCCCACTGTTTGCTCCTTAAACTATAACTACATACGTTATATTAAACATAGATGCTCCATGCTTTCCTGCATTCTTAAATAAATAATACAGGATGCTACTTTATCTTGTAGCATATAGAAAAGTGGTTTTGGAGCCAGAAGACTCTGTCTTGGAGCTTTATATAGTTCTCTTATTCCTAAAATGAAAGAATACCATCTGTTTTTTAAAGCTTTGGCAGTGATGAAATGTAACTTATACAAAATGACTGGGACAAGGTCTGGCATATAGTTAATCTACAAAGTAAATGGTATTTGCTATTATTATGGTTTCTAAAAGTAATACCAGAAAGAAGATATATCATTGTATTTTGTGGTTATTATATCTAACAGGTGTACTTAGTTCTCCATCCCTAGAGTAAGTGGTTAAAACCTATAATGATTTTCTAGTTTGCTCTGTGGATTTTGTTGTTTTTTTGTTTTTTGGGTTTTTGTCTTTTGGTTTTTGTGTTTTTTTACCCTCTTCCTACTGTCTCAAGCCATTTGACATTGTTTATACTATGGTTAATATAGTACCTCTAATATCCTGGCCTTGTTCAAACACGTAACAATTAGATGAGATAGATATTTAAAATTTACTAAGTATATTCACAGGAAGCCCAGATTTAAGAAAACATTTTAATGTTGTGATTATCTGGGTTTCCTTTGGGTCTTTTTAATACCAACAGATTTCAGTCTCTTACTCCAGCTACCTAAAGTTTCAGTCTGTGCAAGAATGATCAGCAACTTACAGTCCGTGGAGTGATTTTCAATGACAGAGTCTAGCAAAATAATGTAGTTCCAGGGCAGCCCCTTCTTCTTTGCTTATTCTTTATCCTAACACCTACCCGTTTTTCTGCGGCCTATTTACTGCCTAACAATTTATGTGCTAACCACAGAGAAAGACCCAAGTTGTGATTAGTCCTAGAGATACTTGCAATTTGAAAAAACTTCATAAAAATGGAAAATTTCCCCAAAACATGACTATAATGATTGTGTCTATACTTTTAAAAGTAATTTATTTTGTAAGATCTTCCTGTTTTCTTTTTTATAGGTTCTGTACAAAATAGGACACTCTCCCCTTTCTAAACTTACCATTAAAACCTCTAATCTCTTGCTCTGCACTATTCAATATGTTTTGGCTCCCCGAAAAGAAGGAAGTTTCTTGAATACAAAAGGGGAGAATATGTATTTTAGCCTTTAATAACCTTCATCACATCTAGCATAATGACAAGCACATGGTATGAACTAAAACATTTACTTACTATTGCACAGAAATTATCACTTTATAATCCAAAAATCAGAAAAATATTTGAGGGGCACCTGGGCAGCTCAATCTGTTAAGCGTCTGACTTTGGCTCAGGTCATGAACTTGCAGTTCCTGAGTTCAAGCCCTGCACTGGGCTCCCTGCTATCAATGCAGAGCTCATTTTAGATTCTCTGTTTCTCTCTCTCTCTATGCCCCTCCCCTGAACACACACACATGCTCTCTCTCTCAAAAATAAATGAACATTTAAAAACTATATATTTGAATAAGCCACTTAAAAAGGCAAGAATCTAATCTTTAGCCTGTATTTCAAATAAAATAAACAATTTTATTGTATTAAGAACAGGAAAAATTCAAATAATATTTTACTATAATAATTATTTTTCCAAGTAAACATATATGCTGTGTTTCAAACAATACAATGATAGTGTCTCACACACAAGGAATTTATAATCTAACAGAAATAAAATATCACTACATGGAGGGCCATTACTCCTTACAGAAGACCTATCATATATTTCTACAATGTAAACAAAGCAATTATTTCACATTATTCATTACACTTATAGGACTTTAAGAGATGGAAAGAAATTCCTGAAGCATTATCTCCTCTTCCTAAACTCAGACTCTAGAATTCAAACTAGTTGTGGTACTCAAACAGGGTTGTGGTACTGAGTCAACAGAGTTAGAAGTAATTAATTTTAAAAGTTTAAACCATCATACTTAACTTTCTTTTTTCCTCCCAGGATATACTCACTGTAAATCTTAGTCTAGCTATTCAACTCATCGTACAAACTTCTTTGTCCATTATTTCTAACCATAAAATTATTATCTTCATCTCAAAAGTTCAGAGCAGGATCTAACCCAGAATGTAAACAGATAAGTCTTTTGGAGCCTACTTTCTGATACCAGGAAGCTGTGTAAAATTTCACTTCTCTTATTTGGAGGCATGAAGGAAGAAAGAAGATAGCCTTTAAAGTTCTAACTTTCTGTTACAACAGCCCCCACACTCTTCAAAGGTAAAAATAATACACCAGAATCTTAAGGAAATTATATACCAACTTAAAGTAGTATCCTGGAAAACTAACAAAAGCAGTAATTAATCATAAAGGAATAAAATGAAAAGAAAAACCTGTTGACTCACAAAGTGTTTTAAGTAATGACAATAACAAATTTAAAGAAAAATAAGGTATTATATAAAAATATGTAGAAGCAATTTTAGAAATGTAATTGTACTGGGACCACCTTTACTTATTTTTTTAAGTTTTTTTAATGTTTATTCATTTTTGAGAAAGACAGAGAGAGACAGAGAGAGAGAGAGAGAGAGAGAGAGAGAGAGAGAGAGAGAGAGAGCATGAGCGGGGGAGGGGCAGAGAGAGAGGGAGACACAGATTCCGAAGCAGGCTCCAGGCTCTGATCTGTCAGCACAGAGCCCACGCAGGGCTCGGACCCAGAAGCTGTGAGATCATGACCTGAGCCCAAGTCGACACCTAATGACTGAGCCACCTGGGTGCCCCTTTACTTTTTTTTAAAGCAAGAAGGAATACTCATAGGAAACAACTATACAGTTAAGTCAAAACAACTTTCTAAATAGTATATATACTTAGAAATGCTGTAAATTCTAGGGTAGAATTATAAAAACTGAATATCCTAGTAGTAATGAACTTGACCACTTTCATAAAGTCAGTATTAAAAAGGGAAGTTGGAGCATTTGTTCTTAAATGAGGAAATTATACTTATAAAAAACAGCTATAGGGGCGCCTGGGTGGCTCAGTCGGTTAAGCATCCGACTTCGGCTCAGGTCATGATCTCACGGTTCATGGGTTTGAGCCCCACATCAGGTTCTGCGCCAACAGCTCAGAGCCTGGAGCCTGTTCCAGATTCTGTGTCCCCCTCTGTCTGCCCCTCTCCCACTTGTGCTCTGTCTCAAAAATATACTATAAAAAAAATTTTTTTAAAAAGCTACATTTCTTCTCACAAATAAAAGATTGGCTTTAACATATTACCTATTGATAATAAAATAAATCCACATTGTACTGATTACCTTAGCATTATATATAAACTTACTGATATACTACAAAAAGTATTTGTTTAAGTCTATCATTTTTTTAAAAACTTTATTTATTTTTGAGAGAGAGAGAGAGAGAGAGAGAGAGCATGAAAAGGGGAGGGGCAGAGAGAGAGGGAGACATAGAATCCAAAGCAGGCTCCAGGCTCTGAGCTGTCAGCACAGAACCCAATGCAGGGCTCGAACTCACAAACTGTGAGAACATGACCTGAGCCAAAGTCGGACCCTTAACCGACTGAGTCACCCAGGTGCTCCTAAGTGCCTATAATTTTTATAGTAAAATCCTAAGAAGTAAATATATACATATGAATTAAGTATTTAGTCACAGTCCATAAATGAGTGCCTTCTAAATAGTGTTTTATAAAAAATTAAGAGCTTTTAAGTAAAAATCAGAAGTATACTATCATAATAGTCACAGTATTTGTTTTCAAATCTATTAAAGGAAAATGGTTCAAAGATTTATGTTTTTAAAAATCTATATTCATGTTAATAAAAAGCTTCTTGTTATAGGACAAAATTAATGATTTACTCAGACTTGGATTTGAACATATATAAATCAGACACGCACTAACACATTTAAGTACTACAAGTAAAGATACCACCTCTGAGCAAAACAATTAGAAAAAAGCACCCCTTCCTCTATGGGTCTATGCCACAAGGCAAGTGAAGCACAGACCACCAACTCACAATCCTTGGACACAACTGTATGCTACAGTATGTTAATCAAAAAGAAATCTTTTAACTTAATCTAAATCATTACCTTATATTAAGCCTTTTTTGGTTTATATCAAAAGATTCAGACAATCATTTCTTTAAGCATAATCTCTAGTTACTATACATTTTTCAAGGGGTCACTACACACTGGGTACTATGTTAAACCCACTTGATTTCATTAAAAAAAAAAAAAAAGCAAAGAGCAGTATTTAGCATAGGAGTACCGTAACCCTCTGGAAAATTTCAACTAATTGAGATAGCACACTTCTGCATTAATGATATGGAATCCATACCAATGTACTGACCTTTATGTTATAGTACATACTGTTCCTATAGCTCACATTTTAAAAAATAATTCTCTTAGTTTGAAATATAGTTGGCTTGGGGCGCCTGGGTAACTTAACAGTTAAGCGTCTGACTCTGGATTTCGGCTTAGGTCATGATCTCATAGTCATGAGATCAAGCCCCATGTCGGGCTCTGTGCTAACAGTGCAGAACCTGCTTAGGATTCTCTCTTTCTCTCCCCCGCTCACTCTCACTCTCTCAAAATAAACTTGAAAAAATGAAAAAAAATAAAATGAAATATAGGTGGCTTTATACTATCTTCGTTCCTATCTTTTTTATTTTTTGGAAAATTAATTATTACATACACAAAGGGGGCCCCCTGCCCTTATCAGTCCCATTCCCCACTTGCTCTGCCAAGGCAACTCCCAATATGTGGCACAGTGTTTACTGTCCCTAGGTATGTCCCTAAAAAGAGTTAATTATACTTACAAGGTTTGTTTTTGTTTGTTTTTTGCTGAAAATTAAAGATTATGTAAAAGGCATCAAAATCTACATATTCTTCTGGAACTTTGCTTTTCTTGCTCAATATTATGCTTTTCAGATTCACCTAAGTCAATGCTAATTCATGTCATTCTAGCTCATTCGTTTTTTTTGCTTTTACAATAAACATTTAAGAGCACACAAATGAAGTGTAATGAACTCCATTAACCCATCACATAACTTCAAGATTCCATTCATTCTTCCCCCTCCAACATTTTTTTTGCTAGAATACTTTAAATCCCAGATCTACCATTTTACCCTATATAATTTATTTGAACAGAATAGTCCATTATATGAAAATGTCTTCTGTTGCTAAACACTAAGGTTGTTACACATAATTAGAATTTTTTTTTTCAATTTGAAAATCAACCAATTATTAGAAGTCTAATTCATTTATACATATTATGGTTTTGGTATATTTGACCTTACTTCTTCCAACTTATTTTGATATTTCTGCCTACCATTCTTTTTTTCCCTATTTCCTCCTTCCTCTCCTTATGAATAAATTTTAATATACTCTTCTTTTAGTCATTTTAAGAGTTAAACTATACTTCAACTCTTTTAGAAGTTATGTTTAATGTACATAGTCGATTACTACTAACTCTAACATATTTATAAAATAACATCATCCTCTTGTGTACCATTAAAAGAGAAAAAAGCTACCAACTAAAGCATAAAATAATGCTTTCCTATCACTTAAAATTCTAATTTTATGCTTTTTGAGAGAGAGTGTGCCTAAGCAAGCAGGGGAGGAGCAGAGGGAGAGAGACAAAGAATCCCAAGCGCACTCCAACTGAGCACGGAGCCAGTTGGGGGGTTCAATCCCCAACCGTAATATCATAACCTGAGACAAAATCAGGAGCTGGATGCTCAACTGACTGAGCCAACCACGCACCTCTAATTTTATGCTTTTAAAAGAGCTCTTTTAGACTTCTTAAAGGTACATTTTTATTCCATTACCACTCCTATGTGATATAGAATAAAAAGGAGGGCAAAATGAACTGTCTGACATACTCCTAAATCTTCCTCAAATTCAGATTTTGATCCTCTCAACTGCTTTCCAATTCAGAGATTGTGAGGTCTGTTTTTCTCCCCACACAATATTATCCTCAATGTCATCAAGATCATTTCTGATATAGTACTTCTTAAAAATTCTCCATTATTATCTCCTGGTTTTCTTCTAAACACTTGTGCTCACATTTTCTTAATCTTACCAGATCTCAACAAAAGGTTTTCAGACAATACCAGAACAATTCCTTCCTCAAATGGTCTTAAGATGTTCATCTTAAGTTGTGCTTAAGTTGTACATCAAAATCTGCAGTTGTCCAATCATGCCACCAGGTATAATAACCAAGTTCACACAGGCAATAAAACTACACACAAAAGCCACCTTACCAATAGTAATTATATGATATCATCAAGTGGAGATGCATATTCTGATTTCAAAGATGTGAGAAAATGAGAAATACCTACCTGGTAGCTTTTTCTCTGGTGTCTAGGTCTGAATAGACCTTTATGTAACCTGCTTAATACCAAGAATGTACTTTCAATCTGGGGACTTTTTTTTTCTTTATATTTATATATGCACATTTATTTTAAGTTTTTAATTCTAGTTAACATACAGTATTGCATTAATCTGGGGACTGCTGAATTTCTTCAGGTCTGAAAAACTCTGAGTTATTAACTCTTCAAATATTACTAGACCACCATTCTCTCCATTTTTCTTCGGCAATTCACATTAGACAAATGTTGGTAACCTTTACTTCTCTGTATTATGTTGTGAGTTTCCTCAGTACCATCTTCCAAATTCAGTCTCTGATTACATCAAGTTTAAAGTCTGTCTTCTCTATTACTTTTTTCAATAACCATATTCATTTCCAAGTTTTCTAATTAGCTTTTTCCCATCTAGTAGATCTTATTCCATTATGCCTCTTATATTTCTTAATCTTATTTAATATTTTATATTCACTTTTCTCTCTGAACATCAACACATATACATTTTTGTTCTTTTGTTTTATAAATTTAAATTATATATGCAGAGAATTCTTTTTTCTAATTGTTAAATTTACTGCTGTCTTAGTATTAGATTTCTTAGATGGGCTTTAGAATTTTGGTTGTTCATTTCAAATGGGAGGTTTCTTGTTTTTTCCTCTTCTCTTTTTCTCTATCCCTCCACCAGTGCTATGCAACAGTTCCAGAGAATACAATGCATATGTTACCACCTAGAAATGTCTTATGTTTTATCCTTTGTGCCCACCCATCCCCACCAGCAGTTGTCATGTTACCTCGTACTGGCCCTCTAAGGCCCCAGTTTAGTCTTATAAAGGTAGTTTTTAATTACTTCCTTGGGAGAATATTGGGAATATGGCCAAAACAGTCATGAAATGGTTCCTTAGCTTGATTCCCATTCAAAATTGTTCTATAAGTTCCCATCTTCCAATAAAGCTTAGCCCTAGTCAGCAGCCCAAGATTTATCTTTTTTTCCTACCTATCTAGCTTCGCCTAGTGAGTGGGCTCCTTGTGCTTTATTGCAAATGTCCCCTTTACTACACAAGAGCTTAAATTCCACAGCCTAATTTAGATCTCTGAGTGCAACAAACCTGCAAAATCAATCTCTACACGCCACTTTGGGTATCTGTTCCATTTCTGGTTCACAGAGATCTTCTTCTTTTTTGGACCCTGTTATTTTGTTTTGTTTTCCCTTTTTGTATTTTATTTGTTACTGCTGTTGTCTGGAATGGTCTTTAAATATAGTAACTTACTGTGCCTTATCTTTTGCGCCTTCCTAATTTTTATTACACGTCTATTAAAGAAAATCAGTTATGCCAAATTCCATCAACTGTTTTGATTTTTCCATATTCTCTTCTAGTTTCTGCCCATGTATGTACACTTTTATAATTATTATAACTGCTATAATACAGTTACAATTTGGTTTTCTTTTGTTACTGGTTTTTTAAATCCTTTAAAAAGCTTTCAAAATTATCACTCCCTATGGCTCATTCCTAAATGAGATACAACACATCAAACAAGTGAATGGTTAAACTGTTTTGAAAGGGGGAAAAAATCTACTTTCAACTAAAATGTGAGTGGGGGAAAGGGTTGTGGTTTACCGCACTACTACATAAATGTCTTCAAAGTCAGCAATAAATCACCCACAATACATATTTTAAAGCTTATCTTCAAGTATCTATGCCTTTCTAAATATACCAGTCTTGCCTCAAAAAAAAATTTACATCATTGTTAAACCTTACACCAAGCAGTATCTTATCACTTATAAAAAAAAATCTTACAAATGTCAATGACCTAAAGATATCAATCTTTTTTATGTATCTGCTAACTGATTTACTATATGCAACATATTTGGCAAACCTAGTTCTGTTTCACTTAGGTAAATCACTAACACTCAGTGCCACAGTGTCATCTTTAATACGAGGTCATTCCTAAGTGTCTAAAAATTAAATGCAGTTTTATATTTGAAAGTGCTTTGAAACCATAGAGATTTTTTTTTATTACAATTACCTTTTCTATTTCTCTTTGTGTAGCTCCTTCCTTTTTCAAACGTTCTTGTTCTACACACTTGGCATTGTAATTTTCCTTGGATTTCTGAAGGGCCTGAGTTATGCTCTGAATGGCTTGAACAGCTTCCAGAGTTCCTGCAACTTCTTCTTTAGTCTGTATGGTATGAAATGATTCATCAAAATGACCAAACTGTAAAGCATTCAATATCTGATCAATCAATCCTTTAGCAGAAAAAAAATGATACCTTTTTGTGAGATTTTACTTGTTCTTCTCCATACTTCTGAACTTCCTTTATTAATTCTTGTAGTTTTCTAACAAGATCCAAGTGACAGTTTGCTAATTTCTCTGTAGATGTTTTGAACACATCCCACACCGGTGCAAATGTTCTAAGGGAAAGAAAGTATGGGAATTATTTAATAAAAGAAAAAAAAAGGTTAAGGCTCCAAAACAGAAGAGAAATAATAATATTATGTTCATCAATTTTAATTATGCAAAATAGAAAATTAAAATAAATCATAAATGAAATGACTGACTGATGATTTTTTTAAATCCTTAGTTAATTAAATTATTTTTGGACCTCAGTCAGGTACACAGAAATCAGTTAAATATTTATCAGAGGTCTGGCCATGGCTTTCTATTAATCATATCATACTATTTTCTGAGTTGATGTGAGTTTGACTTACACTTGTCATTGCCTATTGTAAAATTAACTTGTTTCCAAATTTGAATTTTCAACTATTTAGTGATACAGGATTCTTTACACTGTAAAGGGGTTCAACCTAAGATTTCTTTAAATACAGGTTTCTTTAAGGAATGTGAAATTTCTTTACATTTTTAAAAGTTTGATATACAAACCTTTTTTTCTGGTCAAGTAATAGACATTAATATATAATAAGCAATGAAAAAAAAACTAACACGTCCCAAGTATTTTTATATACAAAAAAGAAAAGAAAATTCAATTGCTTAAATATGCATCAGTAAAACATTAATAAAATATTTATGATCTTAAGTAATGACACTAACACATAAAATATCATCTATTATTTATGAAAAGCTCGCATTCCAAAGACAAGAAATGCTGTTGGTATCTTCTCTGGAAACACAGTTGAACTAAAAATTCGTGTTTTTTCTATCTCCCATCTGACAACTAAAAATAGGATAGAATTTCCTAAAATAAAACCACACACAGCCAATTGTTTAAAGCCAGCTTCTGCTATTCCAGTTGCTTTCTGGCCCTTCTACTATCATAAATAAATAAATAATGTTTTAGAAAAGGCATGTCCACATAAAGGCTTTAGAAAAAGGAAGCTGCCAGAAAAGTGATGTATCGAGGGAGTGGGGGTGGGAGAAAGAACTGGAAGACAACTGGAAGAAAAACAGCACTAGACAGTCATCAACTAACAGTCCCCCCTTTCTTCTGCATGAAAAAGGTGGCAGCTCCCAGCCTTCCTAGCCATAGTACAGGGCTACAGCAGGCCCTCTTAGCTGTGACTGTCAACACTTAATATAATGGGCAGTGTCACCACTCTGAGGATGAACTAAGAGTACAACTCCTCTCTACCTGGGCCACAATTTAGCAAGATTTTCATTTAAACTCATTCAACCGGACCAAAGAGTATTTTCACTCTTAACCAGTTTTTTGGTTCAGGGAACCGTTTGTGAATCTAACAGATGGTATAAACCCTCTTCATCAGAAATATGAATACCTATGAAAAATTTCAGGGGATTCAAAGATTCATCAGAATCCCGGATACAAAAAAATGTTTTACTGAATATCACTATAAAAATCTTTATAAATGTTAGATGAATTATTTGTTAAATTACCTTAAAAGTATACCCTTTCCTCAATGTTTAGATAATTTAAAAAGATTAAGTATTTCTCCCAGGGTTGTTCTGGTTTGAATTATACAATATCTCCTTCCAGAACTACTAAAGCCATGTAGCAGATCTTATTTAAAATGTATTCTTATTTTATTTTTTCAATGTTTGTTTCTTTTTGAGAAAGAGGGAGAGAGACAGTGCGAGCAGGGGAGGGGCAGAGAGAGAGGGAGACAAAGAATCTGAAACAGGCTCCTGGCTCCAAGCTGTCAGCACAGAATCCGACACAGGGCTTGAACTCACAAACTGCGAGATCATGACCTGAGCTGAAGTCAGACACTTAACCAAGTGAGCCACCCCTAAAATGAATTCTTATTTTAATATGCATTTTTCAAGCACACATTTTCTTACCACAAATTTTTAAAAGAAATATTTAATACTAGTCTATAAAGTCATAGACCTTTTTAAGAAATTTTAATCATGTCAGTAAAATTTATCTTAAGTGAGTTTGTAAAGATCACTGTTCAACACAATTTAAGTGAACTTACAGAAAACTAGAATACCATGTATAACACATAACATTTATAATCTCAAAATTATACTACCAAATGACTATGTAGTTTAATAAAGGGGAAAAATGGGTTTCATTTACTTTGACTGCCTTAACTAACTCACCATGTTCAATTCTATTTTTTATCAAGTCAAGAATATATTCGTATATAGACACATCTTAAGTATATTATATATTATTATATTTATGAACTATTAATCTTCAACAGGAACCTAACATTCTCAAGAATTGTGCCTAAATCAACACTGAAAAAGAATTTTTCAAAGACATTAACTCACCCAAGTTGTGAATAGTTGCTTGCGGATTTTGCTAGTTTTGTCATTGACCTGGAGTATGCTTCTTCTATTGTAGCTCTGTTAAATCAAATTTTCATATGATAAGCACTCTCAAACACATAGAAAAATTATCAAAATACAATTAAAACTGTATAAACAACAAATTCAAATTATGTATTAAAAGTAAGTAGGTACTGGAGCACCTGGTTGGCTCAGTCAGTACAATATTTGACTCTTGATCTTGGGGTTGTGAGTTCTAGCTCCATGATGGGCATAGAGCTTACTTAAAAGTAAGTAAATAAATATGTGGTCATGAATTTCTGGCCTATCCTTAAATGCCCTTTGTGTACATATATTTAAAGAACTAGTCTGGCATAGAACTAAAAAAATTTGTATAACCAAAAATTAAAGTCATTACTCTTTATTTTAATATACCAGTGGTTATTTGAACAGCAAGACTAAAAGTACTGCTTCTTGTATTGTCTCTCTCTATTTCTCTGTAAAGTAATTTAGTGTGAAAGTCATTTGTATTTAATACTTCCCTAGGGTACTTAATATAGTTTTATTTTATTTAATACTGTGATTTCGCTATTATGCACATTTAATAAAACTAAAGATTGATGATAGTCATTTGGAAAAGCCAAATATAAGTTATTAGCAAGTCTGAGATCCTGAACTTCAAGGCTTAGTCTATTTTGTGATTAGATCTAAAACACTAATAATAAGTATTGCACAGTAAAAAACTGTTTTATATAACCACTATTTAGCATATAGGATTTTAAGTTTTAAAATAATCAACCAAACCATTAAATATGGAAGAAAACAATTTTTCGAATAGACACAATCTCAAATACAAAATATGAGGCTGTACTGGCCATTTTAACACAGAAAAGTTAAGTTCTGTCTTACCTCTCCCATAATTACTCTGTCCCTTCTCAATCTGTGCAACCTGTAACAGTTAAATAGTCTACAAACCATCACAGACCTTCCATCTACTTTGACAGGTTCAATTAACTTTCTTTTTTTTTTTTTTTTTTATATTTATTTACTTTGAGAGAGAGAGAGCGCGCCCGCGAGCGAGCAGGGGAGGGACAGAGAGAGGAGACAGAGAATCTCAAGCAGGTTCTGCCCCGTCGGTCCAGAGCCTGACACGTGGCTCAAACTCACACACCGTGAGAACTTGACCTGAGCTGAAACCAAGAGTCAGTCACTTAACCAACTGAGCCACTGAGGTGCCCTGAAACTTTCTTTTAATGTCCAAATCCAGATCTCCACACTGTTCTTACATCAAACCACCTGTTTAATACCTAAATGCCTCAAGCATAACCGTACTTAAGTAATTTAATCCCCTGAAACTCAGAATATTCAAACTAAGCTTACCTTCAAACTCTTCCCCAACCCCATGCACACAATTTAAAATCAGCTCTCTAACAAAAAAGAACTATTATTAGTAACTGCCTCTACTGATGGGATTGTGACTTTTTTTGCTCCTTAAAACTTCTGTGTGTCTTTTTAATATACTTTATCACAAGGAGGTACTTTGATCATCTAAAAAGAGTTAATACAGAAAAAAAATTACTATTTCAATGATAAGTTTAACAGTATAAAAAATGATTCAATCTCCAGCAATAGTAAACTGATAGAGAAAAAAAATTACTGATGACGAAAGCCAGAAAAAAATACAGAGGAAGGGAGCTAAAAGGCAACAGAAGCTAAGGAGGCAGTTAAGAATGAGTAAGCCAACGGGGCCACTGGGTGGCTCAGTTGGTTAAGCATCCAACTTCGGTTCAGGTCATGATCTTGTGCTTCATGAGTTCAAGCCCCGCACTGGGCTCCGTGTTAACAGCTCAGAGCCTGGAGCCTACTTCAGATTTGTGTCTCCCTGTCTCTCTGCCCCTCTCTCTCCCTCCCTCCTTCTCCCTTTCCCTCTCCCTCTCTCTCTCAAAAATAAACACACACACACACACACACACACACACACACACACACAATGAGTAAGCCAAAATTTAAGAGAAGGATATCCAGAGAAGTAAGTCAGATATGTGGGTCAGCTTTTCCCTGGGGGGCATCTAGAAGCAGCAGCTGAAACTGAGAAGTATAGCAGAGTTTTTCAACATCTCACAGAGTAAGGGAGACAAAACTAGATTCAGACTTGCCAAAGATGGTAAGCATGGGAAACTCCATACACTTTGAGACTCAAAGAGTACGGATGAACATAAATAAGCAAGCTCTCAAAGGGACTGCAAACCATACATTTTCAAATCCTGATATTGGGTCCTGTATAGATGTCTTACATACACTCATAAAACCATGAGGCAAGTATGACAAATGAACGAAAACCAGGAGGAAGAAACCAGCAATGTTTCAAATGCCGAGATTATAAAGCTTAGATTTTATGAGTTCATGTATTATGTTCAAGGAGATAGTACATTAAATCAAGAATTTCGGTAGAGAAATGGAAATCATTTTTAAAGAGTAAAGGAAATCCTAGCAAATTTGAAAAAAGATATAAATTCTGTATCTGAAAAATATAAACCAGAAGAGAGGTGAGAAGACTGTAACTTGGTATAAAGCTCAGAGAAACAAAAGAATGGAAAACAGAAAAAAGAAATGTAAGAATGGAAAACAGAAAGAACAAAGGACAAAGTAAAAAACTCTAAGATACATGTAAAGGGGAAAAAATGGGTCACAAGAAATATTGTCAGAGGTAATGATGGACAGTTTTCCAAAACTGACAAAAGGTATCAAACCACAGATCCAAGTAGCCCAACAAACCCTTAGAGGATAAATGAAAAGATATCTACATCTCATCACATGGTAAAACTATGTCTACACCTAGTCATAGTAAAACTGCTGAAAATTAAAGACTATAAGATCTTAAAAGCAGCTAAACCCTTCCAACCAGTGAATGTTACCTCTAAAGAAGCAATAATTACTGACAGCTAACATCTCAACAGTAGATACTAGAATGATCTTCTATTTTATTTTAAATCCAGTAAAACACAAACTGTGAAACTCCTAGTAAAAACATAAGAGAAAACCTAGAAGACCCTGGGTACAATGTCTTGGGTGATATCTTTTTAGATAAACACCAAAGAAAAATCTATGACAGAAATCAAGGATAAGACAGACTTCATTAAAATTAAAAACTTCTGCTCTGTGAAAGACAATGTCAAGAAAAAGAAGTCAGAGGCTGGGAGAAACTATTTGCAAAAGACACATCTGAAAAAGGACTGTTATCTCAAATATACGAAGAACTCTTAGAATAACTTGATTAAAAGATGGGCCACA
The DNA here is from genome assembly GCA_028646485.1 of Cryptoprocta ferox. Taxonomy (NCBI): domain Eukaryota; kingdom Metazoa; phylum Chordata; class Mammalia; order Carnivora; family Eupleridae; genus Cryptoprocta; species Cryptoprocta ferox. The sequence continues at coordinate 48,806,551 of CM053572.1, read as the reverse complement.
AACCTTAAAAGACATCTCACTAAAAAAAGATATACAGATGGCAAATAAGCATATGAAAATATGCTAGACATCATGTCATCAGGAAAATATCAATTAAAACAGGATACGACTACATACCTATTAGAAGGACCGAAGTCTGAAGCACTGAGAAAACCAAATACTGGCAAGGATGTGGAGCAAAGGAATTCTCATTCATTGCTGATAAAAATGCAAAATGATACAGCCACTTTGGAAGACAGTTTGCGGGTTACTTATAAAACTAAACACACTCTTACTATATAATCCAGCAATGGAGTTCCTTGGTATCCACCCAAAGGAGTTGGAAATTTATGTCTACACAAAAACCTGCACACAGATGCTTACAGCAGCTTTATTCTCTACTGCCAAAACTTGGAAGCCACCAAGATATCCTTTGGTGGGTAAATGGATAACCTGTGATACATCCAGACAATGGAATATTATGCAGTATTAAAGAGAAATGAGCTACAAAGCTATGAAAAGACAAGAAGCCAATCTGAAAGGTCTATTACACATTGTATGATTTCAACTATATAACATCTGGAAAAGGCTGAACTATGAAAACAATACAAAAAGAATGCAAAGAATTCTTAGGACAGTCATAAATTCATAAATTCTACATTATACTGTAATGATGGATCTATACCATTATCATTTGTCCAACCAATATAATGTGTAATATGAAGAGTGAACCCCAAGGTAAAACAAGTGACTTTGGGTCATTATGATGTGTCAATGTAGGTTCATTCTTAGTAAAAAAAAAAAAAAAAATGTACCATTCTAGGGGATGGTGGGGACATGGACAAAATAGGTCAAGGGGAGTAAGAGGTACAAACTTCTAGTTATAAAATAAATAAGTTATGGGTATGAGAAGTACAGCATAAGGAACAAGAGTCAACAATATTGGAAAAACTGTATGGTGACAGACTGTAACCACACTTACAGTGGTAAGCTTTTTGTAATGTATATAATTGTCAATCCACTATATTGTATGCCTAAAACTAATATAAATTTGTATATCAACTATACTTCAAGTAAAAATATAAAAAAAAAAAATTGGGGAGAGGCACCTGGGTGGCTCAGTCAGTTAAGCATCCAACTTTGGCTCAGGTCATGATCTCATGGTCTGTGACTTCGAACCCCACGACGGGCTCTTGGCTGACAGCTCAGAGCCTGGAGCCTGCTTCAGATTCTGTGTCTCCCTCTCTCTCTGGCCCTCCCCCACTTGTGCTCTATCAAAAATAAACATTAAAAAAATTTTTTAATTAAGAAATTTTAAAAAATTCTTTTAAGGGGCATCTGTGTGGCTCAGTCAGTTAAGTGCCCAAATCTTCATTTCAGCTCCGGTAATGATCTCACGGTTCATAGGCTCAAGCTCTACATCGGGCTCTGTGCTGACAACACAGAGCCTGCTTGGGATTCTCTCTCTCCCTCTCTCTCTGCCCTTCCCCTGCTCACTCTCTTTCTCAAAAATAAATTAAATATACCATTCTGGTAAATGATCTTGACGATAGGGGAGGCTATGCGTATGTAAGTTAAGGGCAGGGAGCAAACAGGATATCTCCGTATTTTCCTCTCAATTTTGTTGTAAACTTAAAGATGTTCTAAGAAAAAAAAAAAAACCCTTACCAAAAAAAGTCTGCCAACTAGAATCCAATACCCAGCAAAAACATAAATGGAAATAAAAAACATTAATGGTAGGGCGCCTGGGTGGCTCAGTTGGTTGAGCGTCTGACTTCGGCTCAGGTCATGATCTCAAGGTCCGTGAGTTCAAGCCCCGCGTCGGGTTCTGTGCTGACAGCTCAGAGCCTGAAGCCTGCTTTGGATTCTGTAGCTCCCTCTCTCTACCCCTCCCCTGCTCATGCTCTGTCTCTCTCCAAAAATAAACAGTATAAAAAAATTAAAAGAAAAACATTAATGAAATCATAGATCTAGGTAATGATCAATGGCTACTAACATGAATGAAACAGATATAACCAGAAATTACATGCCTCCAATGAAGCACACAACTCCACCTATGAAGTAGTCTTGTCAAAATACTGAACTCAGTTTGATCAAGCTGCTAGTTTTAAATGACAATTTATAGGAAATAAGCAAGAAAAATACTAAGTAAAACTATGGATATGGAATTAGCATATTCCAGAATGGTGGACCCTCTATAGAACAAAAAAATCTGGTTTCTAAAAAGAAATTAAAAATTATGAAGGTGGTAGAGAGATAGATCTACAGATTAAGCATTTCAAAAATCCCATCAACCAAACAAAACGTGTAAATCTTCCTGGGATCCTAATTGGAGGAAATCAACCACATGTACTGTGTATATAAGATAACTGAGGAAAACAAAGCACTGACTGAATATTTGCTGATATTAGGGAGTTAATATATAATTTTAGATAACACTGTGGTTATATTTTTTAAAAAGCTCTTATTTTCTATAGATACATCTGAAATACTAATGGATGAAATGTAATGTTTCTGAATCTGAGATTTGCTTCATAACAACTCAATGGTATAAAATAGATGAAACAAGACTGGTTGTGGTTTGGTAAGTATTCATGCTCAGAGATTACAACATGGAAGTTCATTATACTAAGTTCATGACTTCTGAGTTTTATATGTGTTTGAAATTGTCCATAATAAAAAGGTTTTGAATTGAACATAAAGATATGATGAGACTAATAAAAATTGAGAATTCATTAACAGAAATATGCATTAAAAGAAATATTTAAGAGATGTTTTTAAAACAGAAGACAAGTGAAAAAAAGAGAAAAAGGACAATATCAGAGAAAAAGTAAATAATTTTAATAAATCTAAATAATGATTATCCAAAAATACTAAGAATATAGAAGAAAATATGTAACAACCTTATTTGAACAAATCTGCTGGATTAGACATTAGAAAATATTTTCTAAGTTACAGCTAATTTTATTAGATGACTAATAATATCATTCTTCTTTAAGTCCTTAGGTATTAGAGAAACATATAAAAAAAGTATCTATGAACATAACAATTTGATGCCAGGGAAATGCTTTAAGCAGGACTAGCAAAATATCAAAAATTGCTGAAACTATATTATAGTTCATTATTTCGTGGTTCATATATTTTCTGCATTTTGTACTATTTGAATTTTTCCATAATAAAAAGTTAAAGAAATAATACACAACAAAAACAGCATATAAGTGTATATTTCCACAATTAAAAAAATGTTTAATGGAAAATTTTCAATTTTCATAGAACAAAGTTAAATACATACACACACAAATGGCCTATAAGGCATTAAGTCAGGAGGTGATAGTATTCTAAGGTTCCTACATTTTCAGAAAGAGGGTAAAAGGATCAATTATTATTATAAGTTAATAGCTCAATTAAGTATTTTATAATCTCTAGGATAACCACTAAAAGACCAGTAGAAGAGGGTTTTAGTTCTAAGCTAATAGAAGAAACAAGAATTTAAAAAAAAAAAGAGGCCAAACGGCAAGAAAGAATAGAAAAAAAAAATACAAAACAAGTAGAACAAATAGCAAATACTAAAATAACACAGAGGTTGGCAACTTACAAGATCATCAACCAAATATGGCCCATTTTTGTTCTCATTAAGTTTTATTAGAGCACAGCCAAGCTCATTTATTTACATGTTGGCTATGACTACTTTTGTACTAAAACAGCAGAGTCGAATACCTGCAAGAGAGATCAGATGACATACAAAGCCTAAAATATTTTCTTTCTGGACCTTTACATAAAAAGTTTGACAACTTCTGAGACAAAAGATCTGAAACGAAATATATCTGCAATTGTAATGTACGTTATAGACTTAATGCTCCAATTAAAATAAAAGGACTGTCCAAGTGCCTTTAAAAATAAGAAACACAACTACGCCACAAGGACACAGCAAAGACATATATCAGGCAAACACTGACCAAGAGCAAACTGATGATACTACAATAAAAAACAGAGTAAACTTCAAGGCAAAAAACAATGCCAGAGATAGAAAGGACGCTTCATAATGATAAAAAGTACAGTTCATCCTGAAGATGTAATAGTTCTAAATCTGTACTCACCCAGAAAAAGTAAAGACATTTTTTCAAAGACATACAGTGACCCAGAGACACAAGAAAAGATGCTCAAGACTACAAATCAACAGAAAAATGCAAATCAAAACCACAATAAAATACTACATCAAACGAGTCAGAATAGGTAATAAAAAAAAAAAAGGAACCCTAATGTACTCTTGCTAGGAATGTAAATTCATGCAGCCCCTATGGAAAATATTATAGAGGTTCCTCAAAAAATAAAATACCATACAATCCAGTAACTGTACTACTGGGTATCTATCTACCCAAAGAAAACAAAAACACTAACTTGAAACACTAACTTGAAAAGATACATGTATCCTTATGTTTAACTGCAGCATTATTTACAACAGCCAAGATACGAAGCAACCTAATGTCCCCTGTTAGATGAATGGATAAAGAAAATGTGGGATGGATGGATCGATCGATATATAATTACTCAGCCATCCATAAAGAAAAATGAGATCTTGCCATGTGCAACAACAAACATGGACCTAGAGGGTATTACACTAAGTGAAAGAAGTCAAATTCCATACAGTTTCAATTATATGTGGAATCTAAAGAACAAAACAAATAAACAAACAAAAAACAGAAACAGACCTATAAATACAAAGAACAAACTGGTGGTTGCTGGAGGGAAGGAGTGGGGAGAAATACGGGTGAACGGGAGTGGAGGGTACAGGCTTCCAGTTATGGAATGAATAAGTCATGGGGATGAAAAGTACAGCATAGGAAATATAATCAATAGTACAGTAACAGCACTGTTTAATGATAGATGGCAGCTACACTTGTAAGCACAGCATAAAGTATGCAGTTGTCAAATCCTATGTTGTACACCGGAGTCTAATGTTAACACTGTGTGTCAAATGTGCTTCAATTACAAAAAAGAATTTGGAGGTGCCTGGGTGGCTCAGTCAGTTAAGCATCTGACTTTGGCTCTGGTCATGATCTCATGGTTCCGTGAGTTCAAGCCCCACATCGGCTCTCTACTGCCAGCGCCAGAGCCCAATTTGGATCCTGTCTACCTCTCTCTGCTCCTCCCTGGCTCACATGAGCATGCTATCTCTCAAAAATAAACATTAAAAAAAATTAAAAGAAAAAAAGAATTTGTATCCACTTACTAACATAGCTCAAATATACAAGCAAAAATGGACACAACTATATGGATAAACAGAAAAATCACAATCAAAATGAGATTTTCGATATAACTCTCTTAGGAATGGACGAAACAGGATAAAAAAACAAAACCAGTGGAGATGTATCAGAGTTGAACAACAGAATGCACAAACTTACCCTAACAAATACATATAAACAACAAATGCAAAATACAGTCTTTTCAGGTACATGCATATATTTACCAATACTAACTCTATCCTGGTCCATAACCCAAGTGTGAACAAATTTCCAAATGCTGAAATCATACAAAGTATGTTCTCTAACCACATGCAATTAAGCATGAGCTATAATATACCTTTAAAAATAAACACATATTTGGAAATTTAAAAATATACTTCTAGGGGTGCCTGGGTGGCTCAGTTGGTTAAGCATCTGACTCTTGATTTCGGCACAGGTCATGATTTCATGGTCATGAGATTGAGCCCCATGCTGGGCTCCATGCTGGGTGTGGAGCCTGCTTAAGAATCTCTCTGCCTTTGCCTCTCCTGCACTCAAGCTCTTTCTCAAAAACAAAAAATAATAACAAAAACAAACAAAAAAATATATATTATATATGTATTTATTTATATATTTACTTCTAAATAACCCAGGGAGGCAAAGAAGAAAGCACAAGGAAACCTAGAATATTTTTAATTAAATATAATGAAAATCCTATTACTCAAAACTAGTAAAGCATAACAAAGCAATGCTTGAGGGAAATTTACAGATTTAAATGAATATATCAGAAAGGAAAAAAGGTTGGGGCACCTGGCTGGCTCAGTCAGTGGAGCATGTGAGTCTTGATCCTGGGGTTCAGAGTTTGAGCCCCTCATTGAGTGCAGAGGTTACCTTAAAAATAAAATCTTTTTTTAAATTTTTTTAACATTTTATTTATTTTTGAGAGACAGAGAGAGACAGAGCATGAACAGGGGAGGGGCAGAGAAAGAGACACAGAATCCGAAGCAGGCTCCAGGCTCCGAGCTAGCTGTCAGCACAGAGCCCGACGCAGGCCTCAAACCCACGAACCGTGAGATCGTGACCTGAGCCGAAGTCGGACGCTCAACCGACTGAGTCACCCAGGCACCCCTTAAAAAATAAATTCTAGGGGTGCCTGGGTACCTCAGTCGGTTGAGCGTCCGACTTCGGCTCAGGTCACGATCTCACAGCTCGCAAGTTCGAGCCCTGCAAGGGGCTCTGTGATAACAGCTGAGAGCCTGGAGCCTGCTTCAGATTCTGCATCTCCCTCGCTCTCTCTCTGACCCTCACCTGCTCATCACGCCCTGTCTGTCTGTCTCTCTCTCTGTCTCTCTCTCTCTGTCTCTCTCTCTCTCTCAAGAATAAATAAACATTAAAAAAATCTTTAAAAATGTAAAAATAGTTGAAAATCATTGTCACACATCTATCTCAAAGTTAGAAAAAGAACAACAAACTGAATACAAAGTCAAAAGAGACAAGGAACAGAAAGTTAATGAAATAAAAAATAAATATTCAAAAAGGATCAACAAAGCCAATAGTTGTTTCTTTATAAAAACTTTTAAAACCAACAAGTGACAATTGAGACTGATCATAAAATACAGAGAAGGCACAAATAACCGATGTCAGGAATGAAAAGGGGACATCTAGTACAGAGCCATCAGACATTTAAAAAGTTCACAAAAGAGGGGGCCTGGCTGGCTCAGTCAGTTAAGTGGCCGACTCTTGATTTCGGCTCAAGTAATGATCTCACAGTTCATGAGATCAAGCCCCACATCGGGCTCTGTGATGACAGCATGGAGCCTGCTTGCAATTCTCCCTCACCCTCTCTCTCTCTGCCGTCCCTTGGTCATGCTCTTTCTCAAAATAAATAAACATTTTTTAAAAAACAAAAACAACCAACTCACAAAAGGATATTAAAAGTTTTTGCCAATAAATTGTGAAGTATAGATGAAATGAAAAAAATTCCTTAAAAATATAACTTATGAAACTCACAGAAGAACTAGAATATCCAAATGTCCCATAACTAGTCAAGAAATTAAATATGTAATTAGTAACCTTCCTATTTAGATGATTTCAAGTCCCAGTGGGTCTACCCGAAAAATTAATGAAACACATAAAGAAGAAACTATAATCTGCCATATATTTTTTTCACAAAATAAAAAAATGAGGTATAGTCCCCAACTCATTTTATAAGGCCAACAAATCTTGATACCAAAACCTAAGAAAGACAGATAAAGGAAATTTTCATGCCAATTTCAATCACAAATATAGATGCTAAAATCCTAAATAAAATAGCAAACAGATTCACCAATATATAAAAGTGATAATACATCTCTACCTAGTTGGGTTTATATCAGGAATGAGAAGTTAGTCTAACATTCAAAATTCAATGTAGGGCACCTGGCTGGCTGAGTCAGCAGAGCACATAAACTCGTGATTTCGGGGTTGTAAGTTCAAATCCCACAATGGGTATAGAGATTACTTAAAAAATAAAATAAAATAGGGGCAACTGGGGGGATCAGTCAGTTGAGCATCTGACTCTTGGTTTTGGCTAAGGTCATGATCTCATAGTTTCGTGAATTCAAGACCTGCATTTGGCTCTACACTGGCAGCACAGAGCCTGCTTAGGATTATCTGTCTCCCCCTCTCTGTGCACTTCCCCTGTTCACGCTGTCTCTCTCTAAAATAAATAAATAAATAAAAATTAAAAAATAAAATCTTAAAAAAATCCAATTTAATTCAGATTTTAACAAGATGGGGAAAAAAAGAAAGAAAAAGAAAAACATACCATATCAATGGATACAGAAAAACTATTTGACCAAATTCAACATCCATGCAGAATTTTAAAAAAAACAAAATAAGAAATAAAAACCTTACAAAACAATATAAAAAAGGAAATTCCTATAATCTAACAGTATAGAAAAAAACTAGAATAAATATATCATTTAAGAGTGAAATGTGAGACTGGGAATAAGACAATGACACCTGCCATTACCATTTCTATTCAGCATTATACCTGAGGTATCAGCCAGTATGAGAAGTCAAGAAAAATAAATGAAAGGAATGAGGATTGGAAAGGGAGATGTAAAACTGTCATTTGTACAAGATGATTGTACACATAGAAAAACCAAAACAATCTAGAGATAAATTATCAGAATAAGCAAGAACTGCCAGGTTGCTAGACACAAAGTCAGTATATAAAAATCAAGGGCATTTATATACAAACACCTTACCAACAAACTGTTTCCCCCCAAAATAAATAAAAAGTTCCTTCAATTTATTTTTTTAAAGGTGGGAAAAACTAAAAAATATATACAAGAGATGAACAGGTACTTCATAAAAGAAAATGCAAATAACCAATGAACATATGAAAGGATGTCGAGCTCATTACTCATCAGGGAAATGCATATTAAAACCACAATAAGATATTAGGTACCCCTCACTATCCAAAAGTAAAGCCTCCCTATGAAATGTTTCATAAACCAAAATGGCATAAAGCAAAGAAGCAATGACCATCAATTTATATGGAAAAATTTTTGAGCTTTCCCAGACCCAAAAAATAACCTCTTAGGCTTTTCTGATACTGTAGGACACATCTTGCTAACAGATGCACAAAATAAATTGAGACAAGGCACAGATGCTCCAAGACACAGTTCAAAACTATAGCAGCTTGATGCTGAGATACTGGGTAAAGGTCCCGGGAAAAGGAGTTTGGCAGTGCCACAATCACTGTGTACACTGCTTCCATAAGGCCTCCTTGCAAAACAAACACCGAATGCTATGTTCGCATTTTGCCATTTTTTGTGAAAGCAAAAATCCTCTTTGGATTTCTCTTGGGTCAGGAAAAACAGGTACCAATGTAGATCTTGCATAAAAGCCAAGTGGGCATAACACAAACTTCTGAAAAGTGGGGGATACCTGTACTACTACTTATCCAATGAATCAAATTAAAAGACTGGCAATACCAAGCGGTGATGAGGACACGGAACAACCAGAACTCTGAAACAAGGCTGCTGCTGGTGTAAACTAGTACAACCACCTTGGAAAATTCTTTGCAATTACCTACTATGGTTAAACATACACTTACTTTATCACCTGGCAATTCTATTCCAGAGTATATACTTAATATAAATACATGTATATGTATACCAAGACACGTGTGCAAAAAAATTCAAAGCAGTATTACTTATAATAGCAAAATAAACTGGAAACATCCCAAGTTTCTGTCACTAGCAGAAGATACATTTTGGCATACTTAATATTACATGGAATTGCAAATGACTTAAACTAAATTCAATACACATGAATCTCATAAACATGCTGAGTAACACAAGACAAAATAACTACTATATGATTAAGTTGATATAATTAATATAAAGTTCAAAAGATAGGTACAACTTTCTTTGACAGATAAAAGGATAAATTGTGGTATCCATAAATGGAGTATTAAGGGATGAATGCAACTACATGGATCAATCTCAACATAATTATACTAAGTGAAAGTACTAGATAACAGAGTATACCCTGTATGATTCCATTCACATAAAATTTTAAAAATGGCAAACTAACCTAAATGTCAGAAGGAAATGAGTGGGTGTTTAGGGATGAGGGGGAGAAACAAGAGCAAGGAATTATAAAGGAGATGAATATGTTCACCACCTTGATCGCACTGATGGTTTCATGAGTATATATGTATATGTCAAAATTTATCAAATTATACACTTTAAATACATAGTATATTATATGTCAATTATACTCCAATAAAGGTGTTGGAAAGAAGAGAGGAAGGAGGAAGGGATGAAGTGAGGAAAAGAGGAAAGGAAGAAAGGAGCAAAGAGGAATACAAGAAGGGAGGAGACCAGTAGGAAGGAGAGGATGAGGGTAGGAGAGAAAACTCTGACTGACTTGGGAAATCAACCTTTCTGGGCCCTGATTGTCTTATCTCTAAAATGGAAGTGAGAAGAGTCTGGGAGGAAAAAAGAGTCTACTAAGAAGACAGACTCATAGGTACATGATTGCTAACTGGGGAAGATAAAAACAGGCAGGACACGGAGGCTCGGAGGGGAGGGGCCCCCTCTTCGGAGAGATGAGGGTAAGAGAAAGAGCAGCTGAAACTGATCATAGAACTGTCCCTGGAGAAGAGAAAAACCTCCGCCCAGGACTGAGAGGGATCCTATCATCCCATCTCTAACCGCAGGGCGTTAGGAGAGAGATCCTATCTCTAACTGCAGAGCTTTCTTTGGGCTGGGTGCCCCGGTCCCAGTGGGCATCAGGAGAAACTGCTCCCCTACTCCCCCTACTCGATCCCTGGCTAGGAAGCGCCCCGGCTTGGGCTTGCGGATTACATTTCGGGTGGTATCATTAAAGCACGGGGACTAAGATCTGGAAACGAGGCTGGGCTTGGAACAGAGAACAGGGCCCACCTTGGCTACTACCGAGACACAGGGAGAAGGGACCCAAAAGAGTGATTTGCCTGGGGGGCTGCCAAGGCGGGGCCTCAGGGAGCAGCTGTAGGGACTCACAGTGGAGGCAAGACCTGCCTACAACCAAACCACGCCCACACGCGCTGGAGAGCTGTTTTTTTTTTGTTTGTTTTTTTTTTTTTTTTAACTAGAGCCCAGGGCAAGACCAGCACTGATGCACCGCCGTGATTAACTCTTGATCAATTCTTGCTATTCAGCTATATTCTCCCTTATCTCACTCTTATCCCTCCCCTCCGCTGGACTGGGCACTCTGTTATAGGTTTGCTTAAACAGTTAACATTTAATCCATTCTCTTGATGCATATTCTACACCTCGGGGTCGCTACCTTCCTTTCACTCTCTCTCTGGAATAATGAGACTATATAGTTTCTCTGGGTAACATTTTCTTCGTCTCTTTCTCCTCGCCTCCTACCATATTCTCCTTTTTCTCTCTCTGAATTAAGCCTTTTAGTCTCTCTGCCTGGTCAATGTTCAATTTCCCTTCTCCCCACCCCTGTCATTTCTCTCTTTGTATATGCTCTTCCATCAGCACTGCCACCATCCTGCTATTTATATGTAGCTGGGATTTCTGGTTTTATGCTTATAGACTTTCCTTTGTCTTTTGTTGTTTTTGTTTCTTCCTTTCACTTTGCTTGTTTCATCTGTGTGTTTGCATGCTTTTGTTCCCATTTGTCTGTCTGTTCTTTCCAGGGCTACCTCAAAAAACAAGCCAATGTACACATGGTGGAGAGTCCCAAATATCACTACGAGTAGGGAAATAAAATGACCAAAGGTACAACAAGAGAGACCAAAGGACACCATTAAAAAAAACGCGTCCTGAATGGACAGGCCGTGGACAGTCAATGAGCCTCCTTTAACATAGCAGAACTCGCAAGTGCAGAGCACGTAACAAGCTTTTAAAACTTACAAGAGACAGAAAGCTATCCAAAATGATGAAACGGAAGAACTCTCCTCTAAAGAAATTCCAGGAAGAAATGACTGCTAAAGCACTGCTCAAAACAGATATAAGCAACATTACTGACCAGGAATTTAGAACAATTGTCATAAAATTAATTGCTGGGCTTGAAAAAGGCATGGAAGACACCAGAGAAGCTATAGCTATAAAGATTATGGACCTTAAAAAGAGTTGTGATGAATTAAAAAATTCTATAAATGAGGTGCATAATAAAATGGAGATGGCCACCGCACGGATAGAAAAGGCAGAGGGGAGAATAGGTGAATTAGAAGACACAGTTATAGAAAAAGAGGAAGCTGAGAAAAACAGAGATAAATTGATCCAGGAGCACAAAAGGAGAATTTGAGAACTGAGTGATACAATCAAATGGAACAATATCCATATCATAGGAATTCCAGAAGAGGAAGAGAGAAAGAAAGGGGCTAAAGGGGTACTTGAACAAATTATAGCTGAGAACTTCCCCCAATCTGGGGAAGGAAACAGACACTGAAATTCAAGAGGCACAGAGAACTCCCCTCAGATGTAACTTGAATCGATCTTCTGCACAACGTATCATAGTGAAACTGGCAAAATATAAGGATAAAGAGAGAATTCTGAAAGCAGCTAGGAATAAAAGGGCCCTAATATACAAAGGGAAACCTATCAGAGTGGTTAGAGACCTTTCTAATGAAACTTGGCAGGCCAGAAAGGAATGGCAGGAAATCTTCAATGTGATGAACAGAAAAAATATGCAGCCAAGAATCCTCTATCCAGCAAGCCTGATATTCAAAATAGGAGAGATAAAGGTTGTCCCAAATAAACAAAAATTGAAAGAATTCATCACCACTAAACCAGCTCTACAAGAAATCCTAAGGGGGACTCTATGAGGGAAATGTTGCAAGGAACCCAAGGTACCAGAGACACCACTACAAGCATGAACCCTTCAGAGAGCACAATGACTCTAAACCCGTGTTTTTCAATAATACCACTGAATGTAAATGGACTAAATGCTCCAAACAAAAGACATAAGGTATCAGAAGGGATAAAAAAACAAAATCCTTCTTTTTGCTGTCTACAAGAGACTCATTTTAGACCAGAGGACACCTTCCGATTCAAAGTAAGGGGATGGAGAAATATATCATGCAACTGGAAGTCAAAAGAAAGCTGGAGTAGCCATACTTATATCGGACAAACTGGACTTTAAAGTACAGGCAGTAACAAGAGACGAAGAAGGGCATTATATAATACTTACAGGGTCTATCTATCAGAAAGAGCTAACAATTATAAATGTCTACGCACCGAATTCGGGAGCACCCACAAATACATAAAACAATCACAAACAGAAACAATTTTATTGATAAGAATGTGCTAATAGCAGGGGACTTTAAAACTCCACTTACAGCAATGGATAGATCAACGAGACAGAGAATCACTAAAGAAACAATGGACCTGAACAACACATTGGGCCAGATGAATTTGACAGATATATTTAGAACTCTACATCCTGAGGCTATGGAATTCACTTTCTTCTCAAGTGCGCATGGCACATTCTCCAAGATAGATCACATACTGGGTCATAAAGCAGCCCTCAATAAATATAAAAGAATTAAGATCATACCATGCACACTTTCAGATCACAATGCTATGAAGCATGAAATCAATCACAGGAAAAAGTCTGGAAAACCTCCAAAAACATGGAGGTTAAAGAACACCCTACTAAAGAACGAATGGGCCAATCAGGCAATTAGAGAGGAAACTAAAAAATATATAGAAACAAATGAAAATGAAAATACAGCAATCCAAACTCCTTGGGATGCGGCAAAGGCAGTCCTAAGAGGAAAAGTACATTGCAATCCAGGCCTATTCCAAGAAACTAGAAAAAGCAC
>CM053572.1:48421929-48792530 GCA_028646485.1 Cryptoprocta ferox | reverse complement strand
GAGCAAAAATGAACTATTGGGACCTCATCAAGATAAAAAGCTTCTGCACTGCAAAGGAAACAATCAAGAAAACTAATAGGCAACCAATGGAATGGGAAAAGATAGTTGCAAATGACATATTGGATAAAGGGCTAGTATCCAAAATCTACAAGGAACTCACCAAACTCCACACCCGAAAAACCAACAATCCAGTGAAGAAATGGGCAGAAGACATGAAGAGACACTTCTCCAAAGAGGACAGCCAGCTGGCCAACAGACACATGAAACGATGCTCAGCATCACTCATCATCAGGGAAATACAAATCAAAACCACACTGAGATACCACCTCACACTGGTCAGAGTGGCTAAAATGAACAAAGCAGGAGACTATAGATGCTGGCGAGGATGTGGAGAAACGGGCACCCTTTTACACTGTTGGTCGGAGTGTAAACTGGTACAGCCGCTCTGGAAACAGTGTGGAGGTTCCTCAAAAAATTATCAATAGAACTCCCCTATGACCCAGCAATAGCACTGCTGGGGATCTACCCAAGGGAAAGAGAAGTTCTGATGCATAGGGGCACATGTACCCCAATGTTCATGGCAGCACTTTCAATAATAGCCAAATCATGTAAAGAGCCTAAATGTCCATCAACTGATGAATGGATCAAGAAGATGTGGTTTATATATACAATGGAATACTACATGACCATGAGAAAGAATGAAATCTGGCCATTCGTGGCAACGTGGATGGATCTCGAGGGTGTCATGCTAAGCGAAATAAGTCAGGTGGAGAAGGACAGATACCATATGTTTTCACTCATAAGTCTAAGAGGAGAAAGTTAACAGAGGACCATGGGGAGGGGAAGGGGGGAAAAAGAGTTAGGAAGAAGGAGGGAGGCAAATTATGAGAGACTCCTGCATACTGAAAACTAACTGAGGGCGGAAGGGGGAGGGGGAAAGGGGAAGGGGGGTGATGGACATGAGGAAGACACTTGTGGGGAAGAGTAGTAGGTGTTATATGGAAACCAACTTGACAATAAACTATAAAAGAAAAAATATTTTAAATGCCAAAAAAGTAAAATAAAATAAAATAAAATGGAAGTGAAACTTTTGATAGTTAAATGAGGTAATTAATGTATGCACAATCTATAATGCACAGTATAAGTTTATGTGTCTATCTTTTCTTCCATTCTCATTCACTCCTTCAAGAAATATGAGTATCTAATTATGCCAGGCTCTGTACTAGGGACTAGGAAAAGCAGAATACTACAAACTTCTCCCTTTATAGGGAAACAAAAAATGAATCATTATAAAATTTTATAAATACTGCAAAGAGGTATGTGATGTTGAGAAATACTATAATTGTTGTTTTTGACCTAGTCAGGGAAACTAGGAAAAGCATCTCTAGAAGTGACCACATTGCTCAGCTCTCAAGAATAGGCATTAATTAGGCAAAAACAGGAATAAGAATGTAAAAAGCCTGGACTGGAAGATGTCTTTCAATAAATGGCCGACATCTCTGGAGAGGAAAGAATAAGGATTCTGGCATGAACTAAAGCTTAAAGGTAGTTTGGGGTCAGACCAAGATGTTGAGAAGCTTACCTTAAAAGAGTAATGGGAAGATTCTGGGGGCGCCTGGGTGGCTCAGTCAGTTAAATGTCCGACTTCAGCTCAGGTCATGATCTCATGGTTTGTGAGTTCGAGCCCCGCGTCAGGCTCTGAGCTGTCAGCACAGAGCCTGCTTCAGATTCTGTCTCCCTCTCTCTCTCTGCCCCTCCCCTACTTGTGCTCTGTCTCTCAAATATAAACAAATGTTAAAAAAATTTTTTAAGAAAAAAGTAATGGGAAGATTTTGAAATGATTTAAATTTTTTTTATGTTTTTTATTTATTTTTGAGAGACAGAGAGAGACAGCGCAAGCAGGGAAGGGTCAGAGAGAGAGGGAGATACAGAATCTGAAGACAGGCTCCAGGCTCTGAGCTAGCTGTCAGCACCAAGCCCGATGTGGGGCTCAAACCCCCAAAGCAGGAGATCATGACCTGAGCCGAAGTCGGACGCTTAACCGACTGAGCCCCCAGGTGCCCCTTAAACCGGAAAGGTAACAAATCTCTCTGCAGTTTAGAAAAAGCACTCCAATTACATTGCAGAGAATAAGTTGCAGGGGAATAAGAATGAATGTAGACAGATCACAGATGAGCTACTGATGGGGCACCTGGGTGGCTCAGTCGGTTAAGCGTCCGACTTCGGCTCAGGTCATGATCTCCCTGTTTGGGAGATCAAGCCCTGTGTTGGGCTTTGCGCTGACAGCATAAGCCTGCTTGGGATTCTCTGTCTCTGTCTCTCTCTCAGCTCCTCCCCTGCTCACGCTCTCTCTCAAAATAAATAAATAACCTTAAAAAAAAAAAAAGAGGAGTTACTGTTGCAGTTCAGGCAACAATGACAGCTTGGGTCAGGACAGTAAAGTCAGAGATTTATTCTGTCAAAAAATCCTTACTTAGGGCCTACTAAGAGCCAAGCACTTTCCCCAGCTCAGGAGACAGAGTAATAAACAAAAACAAAAAAACAAAACAAAACAAATCCTGCCTTTGTGCCTTGTGGGATTTCTATTCCAGAGGGGAGAGACAAATAAGTAAAATATATATCTGATGGGTTTAAGTGCTATAAAGAAAACAGTAAAGTAGGGAAGGAGTAGTGGAAAGAAGGTTGTCTCACTGCCCACAGAATCATAAAGGGATTAGATTCTAGACGAGAAAGGATGACTCAGGAGTCCTGATCGTCTTATGGTAACTGACATAAACAGGCTAAAAGGCCTGATGACAACTGCCCTGACTGTCTCAAAGTAGTTATAGTGATGTAAATGTGGGGGAGAAGGAAGGTCAGAGGACATGCCAAGAGATGCAACATTCTGAGGCCTCTTCCTTACTCCTGTCAGTGATGATGTAGAAGCTAGTGAAGGACAGCTTTATCCACAGCACTTAGAGCTTTTGGATTCCCTCTTACCTCCAAAAGAGAAGCAAAAGCCAGAACAGGATTGGTCTTACAGAAAATAGTTTGTTCCCCAATTTTTATCACGTGGTAAACTCTATGACAGCAAAAGCTGTATCTTTACCCCTATATTCTCAGAATCCAGACAAGTGCCTGGCACACAGCAGACGTGGAATACGTATTACTGAAAGAAGAAATGAATGGAGTACTGTTTGTTTGTTTTTTTAAGTAACCTCTATACCCAATATGGGGCTTGAATGCACAACCCCGAGACTGAGAGTCACACGCTCCACCAACTGAGCCTGCCAGAAACCCCAATGAATGGAGTATTATATCAAAAGGCAAAATATTGGGGTGCTGGCGGGCTCAGTTGGTGGAACATGTGACTCCTGATCTCAGGGTTGTGCGTTCAAGCTTCACATTGGGTATAGAGATTACTTAAAAGATAAAATCTTTAAAAATAAATAATAAATAAATAAAGGCAAAATAGCCCCATAGTACTAAGATAAAGATTTTAAATGTGTTCATATAGGGGCGCCGGGGTAGCTCAGTCACTTGAACGTCAGACTCTTGATTTCAGCTCAGGTCATGATCCCAGGGCTGTGGGATTGAGACCCGTGTCAGGCTCTACACTAAGCATGGAGCCTGCTTAAGATTCTCTCTCTCCGTCTGACCCTTTCTCTGCTTTCACACGCGTGCACGTGTGCACACTCTCTCTCAAATAAAAAATAAAAAACAAAAACATGTGCTCATATAAAAATCACCAAGTCGGCCTAGCCAAAAAATAGTTTTAATCAAATCAAATTACATTGCTTTTAATAGTTTTTAAATCTATTATAATCTAAGAGTCTTAAAATCACATTTTACAAATTTGCAGAATGGAAAAATATATACTTATACATTTTTTAAATAAAATTATAGGGGTGCCTGGCTGGATCAGTCAGTAGAGCATGGGACTCTTGACCTCACTGTTGTGAGTTCAAGCCCCACGCTGGGTATGGAACCTACTTAGAATCTAAATAAATAAACAAATAAATGTTTTAAAAAGTTATAATACATAATTAAACTAAAAACGTTTCAAAATTTTTCAGAAAACTTTTCAAATTACTTTAGTATGTTTAATGACATGTTTGTGTAAAGAAATGGTAATATTTTATCCCACAAAATTTCTCAATTTTTCTATCGTACCCCTTGCTGGCTAGCTCTTTCAGCAAAAAACAGGTATATATTTTCAAGCAGTGATTTGCAAACCAGGAGTTTAGCAATGTTATTTGGAGCCAATGATTAGCCCTCAACATGTAGATGCCAGATAACTACTACTTTAAAATATAACTATAATATACTTTTTAAAAGTGTACTTGATCATTTTAATCCAAATCTAAAATTTTCCCATTTCTATTCTAAAATTTAATTTGATGATGAACTGTTAAACGACTTACTAAAAAAATACATACCTTTCTCTTACAAAATCTGCTAGTTCTTTCGTTGATATCTGTCCATGTTTCATATTATGGTAAAGGACATCAAAGCCACTATTTTTTTCCCCCTAAAATTGAAAAAGATTTTTAGTTTAACAAACAAAAAAGATCAAAATGACGAAAATGACTTAAAAATAACCCCATATTAACTAATATGCAATCCTAATGCTCAGGTGAGCTATTTCTCCTTAAATGAACCATTGCTGCTCATTGTATGACTTCAAATTGTATTAAAGGAATACACTACACTTTGATAGAGCTTACAATTTATTATAGATACATACACACATTAAACACAAATACGCATTCTATAACCACTCATAAAAATATATTAAATGAAATTAAGTCTGAAATTTTAAGAATTAACATGCAGCCCAATTTAGAAAGATAACCATGGATCTTTTTAAATACATCACCAAATCCCATTAACACACACCAAGGGATTCTTGATTATGTAACACAGAGTCCCTGCTTTAAAATAACTAAATCTTAGGGCACCTAGGAGGCTCAGTTGGTTGAGTGCCTGACTCGATGTCAGCTCAGGCAGGATCAAGCCCCAGGTCAGGCTCCATGCTGAGTGCAGAGATTCTCTCTTTCACTCTGCCCCTCTCCCCTGCTCACTTGCTCTCTCTCTCTCCCCCCTCAAAATGAATAAAATAAATTTTAAAAATTAAAAATTAAAAAATAAATAGAATAAAATAACTAAACTTGACTTGAGTCAAGATAGCTATTACTAATCACATAATCATTCAATACCACAAAATTGTTTATAATCACTAATATAAATCTTTTAGTAAACAAACAACTTGAGAAGTGAGAAACGAGATACAATTTTAATAAAAGAGCAGTAACAGTTATTGGATAGTCCTCAACTAAGGGAAATTAGCAGAACCAGACCATTACACAATCCTAGAAAATCTTCACTGCCATTTAACCCAATAAATGCTAAATCAGCAAGTCACAGCAAAGAAAACATTAGAAATATCAGTTTTACAGATGAAATAAAAGACTATTAATAAACTTAGCTCAACAACTCTCTTTACATTTAGTTTTTATTTTTCTTCAGTGAAAATAAAACAATGAACTGACTATATTTGTTGGACACAGAAAGCAATACAGTAAGCAAGATTTACACAATATGAAACCTAATTTTTTTACAGTTCACTGAAAACACGTAACGCTGGAATTCCAGTTATACTGAAATGATCCCTCACAAACCTGTAAACTAATACAGAAAGAATTTTGCCATATATACAATAAAATGTGATATTTATAATGAGATAATACAAACAATATACTCAGGGCACCTTGGGTGGCTCAGTTCATTAGGCATCCGACTTCAGCTCAGGTCATGATCTCACATTTCATGAGTTCAAGCCCCACATCGGGCTCTGTGCTGACAGCTCAGAGCCTGGAATCTGCTTCAGATATTGTCTCCTTTCTGCCCCTCCCCACTCGCACTCTGTCTCTCCCTCTCAAAAATAAACATTAAAAAAATTAATTATAAAATATAAAAGTAAAAATAAACAATACATTCAGCATTTTGAACATCAATTTCTTTTTAACCAATAACATAAAACCATAGTCTTCAATGAATCCAAAGATATCCACTGGGTTTCTACAATTTTTCATGTTTAACATAAAGAAAAAATTTATTATCTAACTTTGGTTTTTTACTTTCCACGGGTGTTTCATGCAAATTTATTATAGCCGAAAGAGAATATTCCCTAATGTAACTTTTATCACTAGTTTACAGCAAGCAAAAATAACATCATCATGCAGATTAGTAAGTACAATTACAGACAAAATAATGAAAGGCCTGAATCCTCAAAGGGATTCATTTTATCACCTAAATACATAAATTACACATAATTAACTATCCACCAACTTCCATAACAATCATGAACTCTAAAAAAAAAAAAAAATCAAACTTAAATTCTAAAACCATAAAATCAAGTCTGAAGCTCTCATGTCCCAAAGTTCTCAACAGACATCTACTATTTCTCATTTGCACATAAATCGAACAGGTCAGGTTACCTGGGTTCCCAAAGTGTATTATGCATATTCATTATGCATATTCAAACTGGAAGCAAGTTAGGAGTAAAAGGCTATTTAAACAGGCACACAGACTATTAGAAATACTATTTACCAGGCTTACAAGGTAAAAACAACAACAACAACAAAAAACTGTTTTCTTTTAAAGGAGGTAAGAAATTGGAGACCATCTAGTAATTGCAGCAACAAGGTCCTAGGTGTTTTGCCTCACTGTAACAGTATTTTTTTAATGTTTATTTATTTATTTTTGAGAGAGAGAGAGTTGCAGAGAGAGAGAGGGAGACAGAATACCAGTGCAAAGCCTCACACAGGGCTCGAACCCATGAACCGTGAAACCATGACCTGAGCCGAAACCAAGAATCACTTAACCAAGAGTCACTTAACCAAAGACATTTAACCAACTGTACCACGCAGGCGCCCCTCACTGTTACAGTATTATAAATAATTAGCAGTCAAGTAAAAGCTAAATTATATTCAGAAATTTGGGTTTTTATTAAAAAGTCCTTTGAAGAGTAAGCTCTTCATTTGGGAACTTCAGATATGCAAATAGCATAATAGTTAAAATTCCCAATAGAGGAAATGATGACTACTAATCTATTTAATATACAATATAACAATATTAATATAGTAACAGTAATATACCTTAGAAAACAGTACTAACTATTCCATCCCTCAGGTCTTCATTTGGAAAGACGAAGAAAATTCATCTTAATAAGGATGTGATACAGAAGAAGTCTGCCTCGAAAGGGACTAACAACTAAATATAAACACACTACATGATTACAATGACATGATTGTCATTTCTTCTTATTTAGGGATTATTCATTTATTGAGGTCAAAAAATGTTAAGTCTAACTCCAGGCACTATTCTTTAACAATTTCACAAACCTATTAACACAAATATTTATTACTCATAAACTTTAGCGCAAACTAAGCAAAAATTTTACTACTTCAAATGGCGCTAGTGTGATCTCTCTCTCTCTCCACACACTTATATACATATACACCTTTATTCTAAAAAAAAAATTTTTTTTTCAAAGTGTCTAACAAAGAACCCAAGTTGTACTGTCACTTGTCAAAAACTTATATAGCTTTGACAACAGATGACTAAATAAATACTAAATACATACACATTTATATGTCAAAAAATAGAGCAGAAGACAGAGCCGTGGAGCTCAGGTCTAGGCCCATTTGGCTTTAGTGTCTTCACACATAAAACACTGAAAATTCTGGTGAAACGGGGAGAGACCACTCTTGAAATTGATAACTGTAACTCATTATAATTCTGCCACCATTTGAGATTACCCAATAATTTTTTTTAACCAGAAGCACCTCCACGCAGGTTCTGTAACTTTTATATTAGCCACCAACGTTTTTGGTAGATGGCTCTAATTCAAAGAAAAGTAAAATAACAAGAAGTATTTCTGAATTGCATATCCATTTCATCACTTTAGATCATGAAGTGGATATGTTCCTCTTATTTTCAACACAGAAATTTTTTTTTTAACAAAATCTGTTAACTCAAGCAAGCAGAACTTGCTTTTCCTTGACAAACTACAAATACATGAATGTACAAAAAACTTGACAACAGACTTTATCAAACAGAATTATGACTAAAGATGTCTTCTGGTCTTCAATATTTTACTCAAACTGTAAATATTCATGTCCTTTGATCCAGCAATTCGACTTTTAGAAATCTATACTACAGAAACACACGTACAGAGATAAATGTGGAGGAATATTTACTGAAGTACTGTTTATAATAGTGAAAAACCAGAAAAAACTCAAAGACATCCATGAATATTACTGGTTAAGTAGGGGCGCCTGGGTGGCTCAGTCAGTTAAGCGTCCGACTCTTGACTTTGGCTCAGGTCATGATCTCATGGTTCATAAGATTGAGCCCCATGTGGCGCTATGCACTGACAGCACAGAGCCTGCTTGGGGTTCTCTCTCTCATCTCTCTGCCCCTCCCCTACTCATGCATGCGCGCGCTCTCTCTCTGTCTCTCTGGCAAAATAAACAAAACTTTAAAAGATATAATACCGGTTAAGTAAATGACAGTATATCCTACAATAAAATACAGTGTTTTTTTAAAAGACTACATTAAAAAATTGATTTTTTAAATTCTTAAAATTGACAGATATACCGTCAATGTTTTGAAAAAAGCAAGACACAGTTACCATGACAGCCAAAAATAACCTAATGTAAGGAACAACTTAAATGTCCAGCAACTAGTGAATAAAAAGACAAAGTAAGGTATATCCATAAAATGGAATATAATTCAGCAATAAAAGAAACAAACACTGATGCATGTGACTTTATGAATACTATAAATATCTTACTTAAAGAAATCAGACACAAGAAACCATGAACTGTATGATTCCATTTATATGAAATGTCTAGAATAAGCAAATCTGCTGAGACAGAAAGTAGATTTAGTGGGTTGCTGGTAAGGGGAGGTTGTGAAGTAGGAGGTGAAAAGAGATACAGGTTTTCTTTCTGATGTAATAAAAATGTTTTAAAATGGATTGTGATGATGGTTGCATGTCAAAAAGCACTGAACTGTATGCTTTAAATAAGCGAACTATATAGTATTTAAAATATATCACAATAAAGCTATCAAAAAGCTTAAGCAAATATTTTTTATCCATTTCAATCAATAAATTCTTGCAGAGAAATTTTTAGTATTAAGTGACCAAAACAGCTATTAACACTATTACTGGTACAAAAAAGACAATTCTTTTGAAGATTTACACTAAGATAGGATCTTTTTTTATCTGCTGGTCTCAATGCACTTTACAAAGAGGTGACACATTCATGAGAGTCCAATGACTATGTCTTGGGGCAAACAAAATCTTGTTATAATCTGATATAAACAAACGTTAAAAACCTTTGAATTAATTCTTAACATAAAGAAGAAAAAAAAGTTTTAGCAACCTTTGAAGATGTTTAGTCCAGAATCATACAAGTCCTTTAAGATATCACAAACTTCTGGGGCAGCTGGGTGGCTCAGTCGGTTAAGTTTTTGACTCTTGACTTCAGCTCAGGTCATGCTCTCACAGTTCCTGGGTTTGAGCCCCATGTCGGACTCTGTGCTGACAGCTCAGAGCCTGGAGCCTGCTTCAGATTCTGTGTCTCCCTCTCTACCTCCCCCCTTCTCATGCTCTTGCACGCTCTGTCTCAAAAATAAATAAACATTAAAAAAAAGAAAAGAAAAAAGAAAAGAAAAAGAAAACACAAACTTCTGGGGTGCCTGGGTGGCTCAGTGGGTTGAGCGACAGACTCTTGATTTTGGCTCAGGTCACGATCTCACAGTTCATGGGTTCAAGCCCCGCACTGGGATCTGCACTTACAGAGTGGAGCCTGCTTGGATTTCTCTCTCTTTCTCTCTCTCTCTCTCTCTCTCTCTCTCTCTCTCGCTCACTCTCTCTCCCTCCCTCTTTTTGCCCCTCCCCAACTCACGCTCTCATTTGTTCTTTCTCTCTCAAAATAAGTAAACTGAAAAACACAAAAACACAGATTTCTTAATACCTACTGTCTCTTCTTACCACTCTAATTTGACTACAGTGAACAGTTTATCAGTCCAGATTCTTTTTCCCATACATGTAGTAACATGTTACTTTTTGTTTTTTTAAGTTTATTTATTTTAAGAGAGAGAGAATGTGTATGCATGAGAAGGGGGAGGGGCAAAGAGAGAGAGGGAGAGACAGAATGCCAAGTAGGCCCTGACACAGGGCTTAATCCCACGAACCATGAGATCATGACCTGAGCAGAAATCAAGAATCAGACGCTTAACTGACTGAGCCACCCAGGCGCCCCTCATATGTTACTTTTTAACATGAAAATGAGATCACATTATGCATAGTTTTGCACTTAAGGTCACCAAGTCACTGGAAATATTCAGATTTTTTTTCTAGTCTAATTTAGAATCTACAAGTGAGACACACTTGAAATTTCAAGTTAAAAAGTTTGAATACGTCATCAAACCTACTTTGGAAACTCAAAGGCATCTTTTTCTGGTTGATTTTATAACATCACTTTATACTTTATAAATTTTTTAAGGAGATATGAAATACAATCTAACATCTTTCCACTTGAAGAAAAAATAGAACTGTTAATGTAGCTGTGTTTTTAAGATCCATGAAGAGCAATAGTGGAAAAGTAAAAAGCTATAGAAATCCTACAGATTTTAGCTAATGGTTTGAAACATCTCCTTCAAAGAACCTTTTAAGAGCAACAATAAATTAAAAACTAAAAACAAAAAAACTGGATAGCTCTCACTTTTGATGACTCCAAAATCTGGAAAACAGGTAGCAGATAGTACATAATCAGGCTATTAATTAAAAAGCTGATTTTACCTAGTTCCTTTTTATTTAAAAAAATGTGGAAGGGGATGAAAGGGTCAGGAGGTGCTATCATGTGAATAGCAAATAACATGCCTAACCTTCCTCTTAACCTCAAACCACTTCAAAAGTAATAAATAAATATCATCACTTCCTAGCACTCTACATTTTCCTTTTGCTCTAGCTCTTATGTAAGCAGTTTTTCTATAAGTAAATAGCACATTTAACCACAAGTTACAAACTCTTTTAGTCAACCTTCTATTTATACATTGAAATTTTCACACATGATCATCAGAACTATTCTACACAACTACTGGCAAGATGTTTTTAAAGCAGAAAAAAGTGATTAAAGATGTAAAATGAGCACTGCTCGGCAGTCAGAACTACTTGGGGTGGGTACAAAAGTCACTCAAACACATCTGTGGGTTGACTGAAGGAAATAAATCTTACTACATTAAAAAAATTATTTTCTAACCCCTCAGATACTCCCTAAACTTTTCAGTTATAACTCACCTCTTCCAGTTAGTTAAATCCTTAAAGCCATCTAATAGATATTATAGAGATTCAACAAAAATTACAGAAGCAAACAGCTGTGAGAGAATTTTGTTTTAGAATTTTCAAATTCTCTGTAATATTCTGTAAATGAATGTAATTTTCATTACTCTCAACATGAAAAAATAAAACAATTTCAGCTTTCTCAAAAACTCTTCAATCTGTGCATTCGAAGGCATTCTTAAACTGACATCTCGTTCATGTTGTTAAATCTCGTCCTCATAATTCATAAATGAAAAAAACCTGAAAATAACCTAAATATTCAAAGGAGGAGTAGTTTTAAAAATTACCTATGCACTCCATGAAAACCTACGCAAGTCACTGCAAAGTATTTTCAAAGAATACTTAATCATATGAGAAAAATGCTTGATGGTATTATCATTTGAAAACACCAAGCTACAGAATAATACAGCAGAATCTATTGTGAATGTTATCTTTTTTTTTTTTTTTAAGATTTATTTTTGAGAGAGACAATGCAAGCAAGGAAGGGGCAGAAAAGGAGGAGGACAGACAGAAGATCTGAAGCTGGCTCTGCACTGAGAGCAGTGAGCCGGATGCGAGGCTCAAACTCATGAGCTGTGAGATCAAGACCTGAGCCGAAATCTGACCCTCAACCCACTGAGCCACCCAAGCACCCGATGAATGTTGTATTTTGAAAGAAAAGCTTAGAGAATAGAGGGAACAGTTATACATAATTTTAATCTTCTTCTGTATTCTGTTTTACCTATCACATAATAACGGTTATAATTAAAAAGGAAAACACTCTTCACTGGCTCTTGTTTCAACCAACTAAAAATTAAAACACTTCGTAACACTTCGTAGTTTTAAGGTCCAACATCACCAATTTGCTTTACTTATACTGTACCTTCCTATCTTTTCCCTAAAGTCAAGCAAACATGCTTGTTATATCTTTCATAACTTCTTCTCTTGCAGTTTCAACAAGGAGCACGTGCCTGACGGAACCGATGGACTTGAGTGCCTCAACTTCAACACACAGTTCACTAATCACTTCTCAATTCAAGCCTCTCCATCTGGCCATCCCAGCAATATTCTTTAGCGACTTTACCAATAGATACCATTTTAGGTCTCAGTTGCTGTTGTATTGTTTTCGTTTCTCCCCCACATCTGACCTATTTATGCTTATCTGTTGACCAAATTGCTACTAACATTCTTCCAATTCTAGTATTCTTTCATTTTTCCACACTTGGTAAAGTGAAACAAAACTCTTATTCCCTTTAAGTCTCCATGGCACCATATTTCTATATGGATTTCTTAGGGTGCTTCTGTTAAATGTTTTAGAATTGTGAAACCAAGATGGACAATCTCAAGAAATAAGACTCAAAAACTACTTCCAAAGGGTTATGCTAACCAAATATGCAGGATGATTAAAAGCATACCTGTTCTCCCATGCCTTTGCCTAAATAATTAAAGTAGTTCTGAAAGGATTAGAGCATTTAGGATTTAGTGTGCAGCATTAGACAAGAACCCAGACAGTAAATTTTTATCTTTTCCATGTCAATGTTCTAAAATCTTTCCCCTGAACTGAACTTATGTAGATTAATCAGTAAATTTCTCACTTTCAAATTTCTCCTACAATTAAGGCAAAAATACAAACCACCACTCCACCCCCTAAAATTCTAAGGGCCTCACAATAAAATATAATGTCATCTAAAATACTATGATTTTATAATGTCTACCTGTCAAGTCTACTTGAACCAAGTTAGATGAATCTGTAGTTTTCATTTTCATAGCTTGTTGCAGCTAAAAACAATTTGGGCACGGCTAACTGGCTAACAATTACATAACAACACATTTTAACTTAGTGTATATAATTTGCTTGTGTATATAGAGACCATCTCTGGAAAGCAACATAAGAAATTGGTAACAGTGACTGCCTTTGTGGAGATCTTGCGGGCTAGGAAAAAAGAAATTTTATACTGTATTCCTTTTGGTACCTTTTGAATACTGAACCATGTAAATTTTACAAATATGTTAACTAATCTATACATAAATATGCATACACATACACTTTTTCAATTTCAGTGTATCACCAAATAGGATCATGTCCTAAGCAGGTATCACAAACTACAATATTTGGAAATTTCAAGTAATAAAAAAAAGTCTTTATTCTGGGTTTCTACAATCACCTCAACTAATTTTCAAAACCATATATATTTAAATTTGCATATGGATATAACCCCCCAAGAATGTGTGTGTGTGGGTGTGTATATGGTTGTTAGTCTCTCATCTAAGATACTAAATTTAGATTAAGTAATCAAGCAAAAATATAATGTTTTACATTCCAAAGTCCTATTAATAACAATTCCAGGTTTTTAAAAAAGATTTTAGGGGCACCTGGATGGCTCAGTCAGTAAATCATCTGACTTCTGCTCAGGTCCTGATCTCGTGGTTCATGAGTTCGAGCCCCACACTGGGTTCTGTGCCGACAGCTCAGACCCTGGAGCCTGCTTTGGATTCTGTATCTCCCTCTTTCTGCACCACCCTCTCAAAAACAAACAAACATTAAAAAAATTTTTTTTTAAGATTTTAATCTTTCTAGTTAATCCATGTAATGATAGATCAAATTTTGGATGTATAACCAAGCACTCCAATTTTATTTAAAACTAAAGCATGATGGGGCACCTGGGTAGCTTGGTCAGTTGAGCATGTGACTTTGGCTCAGGTCATGGTCTCATGGTTTGTGGGTTCGAGCCCCACATCGGGCTCTTTGCTGAAAACTGGAGCCTGGAGTCTGCTTCGGATTCTGTGTCTTCCTCTCTCTCTGCCCCTCCCATGCTCACACTCTGTCTCTCTCTCTCAAAATAAATAAACATTAAAAAAAAAAAAAAAAACTAAACCATGACCATACCAATGAAATCAAGAGATAAATGGAATGAGACTTTTCTATTGGTTTGGTAATAAAAGAAATAAGGACAAGAAATACAGAAATACTTCAAGATAAAAACACTCAAGATAATTATTTCATTCTTGATGTGGTGACTGGAGATAATTTTTGGAAAAGGTCACCTAACTAAAAATGTTAGTTTATTACAATGTGATATGTGCTAAACAACGCTTGACATCTTTTGGAGAATGCTTCATATTTTACAGAAATTAGGAATGTTATGCAAAATGAGGTTTATTAAGTATTTAAATCAGGTTTGTTTTATTTTTCCCCTTAAATAATTATCATTAATAAAATCCATTCTTAAAAATAATTTTAGGGGGTTAGTACCCAAAATATATAAACACTTACCCAACTCAACACCAAAAAACAAACAATCCAATTAAAAAATAACAAGACACGAACAGACATTTCTCCAGAAGACATACAGATGGCCACAGGCACATAATAAAATGCTCAACATGACGTATCTTCAGAGAAATGCAAATCAGAACCACAATGAGATATCTTTCACCAGTCAGAATGCTAAAATCAAAAGTAAGTAAAGTAAAGTAAAGTAAAGTATACTTTCTGCATAAGTAAAATGCAGAAACCAGAAGTGTTGACAAAGATGTGGAGAATGAGGAACACTCAGGCACTGTTGATGGGAATGCAACCTGGTGGAGCCACTGTGGAAAACACTATGGAGATTCCTCAGAAAGTTAAAATTAGAATTACTGTATGATCCAGTAATCCCACTACTGGGTATTTACTCAAAGAATATAAAAAACCTAATTCAAAAAGACATAGGCACCTCTATGCTTACTGCAGCATTATTTTTTTTAAGTTGATTTATTTTGAGAGAGAGAGAGCACGCATGTGCACGCACGCAGGAGCGGGACAAAGGCAGAGAGAGAGAGAGAGAAAGAGAGGGACAGAGAGAATCCCAAGCAGGCAGCAAGCTGTCAACACAGAGACTGAGGTGGGGCTCAATCTCATGAACTATGAAACTATTACCGGAGTCTAAATCAAGAGTTGGACACTTAACCACCTGAGCCTTGCAGCAATGTTTACAATAGCCAAAAGATGGAAAGAACCCAAACGTCCATCTATATAGATGAACAGATAAAGAAGATGAGATAAATATATACAATAGAATATTACTCAGCCATAAAAAAGAATGAAATCTTGCCACTTGCAACAATATGGATGGAGCTAGGGAGTATAATGGTAAATGAAACAAGTTAGAGAATGACAAGTACCATATGATTTCATTCATACGTGGAATTCAAGAAACAAAACAAAAAAAAGAGACAAACCAAAAACAAACCCGTAATTATAGAGAACAAACTGATGGTTACCAAAGGAGAAGTAGGTGGAAGGACGCGTGAAATATGTAAAGGGGCTTAAAGAGTACAGTTATCATGATGAGCAGTGAGTAATGTATAGGATTGGTTTTTTAAAAATTATTTTTTAATGTTTCTTTATTTTTGACAGAAAGAGAGAAAGACAGAGCATGAGAGGGGTAGGGGCAGAGAGACAGAGACAGAGAATCTAAAGCAGGCTCCAGGCTCTGAGATGTCAGCACAGAGCCCAACACAGGGCTTGAACTCAGGAACCACAAGATTATGACCGAAGCTGAAGTCAGACACTTAACCGACTGAGCCACCCAGGCACCCCTGTAGAGAACTGCTGAATCACTACACTGTACACCTGAAACTACTATAACATTTTATGTTCAGTATACTGGAATTAAAAAAAGTTTTTTAATTTAAATCCTGAATTAAACAATCTAGGTTTATATAAAAATGTAAAGCCATTTTAATTACTACTGAGCAATCAATGGTGAGATAGACAATCTCAAAAGTATTAGGAATTTGACTCTCCTCTGAGAAAGCAGCAGTGTACATAAACACTTCACTATAATATTTGCAATGTCTCTTTAAAGGGACATTTTCTTTTAAAGGGCTAACAACTGTTTTTATATATTAAGGCAAAGCTGTGGATTTCTGCTATCAAAATTAATTTTGTCATCCAATTTTAATGGAAAAGAAAAACATTTTCAACTCGATTATCAAAGGCACTATACTTTGTGGCAACAAAATGACTTATCAGCAACAAAACACCTGTTCTGCAGGAAGTTTTAAATACATTTTTCTCTTCAAAGAAAAAATTAAGTAATTCATAACGTAGGATACAGTTTTAGTTAAGAAAAACTACACTTTAAAGAAAAAGGCAGGATGTGCTGCTTTCGAAAGAGCTTGAAAAGAGTTTGAATGATTCAAACTTTCCTCTAACAAATGCCACAACAAAAAGGTTTGTCTTTTCATATGTAGGGAAAACAATAATTAATAGGTTGTTTGATTAGAAACTTAAAACTTCAGAGTTTCCCATTACCTCACTTTGACAAGTTTCATTTATTCTGACAGTTCCACTTTAAATACTAGGGGAGAAAAGTGAAATCAATATTATAATTTCTGTTTTAAGAAATTATAAATGATCCTAAAATATGTACATTTTTGAGTTTGTCTTAGACCTATCAAATTCTCAGAAGTGAATTATTTCCTGTTCCTAGTTCATTTAGTCCTCCTTTGGAGCTTTTTAAAGTTCCAATTTAGAGCTTTCAACCCCCAACTCCAGGCTTAAAAGTAAAATAAAATGCAATCTTTTTTAACTATTTGTATTCAACAGTGGAAGTCAAGGCAAAGACAAAACCATAAATTAGACTAGGAATTCCCTCTTGATTTCAGATATCCAAATTTATTCCTATCCCTCCCTTAGGGGGGACAAACAAGGGCACCCAAAAATCAGTACAAGAATGTTCACAGAAAGCATTATTCATAATAGCCAAAAACATCAGACAAGGCTATGTTCAAAGCGCAATTAGCAGAAACAAAAAATAACTTTAAAACATTAATGTACAATTTGCAGTAAACTATACTTTAATTTTTTTTTAAATCTTAACGAACGATTTGGAATTAAGTCAGCAAGCTTCAAGATCACATTCATCCATCAACAAACATGCAAAACATTCTAGGATGTCAATTTTAAATGATTCTCACAAAAGTTTTATAAATTGCCACTGTAAAACCCAAAGTCTAAAACTGACAGGTTATATCTGTCAACTAAAATTAAATAAACAACTAACTAAACTTACAGGCTAAACCTAAAATTTATACAAAAATGCAAAGGACCCAGAATAAGCATAATAATCTTCATAAAGAAGACCAAAGCTGCAAGACACTCACTTTCTGATTCCAAACTTACTACAAAGCTGTAAGAATCAAAACAGTGTAGGAGTAGTATAAGGATGGACAATGGAATACAAGCGAAAATCAAGAAATAAACCAATACTTCTATGGTCAACTGATTTTTGACAAGGGAGCCAAGACTATTTAACTAAAAGAGAAGAGCCTTTGAACAAATGGTACTGGAACTAGATATCCACATGCAAAAGAATGAAGCTCAACCTCCTTCTGGCACCACACACAAAAACTGACCTCAGATGGATCATAGGCCTAAATATAAGAGCTAAAACTCTAAAACCCATGGAAGAAAGCAGAGTACAGTCTTTGTGACTGTGGGTTAGGAACAACTTCTTAAATAAAACAATGAAAGCATAAGTGATTACAAATAAATTAAACTGGACTTCATCAAAATGGAAAACTTCAATGCTTCAAAGGGCAGTATCAAGCTACCTCACACCAGCTGGAATGGAGATTATCAAAAACACAAGAAATAACAACTGCTGGTAAGGACCTGGAGAAAAGGGAACAGTTGTACACTGTTGGTGGGAATGTAAATTCGTGTGCAGCCACTGTGGAAATATGGAGGTTTCTCAAAAAATGAAAAACACAAATACCATACAATCCAGTAATTCCACCTCTGGGTGCATACCTGAGAAAATGAAAACATGTATTCAAAACGATATATGAACTCCTATGTTTACTGTGGCATTATTTACAATAGTCAAGATATGGAAGTACCCCAAGTGTCCATCCATAGGTGAACAAAGAAAATGTGGTATATATACCAAGTGGACTATTACTCAGCCATAAAAAAGAATGAAATCTTGCCATTTGTGACATGGATAGACCTAAAGTACATTATGCTAAGTGAAACATGTCAAAGACAAATACCATATGATTTCACGTATATGTGAAGTGAAACAAATGAACAAAAGGAAACAGAAAACACTCATAAATACAGAGAAAAAACTGCTGGTAGCCAGAAGAGAGGGGGGGTGGAAGATAGGTGAAATAGGTGATTAAGACGTACAAACTGAACAGTTATAAAGTTAAGTCACGAGGATGAAAAGTACACCTTAGGAAATCTAGTCAATAATACTGCAAAACTGTAAGGCAGTGATAGCACTTACACTGGTGGGCATTTCATAATACACGTAATTATCGAATGTTATACACCTGAAACTAATATGTCAACTATACTTCAATTAAAAATAATTTTTAAAAACAAATAAATACATTTTTAAAACAGACACCTTCAACAAAATGAAGACAGCCCACAAAATAAGAGAAAATATTAACAAAATCATTTATCTGATAAAAGACTACTCAGAATATAAAAAGAACTCTTAGAACTCAATAATAAGAACACAAATAACCTAATCTAAATATATAAATAAGCACATGAATAGATGTTCAACATTAGCCACCAGAGAATTGGAAATCAAAACCACAATGAGATACTACTTCACACCCATCCACTGTAATAAAAAAGCATTCCCCAGCATGTTGAAAAATTGGAACATCAGACACTGGGACCCTATAACATGCCACTTTGGAAAACGGTTTGGCAGTTCCTCAGAATGTTAAAGAGGGCTCAGCAATTCTATTCCCAAAAGAAATGAAGGCATTTCCATACAAAAACTTGGGACAAAAAAGTAGCAGTTATTAAAGTAGCAAAACAGTGGAAACAACCAAACGACCACCACTGATGAACAGATAAAATGTGGTATATACATACAACGGAACGTTCAGCCATAAAATGGAATTAAGTCCTGATACATGCTACACCATGGATGCATGGATGATCTCTACAAACATGCTTAGGAAAGAAGCCAGTCACAAAGGACAACATATAGGATCCCATTTATGACACATCCAAAAGAGACAAATCTGTAGAGGTAGAAACTTATAGGTTAATAAATTGCCTAGGGCTGAGTTAGGAGGGGAAAGAAGTAATGACTGCTAATGGACACAGGGATTCTTTCTCAGGTGATGAAATTGTTCTAAATTGATGGTGAAGTAACTGAACATATGAAAAACCCCTGAACTGTACACTTAAATGGGTACACTGTATACTATGTGCATTGTAACTTAATACAGCTTTTTTTTTTTTTAAGAAAAGCCTGCCTAGAATTTATGTCACTTGCGGAAAACAAGAAACACTCAAAACAAATAACTCTGAACTGATTTGATTACTAAGTCTATGCGAGACACTTAAAAATAAAGAATTTAAGACACACCTCTTACTCACTGAAAGATTATTCCTTTAGATATCTACAAATTTTCACTGAACTGGAACTGTAGTACTTGCAAATGTTGGAACATAAAATGAAATTCACCCAAGATACCTGAGTAAACATGTTACTTTTTCTGAACTGTACTTCCCATTATAACAAACAATAACTGCAGAAAAACACTCCGCACGCAGCCTGGGAAGTCATTCTCAAAGAACCACCTAATAATACTGAGTTTAAGAGGAGGGGTGTGGAAAGAATGAGGAAGGGGAAAGAGCACAGGGCGCAAGGGGAAGTCTTCCGTGCACTGAAGCCCAAGGAATCCAGTTACATTAAATTCAACTTTTATACGCTTTGTGAACAGGCCCAGAGGCAAAGTCCTGGGCGCAGACCAAAGAGCCGAGCTGCGAGGCCGAGAGGAAGTGCTGATCCAGGCCAAGCCCGCAAAAGATTTCGCATGGAAATGGTGGGGGCAAAAGGGCTAAGATGGGGGCTGCGGTGCGGGAAGGAAGCGAACCCCCACCCCCCGCCCTCGCCGCCCGGCTCGGGCCGGCGCTCGCCGGCAGCGCACAACGGGAGGCGGCCGCGCCACGGGCCCGCCAGCGTACGCGTCCGAGCGGCGGGGCGCGTCCGGCGCCCAGAGCCTCCGGCGGGGCTGGGTCCCGTCTCCCGCCCCATCCGGCGCTTTGTCCCAGAGCGGGCGGCGAGCGGCCCTCGGCGCCCCCGTCGCGGGCTGAGGGGCCACGCTGACAGCCCTCGCCCCCGCAAGGGCTGCGAGCCTGCGAGACCCGGCGGCCGGCGGCCCGTTGCCCGCCCGGCTTCCATCCAGGCGGGACCCAGCCGGCGGCGGTACGAGGACGCTCGCCCTCCCCACGAAGCCTCACCGCCACCGCCGCCGCCCGGAGCGCACACAGGCCGACATCAGGCGCAGAAAGCCTCGCACCCCAAAACCCACACAATTTACAACATCCTTCTCTTACCCAAAAATTCTCCACAAAATGCGCCATAACCATCCTGCCACCACCGCGCCGGGTTCCGCGTCCGCCCGCCGCTGTGTAAACACGGGCCCGGCCCCCACGGCGCCCCCGCCTTTCCCCGCCGCCGCCGCCGCCGCCGCCGCCGCCGCCTTCTTCCCGGAGACCGTCCCGCACCCTCCAGGGCGCATGCGCCACCTAGCGGCTGCCGCCGCCGGGCGAGCTCTTAAACGCCACCGCCTTGGTTGCGCATGCGCCCCGCGTCCCATTCCTGGGATTTAGTAGCCTTCCTTTTTCTCCCGCGCGAGCGTGGGCGCGGCCAAATTGAGTATTCTCTTGGGAATGGTGGAGAACCGGGTTCCTGAGGAGTCACCTGGGAGACTGCCCGCACCCTTTGCGTACGATAGGTACTGGCCCGGGCACGGAGCGAAGAAAAGAGCTGGCCAACGGCATTGGATACGGCAGCCTGGCTGCCTGCTCTCTTCCTCTTCGCACAAGACTTGCTTCCCCGGTCTTCGAGGATCTTGAAGGGACCCAAGTCTGGTGGAGCTGGGATAGGGGAAACTTGGCCTCTGGCCACCGGGAGGAGACAGGGAAACCTTTGGTCAATAGGGTGCCTTTCCTTAACAGGGAACTAAGAACCAAAACAAAACTTTCCGAGGCCGGAAAAGGAGGAGACGCCCAATGTCGCCTGTGAGTCTCTGGAGCTGCGGGAGACCCAAGCACTAAGTCCCCTGCCCAAGCCGATGACCTCTAGCACGCCCAGAGCAAACCAGCCAGGCTGGCTGACGGCAGGAACATGTCCCCAAAGGAAGGAATTTCCCTGACCCAGGCAGTTAAAAAAAGAAAAAAAAAAGTCTCTTCCAGGACTTGTTCATTTAAGTCCCTAGTTCTCTTAGCAACCTGTACATTTTGGAAAAAGAAACAAGTTTAAACACGTCCTGGCATAACATAAACTAAATCCCCTTCCCACACTTTGCTTTCCAGAGGTTAGAGGAAAAAATTAAATACTCGTGGAGAAGCCACAAGTTCACGGTCACCAGGTCAGCTAGACGCAAATTCTACCGTTTTTGACGCCAAGCCCCACTAATAGATTTAGTGCAGTTTTAACTATATACATACACCACACCTCCTCAGATCTTGCGATTGAAACATAATGAACACTACCACCGTGTTTTTTATGAGGAAATTATTTTCAACCTCAAAAGTAAAAAGCACGGTGCCAGGGTGGCTCAGTCGCTTGAGTGTCAGACTCGAGTTCGCTCAGGTCATGATCCCAGGATGGTGGGACAGAGACCCACCTCCAGTCAGCGCTGAGCATGGAGCCTGCTTGAAATTCTCTCTCTCTCTCTCTCTCTCTCTCTCTCTCCCTCTCTCCCCCTCACACTCTCTCTCTCTGCCCCATTCCCCCACTTGCACTCTCTCTCTAAAATAAAAAAAAAAGATAATAAAAAATATAAAGCAAAAATCACATAGTGCCTTGCACATGGGTGAAACTGTAAAGTATTTGTTGAACTGGGAATAATTGGATAATGGTATTGTGATGATATCTTTTTTAGGACTATCTTTTAGAAATATATAGGATGTAATGATAACACATCTAAGATTTGCTTTAAAATAACCATGAGGAAGGAACAACGAATAGGGGTATCGATGAAACAGGACTGACCATGAGTTGATAATTATTAGGAGCTAGGTAATGGAAACATGGTGGTTTGCTATACAGTACTATACTCTTTTTGTATATGTGTGCTATTTCCTTTTCTTTAAAAAGTCCTCAGGACACTGTCATTTGCACCAAGTTTGGGGGAAAGTCTAACTTAAAAATTTGCTACAATTCTCTAAACCATTAGTCTAGCACTATCTTTCTTCATCCTGAAGAAATCCTAAAAATAAATACAGCCATCTAGATCACTCGACAAATAAGCTTGGCATTAAAATCCTAGGCACTACCCAGCTTAGACCTGGGGAGAAGTCTTATCTTGGACCCATACTGTAAAAGAACTTACATATTACAAACATATTATTTATTAAAAAATAAAGAGGTGCCTCTGACACTCCTGAGCTAATACTGAACTCTGGCCCATGACTACATATACCCTTTCCAATGACCAACACCATTCAGGCCCCTGAGAAACACTTCTGCATCGCCCTTGCCCTATGTCTTCAAAACAAAAGGTATAACTGCAAGATACAGTGAAAATCTGTGTGGAATAGCTGCCCATATCAGAGATAGACTGCTTTGGAGTTCAGACAGAATCTGAGCAACAAAAGCGCTTAAGTAAGAGAGAAGACAAATTAGTTAACTAGTTGAATTATTCCTCCCAACATGAATTCAATAGATTCTTGCATAACAAAGCACTGTTGTGCATTACAAAGTGGTATCAAGCACAGATTTTCCTTTTTTTAGTGTTTTAACACTGACGATTTAGCATAGGACTCAAATGACTGCTCCAGAGTACACTGGTCTCCATTTGTACTCTTACCTCTGGTCTCATAAGTATTACAGGCAGGCTTACCATAAAGATAAATATTCTCTGTGTTTTAGGTATTTACAAGGTTCATTAGAGCCAAAACACCATATCCAAAACACCAAAATACCATAATTGCCTGATATTTAAATTGTGGGAATTTATTGTAAACAGTGATTAAGGTGACTAAGTTTCCAACAAGATGGTGAAGTAGAAGAAGAATGTGGGTGGTATCAGCCACATTCTGTTCTCTCAAGTGAGGCTTCCTGGGATGCACATACAATCTGGCAGAGCATAGATAAGGCCCTGAGAGGGTAGCTCACTTATATGTGCTATTAAGTATTTGTGACCCAAACACTTAGCCCTTGCTTATCCAAACACATTCTGAAACTATTAAAAACTGACACAGGGGCACCTGGGTGGCTTAGTCGGTTGAGCGTCTGACTCTTGATTTTGGCTCAGGTCATGACCTCACAGTTTCATTAAGTTTGAGTCCCACATCTGGCTCTGTGCTGACAGTGTGGAACCTGCTTGAGATTCATTCTCTCTCTCTCTCTCTCTCTCCTTCCCCCACCCCGCCCCACTTGCACTCTCTCTGTCTCTCCCAAAATAGATAGATAAACTTAAAAAAAAAACTGACACAGATAACAACAGTCTTCCACTCCCTGCCTATAACACCTGGTACTTAATAGTCATTCTATAAACATTTGGTGAAAAAGCCAAGGTGGATAAGATTTTGAATATGCATTAACCCCATTCTTCTTTTACTCATACTCTCAATTGTGCATGGTGCTAGATCTTTGAGCTCATAAAAATAGCATTATTTAAGTTCTACTTGAGTTAAATTTCTCCCATTCTATGTATTTTCAAAAGAATTCTTTGGGGCTTGAGTATACTTCTTAAAGGATAAGCTGCCTTTTGTAATAAAAATAAAATTAAATTGAGATAATAAAGTCAATTTTGTAATGAAAATAAATTACATGAGATAATAAGGTCAATTTTGGCTCCCAGAGCCCATCTCCTCTTGGGAAGGGCCTCTAAACAAGTTGGCCTTCAACTTTTGGGTGTCCCCACCACCAGATTCATCTTCCTCATAGGATCTTTCTCTAATTATGCCTACTATCAACATGCTTCCGGGGGATGCTGTTGGTCTGCATTAAACTCTACCCCAGACATGTATGTTATAATCCAAAGCTAAAACGTAACAGCTATAATATAATTTGACGAGTGGTAGCAAATAAGACAGGAGAAATTAACACAAAATAACACAAAATATATATTCTTTGGTTTACAAAATGTAACTTGTCTCCAAGATTCGAGAACAAGACACACAGAGAACATCCCCCTTTTCATTCCTTAGTTTGATCTCTTATTTCCTATCTTGGGTTCACAGTTCATACCCCCTTAATCAACATTTAGTTACAAAGGCCATTTTCTCATTATTTCGTTTTAAACTATTTCTGTTC
Source organism: Cryptoprocta ferox (assembly GCA_028646485.1). Lineage (NCBI taxonomy): Eukaryota > Metazoa > Chordata > Mammalia > Carnivora > Eupleridae > Cryptoprocta > Cryptoprocta ferox. The sequence goes on along the minus strand of CM053572.1, from coordinate 48,767,861 downwards.
TAGGGCCACCTGGGTGGCTCAGTCGGTTAAGTGTCTAACTTTGGCTCAGGTCATGATTTTGTGGTGTGTGAGTTCCAGCCCCACATCGAGCTCTGTACTGACAGCTCAGAGCCTGGAGCCTGCTTCGGATTCTGTGTCTCCCCTTCTCTCTCTCCCGCTCGAGCTCTGGTTCTCTCTCTCTCTCAAAAATAAACATTAAGAGGGCACCTGGGTGGCTCAGTCGGTTGAGCATCGGCTTTGGCTCAGGTCATGATCTCGTGGTTCGTGGGTTCGAGCCCCTCGTTGGGCTCTGTGCTGACAGCTAGGTCAGAGCCTGGAGGCTGCTTCGGATTCTGTGTCTCCCTCTCTCTCTGACCCTCTCCTGCTCACGCTGTCTCTCTCTCTGTCAAAAAATAAATAAAACATTAGAAAAAAATTAAAATAAATAAAAATAAACATTAAAAATTTTTTTTAAAAAATAAAACTAGTTCTGTTTCAGAAGAGTTGGCTATGAAGTAAAACACATTTTTCCCATTTTACAAATGTATTTGTTTCCAGGATGAGAGGGGTAGAGGAGAAGCTTTTATAAACCTCTCCTATTTCCTAACTTCCTGAAGGGGCAGCATCCTGTGTCAGATAGGGTAGTCCTCTGTACTTATACTTGATGATAACAAGCTGCAAAAGGACTTAGGTCCATTAAAAGGCAGAAGAGAAGGAGGTAGATCCTTGAAGTCTGGTTGTCTCTTGTTTTTCCCTACTCAATAGCAGCATATTGAAAGCAAAAGCTTTACACAAAACAGAAAGAACGCAAAGGTTTAGCAGATGGTATCCAGGCAGGCTGTGATACAAGGGCCAGGAGACAGAAACATGCTAATCAAAGTGTAGAATGGAGCTAAATATCACCCTCCACACACTCTTCTCATTTCAGAGCAGCTGGCTAGGCACACCCTTCTTCTCTCCTGAGTGCGCCTGGAAGTGACTGCCTACTCTTTGATGTAGCATCATCTCTTCCTCCAGAATGAGATGTACTTTCCAATGGACTCCCTTATCATGCCATCTGTGAAAGATACATAAAACACCTGACAGGTTGTTCAGGGGTTTACAGTGCTAGTGATCACAGGGAACCTGACACAGTTTTCAATAGTAAGAAGAGACAGGAGTGCCTGGCTGGCACAAGCATTGGAGCACACATTTCTTGAATGCAGGGTCATGAGTTTGAGCCCCACATTTGGGTGTACAGATTACTTAAAATTTTTTTTTAATTTTTATAAATAAAAGAGAAATTGCTAAATTACTGAAAGTCATAAATGTAAAATGTATGATCATGTAAAAACATACAAATATGTTTGTCATTAACGCTAAATGGAAAGGCAGAAGATGACATGGAAAATACATTAAAACTATGTGTATAAAAATATGCATGCAAATGGACAAAAATCAAAAGAAAGCATGAAAAGTGTGTGTGCTAGGGTGGTGAGATTATGACAATTACTAAACATCTAAATTTATTTTAATGTAATAACATAGTACAATTTAAAGAGCAATCACTGTTCTTTGTTTTCATGTGAATATATATCTAATTGGGCCAAATCTTCCCTAAGTCTTCCATTAACTCTCTCCTCTCATTTATTCAGGCAATAGACAATTATTGGGCACTTAATATAATGAAAAGGCTACCTCTGCTTTTAAGAAATTTACAATGTAACATAGATGCATAAGAAATAAAACAGTAGAGATGATGACAATTACAAAATAATGTACCTAGAAGAGTGCCTGGTATATAGTTGACAACCAATAAATATTTATTTAATCCATACATGAACTGTTCTGAACCTCTCAAAGAAATTCAATTTTTTCCTTTTTCTTTTTCTCTCCCCTCCAACCCTCTCTTTCTCTCTGTCTCTTTCTGTCTTTTCAAGAAAAGTGACAAGAGGAGCACCTGGGTGGCTCAGTCCACGGCTTAAGCGTTCAACTCTTGATTTTTGCTCAGGTCATGATCTCACAATTCATGAATTAGAGTCCCACATCGGGTTCTGTGCTGACGGTGGGGAGCTTGCTTGGGTTTATGTCTCCCTCTCTCATGGCCCCTCCACCACTTGCTCATGTGCACTCTCTCTCTGTCTCTCTCTGTCTCTCTCTCTCAAAATAAATAAATAAATAAAAAGATACCCCTGTCTTTTCTTAACTTTTGAAAACTGTGTTGGGTTCCCTGTGATCACTAGCACCGTAAACCCCTGAACAACCTGTCAGGTGTTTCACGTCTCTTTCGCAGACGGCAGGATAACAGAGTCCATTGGAAAGTACATCTCATTCTGGAGGAAGAGATGATGCAACATCAAAGAGCAGGCAGGAAATTGGCCTGGATTCACAGGAAGTTTCTTCCATTAGTACAGCAGTCTTTGGGGTCCCTGGGGGAGTAGATTCCAGAGCAACTTTCAAAATTCAGGGCTTTTGGGAGCCCCCTAGGAACTGGCTATGTATGGGAACTGGGAGAACACTAGAGATTGTAACCATGAGCCCAAGAGAAGCTAAGAATAGAGGGGAGTGGCCTTGGTCTCCCTTGAAGATTTGCTGAACCCTGAGCAGAGACCTCAGTGTACCTTGTACAACTGTGTAACACTAGATTTCAGCAGTAACACAGGGTACTGGTAAGAAGGATAGTCCCTGAGTTTCTTGGACAACTGAGTGAAAGGAAGAGTAACAAATATTACTGGACACATATAGGCCCTCTTCTAAACACTGGGGGGTCCAATAGTAAAAGAGACAAACAACTTCATTACTCTCATAGCACTAAGTGTGGGAGGACAGACCATAACGAAAGTGATACATGCTATGACATATAATTGGGATGGATTGTGGTGGGGAGCAGGGACTTCTTCTCCACCTAAAGTGGCATCTCTAAGGAAGTGACATTTGAGTAGAGAACTGAATAAACCAAAGGAAACAGTCATGCAAACATCTGCAGAGACGTCCATGTTCAAGGGTCAAACAATGCAAAGGCCCAGAGTTAGCAATGAGCTTGATGTGTTCAAGTAAGTGGAAAGGAGGCCAGCATAGTTGGAGTGGTAGTCAAATGGGTGAAGATAAGAAATGAAAGAAGAGTCAAGGATGGAGAGACTGGTTCGTAGTCTCAGTGGCATAGGAAGCCAATGGAGGGTTTAAAAGCTTCAGAGATATCTGATTTATGTTTTAAAAAATCACATTGACTGCTTTGGGTAAAAGGATGGGGGGGGGGTTGGTAAGTGGGAGGCCACTGAAAAGATAGATTCAATAGTCCTGACAAGAGAGGACAGTGGCAGGAACTAGCTGACAGCAGTGGAAGTGAAAAGAAGAAGCAGTCAAGCTTAAGATCTATTTTGATTGTGAAGCTAACAGAATTTGCTAATGGATTGGGCGTGGGGTGTGAAGGGGAAAAAGAAATCAAGGGTGACCTAGCAGTTGTGCCTGAGAAGTAGGTGTAACATGGTGTCACAGAAGTGGAAAAGATAGGAAGAGCTGCTGTTCTGGAGAAAGGAAGGAGGACCCGAGGGTTCTGATTGTCCATGTCACGCTGAGGTGCCTATTGGAAACCCAAGTGGAAATGTCTATCAGGCAACTGGACTATGATTTTGGAGCTCAGGACGGAGGTTGGATTGAAGACAACATTGAGGATCATCAACAAATATGAATGAGATCACAGACAGAGAAGAGAGGAGTGGGGACCAAACAAAAAGCCCTGGGGCACTTCTACACTTTCAGGTCAGGGGAGGTAGCTGAGCCTGCAACAGAGATCAACGAAGAGAAGCGAAGTAGAAGAAATGTCAGGAAAAAAAGAGATGACAGGGTGCCTGGGTGGCTCAGTCGGTTAAGCGTCATCCAACTTCGGATCAGGTCATGATCTCATGGTTTGTGAGTTCTCACCCCATGTCCACTTCTCTGCTGTCAGCACACAGCCCGCTTTGGAACCTCTCTCTCTGCCTCTCCCCTGCTTGCATTCTGTCTCTTCTATCTCTCAAAAACAAATAAACATTAAAAAATATAAAAAATAATGAAAAGAAAAAGAAAAAGAAAGAAGGGATGACACTGAAACCAGAAGAATGTTTTAAGAGCTGGTCAGTGGAGGACAAACACTGAGAAATGACCAATGGATTTAGTGGGTTGGAGAGAGCCTTGGCAGGTGGTGGAGATATAAATATGGTTAGAATGGGTTAGAAGGGGAAGTAAAGACCACGAGTAAAGACAACCCGTTCAAGAAATTTTGCTGTGAAAGGGAACAGTGATGAGAGGGAAGCTTGTTAAGATGAACAGTAATAAGTCATGCTTGGACACCAGAGGGTTGAGCCAAAGAGATAGAAAAGGAAGATAATGGTAGAAATGTGGTCCTTAAGTAGAGGAAAGGATATGGGATCCAGAGTACAATTGGAGCTTCAGACGAGTGCTTTTGGATTAGACCTGTTTAGGTCTAACAGGATCTTGATCACTTAGTTAGAAAAAACAACCCTAACTGCATGTGCAATTATAGCTTTGCACTGGAAAGGCCCCTTTCGTGTATTACCTCACTGAATCCTCACCTGAAGCCTATGAGGCCATTACTATTATTGTCCCAATTTTACAGATGAGAAAATATGCTCCAAAAGATTAAATGAATTGCCAAGTTCAAAAAACTAGGAAGTGGTAAACTACTGTTAACTTCTGGTAAACTTATTCACAGTGGTAAGCTACTGTTGACAGAGCCATGAAGAAAGTGTTATAAAGGAAGGTAGGTGAGGCCGCAAGAAACAGAAGGGGTCAGAAAAAAAGATGACTGATCAAGGGTGGAAGTTAAACTCATCGAATAAGGGCTTTTATTGTTATTTATTTGTTTTTAATATTTATTTATTTTGGGGAGAGTGGAAGCGGGAGAAAGGCAGAGAGGAGGGGCATAGAGGATCCAAAGTAGGGTCTGTGCTGATAGGCTGACAGCAGCGGGGCAATGTGGGTTGGGCTAGAACTCATAAATCTCAAGATCATGACCTGAGCTGAAGTCAGACGCTCAACCAACTGAGCCACCCAGGTGCCCCTATGTTTGTTTGTTTTTTTAACTTATGGTCTAGTGTCCATCAGACAGTTCCTTGGTTACTGTCTCTCTAACCCAGGTGCTCTGAATAAATATGAATGCTAACTTATAAGGATCCCGTAAAAATTTCAAACAAATGTATTTACATCTTAGTCTTTAAAAAAAAATATTTTCTCTCCTCACTGTCAGTTCTCAAACATGCAAAAGATGTAATTGTCCAAAAACTCAGATTCTAATCAAAATCTAGAGCTGTCCCACCCTAAACAGGATATCTGGCAATTGCATTACAAACCAGCCACTTTGGGGGGCCTGGTTGGCTCAGCAGTTTAAGGGTCCAATTTTGGCTCAGGTCATGATCTCATGGTTTGTGAGTTCGGGCTCCACATCAGGCTCTATGCTGCTGGCTCAGAGTCTGGAGCCTGCTCGGATTCTATATCTCCCTCTCTTTCTGCTCCTCCCCTGCTCGTGCTCCCTCTGTCAAAATAAATACGTATTAAAAAAAAAAAAAACAACAGTCACTCTTGATGGGCAGAAGGAACAGCAACCAAATCAGTCTGTAGACATGACTGCAAGTTCAATAGCAAATCCTTAAAAGAAAAAACACTAAATCCTGATGAACTATTTGCAGGGAGGCAACTGGACTGTCCAAACTGGCCAGATCCAAAGTGACAAAATAAAATTTCACTTCTAACCTTACATCTCCACGGGATGACATCTGCCTTAATATGCTTTTTAAAAATACTGCTTCAAGAACAAACTGTCACCAACTAGTTATTTTTTTTTCATTTAAGTCCAAAAAATGTATTTTTTTTCTTCCCACTTCCTACATGTTAGCTAAAACCACCTCTTTCTTCAAGCTGTCTTCAAGTACAACTCCTCCAAAAAAAAGAAAACTGCTAAACCATTACCTTCCAGGTAATCTCACTTATATTGCTCTTTCCTCCATGTATTTACAGATCTACTCTTTAGGTTAAGTAGTTTATATCTTGGGGGTGTCTGGGTGGCTCAGGCAGTTAGGCATCTTAATATTGGTTCAGGTCATGATCTCATGGTTCGTGAGTTCAAGTCCCCAGTCGGGCACTATGCTGACAGTGTGAAGTCTGCTTGGGATTCTCTCCCTCCCTCTCGTGCTGCCCTTTCCTCTTTCTCTCTCTCAAAAATAATAAACTTAAAAAAAGAGAGAGGGGGTGCCTGGGTGGCTCAGTCAGTTGAGCAGCTGACTTCGGCTCAGGTCATGATCTCACAGTTCTTGAGTTCGAGCCCCACGACGGGCTCTGTGCTGACAGCTCAGAGCCTGGAGCCTGCTTCGGATTCTGTGTCTCCTTCTCTCTCTGCCCTTCCCCTGCTCACTCTCTGTCTCTCAAAAATAAATAAACATTAAAAAAAATAAATAAAAATTTAAAAAATAAAAAAAGAGAGAGAAAAAGACCTGGATTTTACAACTTTTGAGTTTTGTTGCATGCGAATGTACTATCTATTTTAAAAAAGATAAGATCTCACAAGGTGCCTGGCTAGCTCAGTTGGTAGTGCATGTGACTCTTGATCTCAGGATTCTGACTTGGAGCCCCATGTGAGGCATAGAGGAAACAAATAAAATAAAAATAGATAAAAGCTCAAATGTTAAAAGGAGAGAAATAAATCAAAATAATTTTGCCCAGATGTTAATAAATGGTGGTGAAACTAGGATTGTGGGTTAGGGCACCAATCAAAGTTACAGAAATCAATTGGATGCTTGGGAGGAAAAACCACAAACATTACCATCAAAGGTACCAGTATGTGTATATTCAAAACAGAACAAGGGTAAAATGTTCTCCTCTTACCTTTTTCACTTCAGTGACTACGTAACTACTTCAGTTGTGTAAAATTATTGTGTCAGACTTTATTTCCTTGATTTTATGGGACTGTTCTACTGTCTCCTAGTAGTAAATATCCCGTGGAGAAGTCTGAAGTAAGCCTGAATTAGTTTTCCCTTTTTACATCATTTTTTCAACCTGCCTGTTCAAAATGTCATCTGTTTTTCTTTGAAGTCAAAGAAATCTCTTACAATATATCTTATTGGAGATGTTCCACATTCATTTTGTCTGTGACTCTGTTAGGATAGGCTAAATTACTGCAATAGATCCCAAATAAAATGAAATGGTCCTAATAAAATAAAGTGTATTTCTCCCTAGGGTAACTGTCTACAGTAAGTGTTCTAGATCATAGGACAACTCTTCTCCACACAGTGATGAAGACACTCCAGCCTCTTTGGAAAAAGGGGAAACAAATTTTGGTATCTGGCAAGCAGATTTGGCCAATGATATGCTGTGTCTCTTCAATTGGTTGGTATAAGTCTTTTATTACTGGAATATCCTTTTTTTTAAACTTGTTTTTAATGTTTATTTATTTTTGAGAGAGAGAGATAGAGCATGAGTGGGAGAGGAGCAGAGAGAGGGAGACACAGAATCTGAAGCAGGCTCCAGGCTCTGAGCTGACAGCAGAGAGCCTGATGTGGGACTTGAACTCATGAACTGTGAGATCATGACCTGAGCCGAAATCAGACACTTAACTGACTGAGCCACCCAGATGCTCCAGGAATATCCTTTTGAATTATATCTAAAATGCTTCTTAAATGTTCATTTGAATGTTATCTTCACTGTCTTATTTCAGTGTTTAAGACTGACCGACACCAATCATGCATACATAAATTTGCTTTCCCTTGTTTTCCAAAATTCTTAGTTTTCTCTTTGATTCTTTTAAGCTTTAAAAATTTTTCACTTTGTTGTTCTTTTTTTATCCTGCCCTCTGTGTACCTACCTCATTGTGTTTTCGAAGATGCCTACTTTCCTTTTCTTTTAATTTTCTGAAAGTTTATTTATTTATTATTTTGAGAGAGAGAACAAGAGGTTGAGGGGCAGAGAGAAAGAGGGAGAGAAAGAGAATCCCAAACAGGCTCCACACTATCAGCTGCTATTTGTTTCTTAATTTTTAAAAAGTAATCACTACATCCAACCTGGGGCTCCAACTCAGCACTCTGAGATCAAGAGTCACATGCTCTACTGACTGATCCAGCCAGGCCCCTCTTGGCAATTTTTATTTTCTTTTCATTTCTCCCTGAGCTCAACCGTCTCATGTCATCATCATGAAGAAAAACTTGTCTCTGTGTTTTTATGTTATGTTCCCTTAAATCTTAAATATCTGCTTTCTGCTCTTGTTTTATACAGATTAATTTAATAAAGATAAAATTTTAGGGGCTCCTAGGTGCCTCAGTTGGTTAAGTGTCCGACTTCAGCTCAGGTCATGATCTCATGGTTCACGAGTTCGAGGCCCATGTTGGGCTCTGTGCTGACAGCTCAGAGACTGGAACCTGCTTCAGATTCTGTTTCCCTCTCTGCCCCTCCCCAGCTGACACTCTGTCTCTCTCTCTCTCTGTCAAAAATAAATAAACATTTAAAAAATGAGACAAAATTTTAAAACTTAATTTGCAGTCATTTGTTTGGCCTCAGTTTTTATCTGTTCCATGGTGAAAATTCTTCATCTGTCATTTGTTTTGCCTGCCCACCCCTCTCCCCTTCTTTCTTGTCTCTTTCTACAGTTCTATGCTAGCTCTTTTTTTTCTTCTTAGCTTACACAGCTTTAAATAAGCTATTAAGATAGCAATTTACTGGAATTTTGTGTGAGAGAGGCCAGGAGACTTTCAGTCAGAAAAACTCTCCTCATAACACATTGTTGGTTTTATGTGTGTATCTGTACCTTTAGATTTTGCTTCTCTGTAGCCTACTTAAGGTCTGCACCAAACGGATGACACAGCGCAGTCTCCCTCCCTTTCCCTCCTCCCTCAACAGCTTCCTGAAAAATATGATTAGTCTATGATATTTCTTGCTTAAATCAACTTCCTTAACTTTTTCTCAGTAACAAACAGATTCCAGGAAATTCCCATCACCTCCATTGTTATAAAAGAAGGACTATTAATCTTCATGTTTGGTTTTGCCAAAATGTTTACTGACTTAGTTTTCTGCTCCTATTTGTTGGTGCAGATCTAAACTGAACTTCATTCATAGTTGGAATGCATTTGCTCACTTCAAATAAGAATTCCTGTTTACCTGGCAGTGAATGCATGTTTTGATTACAGGAATCTGCCTCATAGGATTGTGGAGGGATAGGCAAACTATGTGGGTAACTTTTCCTCTTAGCACAGTCTCTCTGACCCTCGGGGCATTGTCCTTTTTCTCTAATCTTAGCTTACACTGGAGCAGTGGTATGCTGGTAAATGTTTAACAACCATCTGTGGAGTGAAGGGAGCACACCTTGATTGCAGCATTTGCTGATTTCCATGTTATAAATTTTCCTCCCCCAGCCAATTTCAAGCAAGTGATATAATATCACTCATGGGAGTTGGAAAAAGATGTGCACATAGACTCCCAAAAGCCTTGGTCTGCTATACCCATGACCTTCAATGTGACCCATGCTAAGGACTTAGCTGCTGCAGGAGCAGCTCCAGGAGCTGGTGACTTGGCAGGGTTTTAGGAGTATGGCTCAACTCTTTCTTTATTTCATTAACTGCTCCAGTGCCCTGTTCTCTGTGAGAGTTTTAGGTTCTTCTGCTCTGCTAGATTTGACTGTCAATCAATACCCATTTCCTTTATTAATTTTTTTTGTTTATTTTTGAGGAGGGGAGGGGCCTCTCGAGGGGGACAGAGGATCCGAAGCCGGCTCCCCACTGACAGCAGTGAGCCCAAGGTGGGGCTCAAACTCACAAACCACAAGATCATGATCTGAGCTGAAGTTGGGCGCTCAACCCACTGAGCCACCCTGGTGCCTCTCCTTTATTCTTTTGAATAGTTCCTTACTATATTGATCTGCTAGAAGCACCCTTTCTGATTTGCCTGTGTTGCTTTGAATTTATTTTTTTTTCTTTTTTTAAATTAATTTTCTATTTCTTTGCTACTTAATTGGGATTTTAAAAAGAGGTGACAAAGCAGAAGTCCCTCTCCTATTTCATCATGTCTTGTTTTCATTAGAAGTCACTTCCTCTTGGGCGCCTGGGTGGCTCAGTCCATTAAGCATCTGACTTCAGCTCAGGTCATGATCTCACAGTTCATGAGTTCAAGCTCCACATTGGGCTCTGTGCAGACAGCTCAGAGCCTGGAGTCTGCTTCGGATTCTGTGTCTCCCTTCCTCTCTGCTCCTCCCCCGCTCACATTCTGTCTCTCTCTCAAAAATAAATAAACAAAAATTAAAAAATAAAAGTCACTTCCTCTTATTTCAGGTTGATTCTGATCTACTATGATCACTGGTTTTCCTGTAAGGTCATTGTCCTGAATTATGGTTTGATTACCCAGGGCCACTGGCTGCTGGAAAGTTTTATGGAAACTTAGGTAATTGATTGAGGCTATCTGCCTCTCCACATGGGCTTCCAATGGGGAGCACAATGCTGTGCTCACAGAGGCCATTCTCAATGGCCAGAGAGGAGCAGCTTAGCAAGTATGTCTTACTTCTTACTTCCAGGGTGGAGGACAGCTAATGGCTTGTAGTGGCAGGTGTCTTCCATTGGTGGCCAGAGCAGAAGGATCCAGGATCCATGCTCACAGGCCAAATGAGATGGCTACCCAGATTTATTCAGAAGGTAGTAGAAGGCGGTCAGTCCCAGATCTCCTCCATGTGACTTTTTGGTTGATGCCACTGGGACCCCAACACTTGGAAGGCCCGCTCTGGCCTTCATCCTGGAAACATGGGCAGGTGGGCATAGAACAGAGTAATTCTGTTCCTAGGGTAGAATCTCCTTTAGGTGAACTATATGGCAGACACTGTTTTAAGACTTTATATGAGTTATCTCATTTAATTTTCATGACAAACTTCTAAAGTAGGTATTATTATTATCCTGAGTTTACAGATGGAGCAATGGAGACACAGAATGATCACACAGTCAATACATAGTTGAGGCATGATTCAACCTGGGAAGTCTTGTGACAGCTGTGGTGAGTCAGTGGTGGTGGTGGATTCTAGGTAGGTGTGTGTATGGGTAGATATGTACTGTTTTCCCCTCTGATGGAAAACTCCCAAAGCACTGAAACAAAGAGGTAACAGCACATCCCAGATCCTTCTCAGGTGTGCATGGTCACCCAGGAGCTCAGCAGGCTACATCCCAGGTCACATTAAAGAGGCAGGTTGGGGCACCTGGGTGTCTTAGTCGGTTGAGTGTCCAGCTCTTGACTTTGGCTCAGGTCATTCTCACGGTTCAGGAGATCCAGTCCTGTCGGGGTCCACGCGGACAGTGTGGAGCTGGGTTGGGATTTCTCTCTCCCCTCTCTCTCTGGCCCTCCCTCACTCATGCATGCTCTCTCTCTCTCTCAAAATAAGTAAATAAACTTAAAATAAATCTTAAAATAAAAAAGGAGGCAGGTTTACAGTTAGCCTATCTCCCTGCAACGTTATACAAAAGATTTGAGATACACAAAGAAATGATAAGATAATAGTAAATATATGGATAAACCTAAACAAAGTTCAATATAAAAGTAAATACAATGTATATAGAGTTTAAAAAAAAAAGAACTAAAGTAATATTCAATAATGGCACATAAGTGGGAGAGACTGATGACCAGAGTTACAACATCCTAAGGTCCTGGTACTGTTCAAAAAAAAAAAAAAAAAAAAAAAAAGATACTGGTTAATTGTAGACAGCATTGAGTGACATAATTAGGTATGCATGTTAAAATAGCTGAGATCACCATAAAAGAATACCACTTTCAAATTAATAGGAAAAAAATGAGATTAAAGAAAGAAGAAAAAAGTTTAATCAATGCCCCCAAAAAAGATGAGAGAAAAGTTGGGACATATATACATATATAGAGATGAATCCATACACAGTAGTAATTATCATATATGTAAAAGGATTAAACTCTTTTATAAGACAAAAACTGTCAGACTGGATTTTAAAAGCAAATCCAATTATGCTTTCTAATTACCATTTTTAAGTATGCACATAGAGAAACGTAGGAAAAAAATGACAGAAAATATACATCAAGCAATATCCGCCAAAAGAAAGCTGGTGTCATTAATAAATGTATTTATTATTTAACAATGTAATTCACTTAAATGTACTAAAATGACAAACATTTAATTCTCTGGGAAGTTATAATGACTTATAATTTATATGTAGGTAGCAACCTTTCTTCAATGTGTATAAAGCAAATATTGACAGAACTACAAGGCAAAAGACAAATCTGCTATCATGGTGATGATTTTAGCAGCTCTCTCTCGATACTTGCTGGGTTAAGCAGTAGGCCCAATGGATCCATATACCTACCAGAGTTATCCTTCCAGATTTTGAGTTCGAATCAATATACTCGAGCGCAGCAAAAGAAGGTCCTGAATTGTCTGAATGGATCATCTGAATGATCCTCTGAATGGCCAAATCACCCCCTCCTGCTTCCGCTGCTTAGCGGCAGTCCTACCTCCTGATGATTATCGGGGCCAATCATGCCTACAAGGGAGAGAAGTCCTGCTTTTTGCCTGCCCGTCTACTGGTATGAAAAGCCCTAAGAGGCAAGCAGCTTCTAAGTGTGGCAAGACTCTTCCGGTTATCCCTGCAGAAGCATCTTTCCTCTGGGAAACAATATCCCTAGACCCATAGAGCCTAAAATTGTGGGAACAGGAAGCACAAACGCCCTCGGCGGGTCCCTGGGAGTGATATTTGTGGGGCTGCTCGTGTGGATTCTACCTCATGGGGGCCTACATCTTAGGCAGTGCCCGGCAGCCAAGGGCAATGTTCAGGAGGAGAATGCAGCTGTGGGCTGCTGTCAGCCTACCTTTCGCCAGCTAGGGGCTGGCTGGCTGACGGGCTTTGTAAAGAGAATCTGGATGGGCACCAACCGTGTCGACTATACTGAGCACTGAGCATAGCATCAGAAAAGGTTTTGTTCACCTCACCCGGTCAGGAGCAAACATGCTCAGGTACTGGCTGAGAGTAAGAACACGCGGAATGAGTAGAAGAGGAGGGATGTTAGATGTCTCAACTAGTTCTCTGACAAGAAGAAGAAGAAGAAGAAGAAGAAGGAGAAGGAGAGAAGAAGAAGAAGAAGAAGAAGAAGAAGAAGAAGAAGAAGAAGAAGAAGAAGAAGAAGGAGAAGGAGAGAAGAAGGAAGAAGAAGAAGAAGAAGAAGAAGAAGAAGAAGAAGAAGAAGAAGAAGAAGAAGAAGAAAAGAAGAAGAAGAAGAAGAAGAAGAAGGAGAAAAGGATTGTAGCTGCTACTGCGGCCTCTTCCTTGCGCTGTTATTAACATGTATATAGTGACCGATTTTCTCCACCCTCCCCTTTTCATAGCTATTCAATACAAGATAAACCAGTAGTAGATACTTTCAACATTTTGTCCTTAGGATACAACATATCAAGTTATGGTTTATATCGGGGGCTAAAAAACAATCTGTTCAGAAATCCAATTGGATTTTTTTGTTCACTCTAGTTCTTTAAAGCCCATCTCTGAAGTGAAAAAAGTCTACATACACACACAAATGCCCACTGAGGCTCTGGAGCCTATGTGTGGGGAGGGGAGAGGGGAAAGAAAGAGACCGAAGAGATGAGAAAAGCCTATGCTTAATATTACCAGATTTTATACTGACACAAATATAAAGTCACAGTTCTTTTTTTTAAGTTTATTTATTTTGAGAGACAGAGAAAGCACGAGTGGGGGAGGGGCAGAGAGCGAGGAGAGAGAGAGAGAATCCCAAGCAGGCTCTGCACTGTCAGCACAGAGACTGACGAGGGGCTCAAACTCACCAACTATGAGATCATGACCTGAGCTGAAGTCAGCCACTCAACCAACTGAGCCACTCAGGTGGCCCTAAAGTCAATGTTCTTTAAAATGCATTTATTCATACTGATATAGACGAATAGTGAGAAAGGACAGCCGTTCCTTATAATAGAATGCCACCTAAAAAATGTAGAAAAACACAATAGTAACAATTGACTCAAACAAGAATAATCAATAAATGCTAAGATGAATGAATGTTTAAAGAGAAACAGAATATTTGTATATTTTTTATAGTATCAGCCTGTGAAATATATATCAATTACAAAGAGGAAGTTAGAAGCTTTACATTTGAGAAATGTGGTAGATAGCACCTTAAGAGATCAAAGTTGCCATCACTAATAACAGGACAATTTGCCATACGTGTTTCTGCCAAAAATGCATATTTCTGAATCCAATAGTAAGAAAACAGTACATAAACCCAAATTGAGGGACATTTTACAAAATAATTGGCTTATCCTCTTCAAAAATGTCAATGTTATGAAAGACAAGGATTGAGGAATCTTTCCAGATTAAAGGCTAAAAAGAGATATGCACCTGCCTGAATATAATGAATGATATGGACATTTCATTTTGTTATAAATGACATTATTGGGGCAATAAGTAAAATTTGAGTAAGCACACAAATTAGATTCTAATTGTGATCTCTTTGTGTGGTCACATAAGAGAGTATTTTATGAAATACCTACTGAAGTATTTATGGATAAAGTGACATGTGCAACTGACTTACTCTCAAATGGCTCAGGAAAAAAGAAAGAGTTTTAGTTATCTATTGCTCTGTAACAATTACCCCCAAACCTAAAGATTAAAGACAACAATATTTACCCATTAATATTTACTCAAGGAATACCTTTTGTTCACCCAAAAACCTGTATGTGCAGGTTTATAGCAGCATCATTCATAATTTCCAAAAATGGAAACAACCAAGATGTTCTTCAACAAGTGAAACAAACTAGTATATTCATACAAAGGAATACTACTTAGCAATGAAAAGAAATTAGCCACTGATTCATGCAATATGGATGAATCTTAAAAACGTTTTGCTAAGTAAAAGAAACCAGACCAAAATGATCAAAAGGAGCCAGCCATGTGAATCAAAAAGATGTAGGAAATAGTGTGAAGACTGTAAGGTTTCCCTCCCTTCACATGTCTGAGGAACAATAAAGTAGGTGTGGCAGGAGCTTCAAGACAGAGGTGAATGTGAGCTGGGAAATGTAGCAAGAGCCAGAGGACACAGAAAATTGTGAAAATTTGACTTGGTCCAAGAAAACAATTTTAATATGTTAAGTACTTCCTCAAAGTACTGAGTTAGGATAGTTATTCATTATGGGAGAGAAGATTGGAGCAGTGATGGGAACTTCAGGTCACAGAGAACAAAAACATCTGAAATAGGGAAAAGATTCTATGGAAATTTGAATTTATACAAGCTCTGTCATTTATGTGTCCTAAGAAGATAAGCGCTTTCTGAAATATCTGTGGGTCTTTATAAGCTATTTAGTAAAAATGTTTTCCCTGGGATATTAACTAAAGGTAAAATGCAAAGCTACAGAAATTTAAGTTTCAACCAGAAAGCACTTAAAATTGAATTCGCTGTAGGAAATTTGTTCAATAGTGAATGAACTTTATTAGTAAAACCCAGCCCCCAACTATTTAAGTAACAAGTGACTTCTGGTAGACTTCTGGTCGATCTGCCTCCTTTTTGCCAGGTCTGCAAACAAGATCAAAGATTAGAAGACTAGAAAATTAGAAAAAATAACAATGTAAAGTACAAGTTTCTTCTGACAATATGATGATATAACTGGAATAGCAATTCCCAAAAGTAGACAGTGATGGCCCAACACAGAATCCTGGCTCAGCAGGACACCTGCAAGATAGACATCAAATGACTCCATGCACCTGGAAACCCAGGGGCACTTAGGGAGTCCCTCTCTATTGGTCATCTGTAATTTGTGATCACTATTCATTCTTTTGGTCAATGAAACTACAAGACTTAACTAAATTAGATAATGGGGTAAGGACTGGTGGCACCCTGTTCCTTTGTGAACCCAGAGTGGGTCTTAGTTGAATGTCTCTTGTTTCTTTCCCACTCCAATCTGTAAGCCAACTCGGAAAGTGGGGAAATGGTGTGCACGCTGATAATGTACAGTCTTGACCCCATTGTTGGGATTCTATGTAATACCTCAGCAAACCCCCAATCTGGCAGGAACAAGTGACCATAAAGTGATGTATTACAAAGTCTTTGGACAGTAAGAGCCTATATCACTTTGGGATTTTTTTTTTTTTTTTGGTGATGGGTTACCTAAAATGAGTGGCAGTATAGTATTTTTGCCAAAAGCATGGGCCCTGGAGCCAGACTGACAAGTTCAACTATGTATTTGAGTTCAAATCCTGGTTCCACTATATATGGCTTTAGTTTCCTCTTCTGTGAACTGGAATAATAATGGTAATAATAAAAGCTGACTTCACGGACTGTCAAGACTAAATGAGTTACTGCACAAAAAAACACTCAGACATTGTCTTCATTCATTCAAGAAACATTTCTTGGACAACTGATTTTGTTTCAGGAATTGCTCAAGTAACTTCAGACAAAACACTCAAAGCCCCTACCCTTTTGTAAAGTTTACATGTTAATCGTTTAGACCCTCACGTCATAAGGGAACTTGAGGTTCCCAAGAACTCTCTAGGTCCTTGGTACTCCAAAGTAAGGTCCAAAAACAAGCACCACGGCAACATCTGGGAATCTATTAGAATTGTACATACAATCTTGGGGGCGCCTTGGTGGCTCAGTCTGTTAAGTGTCCGACGGACTTTGGCTCAGGTCATGATCTCACGGTTCGTGGGTTCGAGCCCCTCACCAGGCTCTGTGCTGACAGCTCAGAGCCTGTAGGTTGTTTCAGATTCTCTGTGTTTCTCTCTGTCCCCCCTCCACTCACGTTCTCTCTCTCAAAATAAAAAAATTTAAAAATATGTACAATATTGCCTGCCCCCCAGACTTACCGAATCAGGTTCTGCACCTTAACAAGATTATCAAGTAACGTGTGCATGTTAAAATTTCAGATGTCCTGCCTAGACCATAAACTCTGTAGTTGAACTTAAGGAAACATCTTGAAGTTTCCCTGTGTTCTAAGGGAGAATAACATTGAAATTTAAAAATCGCAATCAGGAAAAAAATTTTGAGATTATTTTCATGTAAAAATGAAATTTTGGGGAGGAATGAGCCGGGGGGGGGGGGGCAATCTGCTCTATGTATGTGCCTTATGCTCCTACAAAATATTTTACTAATAGTCCAGGGTTAATCTAGGTAAATGGCTCCATCTAGTGGAAATGTTTTGACTTTGACATATTGTACTTGGTTATAGTTTAAGCTAGTCTTAGATCTCAAGAAAATTAAAATTTGTGTTAAGAAAACATGCATGCCCACAGTTGACAAAAACGATGAGGCTTAACACAAATTCTTAGAAAATCCCAAAGTTCGTGGAAGAAAGGCTTAGTAACTGTTAATTCCTTCCTTCTCTCACATAGAGTAGGCTTTTGAACATGGGTTAAATTTTTGGAAGTCTAAGTTATGATAAGGAAATTTGTGTTAAGAAGACATCTTTTTTTTTTTTAACGTTTTTATGTTTATTTTATTTTTGAGAGACACAGAGACAGAATGCAAGTGGGGGAAGGGCAGAGAGAGAGGGAGACACAGAATCCGAAGCAGGCTCCAGGCTCTGAGCTGTCAGCACAGAGCCCGACTCGGGGCTCAAACCTACCAAATGTGAGATCATGACCTGAGCCGAAGTCAGCACTCAACCAACTAAGCCACCCAGGCGCCCCTTTTTTTTCTTTTTAAAGTAGGCTTCATGCCCAGCTCAGAGGCTAATGCAGGGCCTGAATTCACGACCTGGGTATCAAGAGTTGGACACTTAACCAACGGAATTATCCAGTTGCCCCAAGAAGACATCATCTTAAATAAGCTTTCTTACTTATTGGGAAAATGTGCCTTCAAAGTGAAAATGTAAAAATAAAATACTTAGTAAAGATGCCAGAAAGGTGAAAAAGTATACCTGGCCTTGTAGAAAGTACTGAATACCTCAGAAGTTTAACAAAATTCTCATGAATCTTTAGTTCCTAAGCATATTAGATTGAAATGACCTTGTGCTAACACATGAAGTATTACCAGAAACTTTCCTTCAAGTCTGATTATAAAAGATGACCTTGATATGAAGTTTTGTGTGAAACATACATGAGTACATATTTATGTACCATTTAAAAAATTAGCATGAAAGGTAGCCACAACTCACTCACGATTGCACCCTCAGCTCTCCAAGATGTAACCATCTTAATTGTGTATTATACATGTATTTTGTACTATACATGTGTCCATTCCTATTCATGTATTTTTTAGTTTTGCCTGTTTTTGAATTTTATATAAATGGCTTTTCTGTAGGTATTCTACCAAAACCCTAGCTTATTTTGCTCAGCTTTTTTTAAATGTTTACTTATTTTGAGAGAGCGAAGGAAGAGCAGAGAGGAGAGAGAGAATCCCAAGCAGGCTCTGAGCCATCAGCGCAGAGCTGGATGTGAGGCTTGAACCTATGAACCATGGGATCATGACTTGAGCTGAGCCACCCAGTTTGCCCCAGTACCACTTAAAAAAAAAAAAAAAAGATTTCAAGTAATCTCTACACCCTATGTGGGGCTTGAACTTAAAATCCCAAGATCAAGAGTTGCATGCTCTACAGACTGAACCAACCAGACACCCCTGCTCAGTACTACTTCTAAAATTCATCCATCTTGCGGAAGATTTCGACTGTTCCTTTTTTAATTTTTACAATTACAATGAAGATATGAAGATCCTTGTATGTTTCCTGACACATATACGGAGTTATTCTAAGGGACAGACATAGGAGTAGAATTGTTGAGTCTTAGCATATACAAGTGTTCCACTTTACTAGGTAATGGCAAATTGTTTTTTCAAAGTAGTTGTATTTCAAAGCACTGTGAGGGGCGCCTGGGTGGCTCAGTCGGTTAAGCGTCAGACTTCGTCTCAGGTCATGATCTCACTGTTCATGGGTTCGAGCCCCATGTCAGGCTCTGTGCTGACAGCTAGCTCAGAGCCTGGAGCCTGTCTTCAGATTCTGTGTCTCCTTCTCTCTCTGACCCTCCCCTGCTCGTGCTGTCTCTCTCTCAAAAATAAATAAAAAACATAAAAAATTTAAAAAAAATAAATAAAACAGCATTGTGAGAGTTCCTGTTCCTGTTGTGAGATTTTCAATTTTTGCTAATTTAGGAATGTGAAAAGCCATGTGGCATCTTCCCATTAGAGGAATAAGTTAAATACTTAGGGGATGATTTATAGGTCAAATGATATACATACACATTTTAAATTTTGATGAATATTTTGATATTTCTAAATTGCCCTTCATACTGTACTAATTTCACTCCTGCTAGCAGTACACAAATTCCTGTTTCCATCTTCCATAGGGAAGAGTGCACCATCACCAAACCTTTCTAACCTTCGTCAATGTGAAAGCGATTTAAGTATAAATTTCAGTTGACGGCGTTGAATACATGTATAAAACTGTATTTAGCCTTATGTGAACTATTAATGTCCTTTGCCTATTTTTCTACTGGGCTGCCTTACTGACTTGTCTTTATAATTTAAGGCAATTAACCATTTTCTGTAAAAGGAGCTATAGTTTCTTCCAGGTTTTTACTTTGTCATGCAGAATGTTTAGGCTTGTTAAAGTATCTCCTCTTTCAAGACTTTTGAGGTATCATACCTAGAAGTGCCTTCCCCATGCTAAGAATATATATATATATATATATATATATATATATATATACACACACACACATACATATACACATATGAAAATTTAAGATTTCAACTTAGACCTAGAATTTTCACAGTATGAGGGAGTAATACATTTTTTTGCACCAATGTCTACTCAGTTTTGCCAACACTTGTCAAATTCATTTTTTCACTTAAGCGTCATTTACTAGTTTCATGTATATTTAGATATTTTCCAGATTTAGTTCTTTTCAGCTGCCTGTTAATGAAGCAGTTCTTAATTCTCGAAGCCATAATTTAAAAAGAAAGTATCTGAATGGGATTGCTCCATACTTACTACATTTCTTTCATAATTTTTCTGGCATCCATCTCTTGCTTTTTCACATGAACTCTGAGATAATCCTATCCTTAAATAAAAAACTGGTTGCTAATCTTTTGGGGGTTAAGTTTTTAACTTCAAACACTACAAGTTGCAAATCATTTAGGGAGGTTCTGTATTTCTGGACACTTTGGTCTGCTCACTCTTCACAAGCTTCCACGTTTCTCGAATAATTTAGCTTTTAGAACACAAAACTACCTCGCCTTGAGGAAAATGAAAACCTATGGGCTTTCAACCCTTGGAGGAAGATAGCTCCTGATTCTTCTACAGCCTTAAGTCTGCCAAAATGACCTCCACTGTGCTATATGCAAAGTAAATTCTTGCTCTGTACATCAGGGTATCATGCTCCCCTACAGTTTTATCAATTCTTAAGACTTCAGTGTTGGGAGTGCGTCTTTCATTTCTTATCTAGTCCTCAAATGATGTTCATTCAGTTTCATGGTTTGAAGCACCATTTTATATACTGTTTTACATGTTAGCCAGGTTACCCCCCTGCCTACTCCACTTCTCCCGCCACTCCTACCCCGCATATGGATGTCTCTACCCAAATGCTAGATTATTATTCCTATTCTAATTAAGGACACTTCCATTTTTCCAGCTGCTGAAGTCAGACCAAGCCTTAAGAGTCCTCTTGATTTCTTCCCTCACACAACCCACCCTCCTATGTTGGCAAATCTGGATTCCTCCTTTAAAATATATCCAGATACCCCTACCATAGTTCCTTACTTCACTGAAGTGCAAAACTGACCTATACCATTGGGCCTTCAGTTACCTCTTGGATCGTATCTAATTACTCATCTCCCTTGCAGCCAGTGCTGGAGCTACCCCCTTCTCATTTGCATGCACAACAAACCAAACATATTAAGGCATTGGTCTTTCTTGCCCCCTTTACTTTAAATACTAATTCCCAGACATCCACGGGCTTGCTCCTTCAAGTTTTTGCTCACATGATAGGACACCCTTGACTTTCCTCTATCTCCCCTCATATCTCATTAAAAATAGCAAGCCTCACTCCAACCATCAATACCTTTCACCTGCTTTTTCTCCCTGGCACTTGCCAATACAGAACTCACTTATTTGCCTTCCTCCAATAGCATCTAAGTTCCATGAGACCAGGGAGTGTGCCGGTGACAGAAGACTTAGACAACTGTTAAATATGTAATATGAAGACAAATTTTATATAAAAACTTTCCTGAAGTAGAAAACCTTGCTATTAAATAATTACAACTCACAGCATACAGCATCATCCACTGGAGTTGCTGCTGGGTATAGAGATTAGTACTTTATCTGAAAGGAAACTGGGCTGCAGCCATCTCCTTTAGATATGGCAATTCCACTACAGAAAAATCACTGCAGGCATATGCAAACATTTCAGCACAGGGGCATTCATCACAACTCTTTTTTTTTTTTCTTAAGTAGGCTCCATGCCCAACGTGGAGCCCAATACAGGGCTTGAATTCATCATCTTGAGATCAAGACCTGAGCTGAGCTCAAGAGTCAGACACTTTAACCGACTGAGATAATCCACCCAGGCGTCCCATGACTTTATTTCTAAGAGTGAAAAATGAGGACTTCTGAATGTCCAACAGTAGTAAGATGGCTGTAAAACTATTCATGGAAATTGAGTAGCTATCATGTAGACGTATGTTAACAGGCAAATTTGGATACTAAAAGCAATGCACCAATTCACTATCTTCCTATGTGCACAGAAATGGTCAATTCTTAACTTGTTTAATGAAGTTCTTCAAAAGGCAATATAAAGTTTGAAAAGGAACACCTGGAAGAAAACAATGTCAGAGAAAGATGACCATACTAGGCATAGAATGAATCACATTAATGACTAGCACAGAAACTGAAAGGGTCTTAGTATACCAATTTCCTCAGTGGCACTACTGCCAATGGTTTAGAAATGGTGTTGAATTTCTGAACTGTAATTTGCAACTGCATTGAACTGGAAATCAAAGTGGATGTTTCAAGAGTAGTTTTAAGGATTACAAAGTGACAGTCACAGCTTCAGTTTCTATATTCAACTGTATGGTAAGGAGGAAGTCCAAACTCAAGAGCTGTCTAGTTCAAATGCTTCTTTTCTAATCACCCCTAAACAATCATATAATTTAAAAACTACTTAAAACACATGAATTATGAAGTCATTACAAGGCAAAAACACCTATCAGTTAAAAAAAATAAGTATGAAGTGAAAACATTGTAACATTTGTATTTTTGTTTCACAAAAATATTTAAAAGACTTACCAAAAACCCAAAAGTTTTAGTTTCAGGCACAATTTCTTCAAGGTTAGAGCAGCAAATCAGAATCTTGAATGACCAAAAATTTGGCTGCTTTTGAGTATTTTCTCCCACAATCTAAGTCCTAACTCCTGGAATCCTGCCTTAATAGGACACACATCCATACACATTCATGCAACCTATCCTTACAATGTTTTATTCAGGACTTTACCTTTTAATTCCTTTTGCAGAGCACTATTTTTCCCTCCTCGCCCACCAAAAGCTGAACCTAGAATCTACCGTTGAGAAAATACACTAACAATAGCAGTTAAACTAAAATGTGGGGCAAATATTTTTACTGAACTATACAAATAAAAAAATACTTCAATTTAAAAATGGTTGTCAAAGAAGAGCACGCTACATGTAAGGTAAGAAAAAAACCTCAAACAAACAAGAAACCCCAAACAACACAACAAGACTGATCTGGACCCAAAATGGGGGGTAGGGAGGGAAAGAAAGCTCATTTTCTTTCATTAAAAATCAGAGTGAAACATCTATAGTTAAACAACTTTATTAACATAGTCAAGCAGTGATTAACATTCACATCTATTATGTCACATCATACAAATGTAAATACAAAATTACTACAGTACAATATATATTCTCTGCATGATCCAAAATATTTGGTGGCCCCAAAAAACTCTCTTTAAAATTCAGCAGCTTATCAAAAATTAAAACCATATTCTATTTAAAATGAAGATCTGTTAGCACAGAGTTAGACTTCAAGAAATATCAATTTAGTACAGTTTGAGAAGTTGCAGGAGGATCTATTTGAAGGACACATTCTAACATAGTGTGGCAGGTACAGGAAACATCAGATTTAAAGCTTTTAAGCATAACTCATACAACCTAAGTTGTCAGCAGAAAGATCCAGTTATTTATAACTAACGCTAAAACTACTAAATTATTGCACCCAATGTTAACATGAATATTAATTGTAAAACTGCTTTATAATATGAAGTGAAGTCATTAACCACGTTTAAACATCTCTTCTTACAGATGATAATCTATTAAGTAAATTAATTATACAGTATTGTCTAATTATTATCTCCATAGAAATCATCCAATCTTAATTTGGTTATATATCCACACAGGAAAATATCAGTAAGGTAATATGGGGAAAGTACAGCGAAACCCCTTTATGAGGCTGGTATTAGGAGGGGACAAACACTGCCTTATAGGCTAACCATGTTATAGTAGGCTTTGAGGAAGATAATTAGACTTGCAAAATAGCTAATTCTGCATAATACCAAGCCATAGTAAAAGAGGGTTCTATGGTAGATGAACAAAAATTTTAACAAAAGGAAAAATACTATTTTCCTAATTACTGATACAATGCTTGGCAAAAAGATTTGGTTTTGAAATGTACAAGAGGTGAGGAAAAAAAAACAATCACCATTTTAACTTCCCTCAAAATCATGCATACAGTTTTTTAAAAAACACAATACATTCTGGGATACAAATCACAATAAACAGTTGCTATTAATTTAAATGTATACCTTAAAATTAATATAAGAATTAGGCATAAAGTTAAAGAATCCTCTACATATAAGTAATACCAATGGGGGAAAGGTCTAAATTAAGACTGAAAAAATTAGTCACAAGTAACCTGGAAAGTGTACAAGTGAATGAAACTTTTATGCAAAATTTAATTTTAAGAGGCATTAGAAATATCTCCATATTTAATACAGTATGAAAACTACTAAGTAGGTATACAATGCTCTTACAGGGCATTATTACTACATGATATTGTTACACAGCTCTTTATCAATGTGATTTTTCATCTAGATTATCCCTTAATCTGAAGACCATGGTTTTTAAGATTTCAATGCCTACACTTCAGTAACAGTATAGTGTTTTCCCCCTTGCGGTATTTGCAAAAATAACTCAAAAACCAAAGCTGTATTTTAAAGTACTGCTAAAGAAGGATTTAAATTGCAGTTATGCATGGTACACTCTTCTCTTGGGAAGAATGTCTTTTGCACCGTTATCTGTTAATACATTCAATATGAATAATATAGATTAATTATATGAAGCAAAAAAACCCACTTTTTTCTTTATGGCAAAGGATTTAAGTTAAATTTAGACTAAAGAGCTTAAGATATAATTAATTAGTTTAATTGTGGCATTTCAGCTATGCAGGATAATTCAGTACAGGACAGAAAAACCCATTTTCCTGTTTAATTGTGGCATTTCAGCTATGCAGGATAATTCAGTACAGGACAGAAAAACCCATTTTCCTATCTTGAGGGTTTGGAGAAAAAGAGGACCAAATTGAACTCACTTTCAAGTTAAACCTGCATGCAAAAGGCTTGCCAGGAGGGATCTACACCACCCTAGTCTGCTAGAGTAAGGACTGGAAAATCCGACTAAATGCGAAGATTCTTCATGAAATACACTAAAAAACAAAGTAAATACGATGACCCTTTATAAGCATATGTCACCAAATCAAAAAGGATACAAGAGTATTCACCTGAGATAAAACTTGTATCTGAATATTTCATAACTGAGTAGACAAAGCATTTCAAGAGAGGAAAAGTCAGTTGAAATTATTTTAAAATATACATCTGATCCTATTATACAATATATGCAATTTAAGCAATTCAGATCAATGAAAAAGTCTTAACAAAAAAAATCACAGTGTTTATCAATATGTTAATTACAAAATGTATGCTACTTATTTCGTTTTTAAGATGTAATGGCTTGGTTAAGTGTCTTAAAATCTATTCTTCTGAAACCTAACTTGCGTCACAGAATCAAGTAGCAATAATGTAAAGCATCAGAACTGGCTCTTAAAGATTATTTACATGTTGATTATCTGGGAAATAACCAACTAAAAATATAAAAAAAGTGATTTCTTTTTTACACAGTATGAAGTTATTAAAGAGATTAGACAATACAAAAAGCAAAATTCTTTCCTGAATAAATGAATTCTGTGGCACTAAGTTCACTTGCTAATGGACGGACTACAACACTGAACTGCCAAACATGCATTTAAATTATATTAAATACACTTTCTGTTTCCAACTTAGGTTGATCAGCAGCTTTTGTTCTGTTAGAATCCTTCAAAGAGAGAAGCTCGAACAGGAAAAAGAAGGCATATATAAAACAGTAAACACTGACCTCCTGAGGTTCCTACAACATAAAAATATTCAAGTAGAAAATCTACATCACTTAGCAGCGGCTATTTCTGTAGTTGAGCACACTAACAGCACTTTAGTGTGGAAGGAGCAGATGAAGTAAGCCGTGCTTTAAGCATGCCAAGAGGCAGAAACACTGGAATGTAACAAAGACAAACACAACTTCATAGACATTCAGTCAACATTCAAAACTATTAAGACTACACCACAAGAATTAAGTTGCTTTATATATATATCCCATGATGTATTAAGTTTTATCAGAATAATAAATGCTAAATCAGAGCTTACCTCAAAAGAGAACTTAAATGGCTTCTGCAAATTCCTATGCTATATACTACGTATCTGAAATATAAATTAGGGAGAAACAATAACCTCAAGGGTGGATAAGCACAAAAAACCCAACCCAATCTCAGGTTGCCAGTCATAGTTACTTAATTTGACTTTCTATTCTTAAATTTCCTTTCAATTTAAAATAAGGTTAAGTGACTACAAAAATGGGCACGTTCCATGTTACATATCTGCTTAATTGAAAACCAATTTTTAATCAGAGAGGTGACAAATCGCTTTTCAGTCAATATGAATTGTCAATCACAGATCCAGAGAATCTTACTGAAGGTTGTTTTTATAGGTTTGTTTTAAAGTGTTTAGGGAAGAATTTTGCCATTTCTTTCAACTTAAATTTTGCATATTCCAGAATTCGAAAATATCTCCAACATCAAATTCTAAAAATCATTTGATAAACTACAGAGTATCACTAGGATTTAAGGATAAAATAACTACAGTAATCAGGTTTTGAAGACTCTGAGCAAAAGTGGAGCTCCCAGTGAAGCAAGGTACTAGAAAGCAAAATGCTACATACCCTTTGGATCCAACTTTATAATTAAAAAAAAAATTGGGCATTATAAAATAGGACTTAATTTTGGGCTCTACAGACTGAAATTTGCAAAGCCAAAGTAGAGGAAAAAAGGTGAAAGAACATGTTTAAAAAAATACACACATATACATACACACACACACACACACACACACAGTAACAAAAACCTTTCTGCATGCTACCATGCATTTGAGATTTTTTGAAACGGTATTTTTAAATTCACACGCATACAGCTCAAACTTCAGTGCAATGGCTGTTATCATTCAACACCTTTAGAAGAACAGAACCATGCAAAGAGGAGCAACTGCTTATAAAAATGGTTATTCAGGATTTATTCTGCAATGCAAAGGTGACAAACTAAAATATAAAAAGGTTGTTATGGCTTAACATTTTTGTTGCAGATTAAATATGCAGCATTGAAAAATGGAAAGGTGTGGCTTCATCTCTGACCAGCAGAGTTAAAAAGAAAAATCTCTCCATTTTCCTTCATCATCATGGGATACACTGTTCAGGCAATCCAAATTAATAAAGACTTGCACTTTCATATGGACACAAGATCAAGTGTACCAGTTAGGTTTTCACATTCACAGTATATAAGAAAATACACATGGAAGGAAAAGTAAAGGGTTAACTTAACAAGGATTTATTCACAGGAATACATGTAAGTAGAGAAAAATAACAGAAAAGCTAAACAAATGAAATGAAGAGGATCCAAACCAACTTTCACTCTGTAGCTTTTTACTTGCACCCTGTGTGCATCTGTCTAGGGCACAGAGGGCCACCAACATGCGCCAATACAGTGTAGGAACCCTGCATTACATCCATTAACTTAAACATCTTTAAGATCATGCTTTGAACAAAAAAAGAAAGCTTAGAAGGCAATATGTTGAGTGGGAATAAACATTGAGATATAGCAATCATGTCTTCAACTTCTACAATTGTCTTTATGTGCCAACTAACATTTATGCAGCCTCTTACAGATCTTTTACCATGTATTTTATGTTTTAGAAGTTTTGATAAAATCACTAGTAGTATATAACCATGCAGAAAGCACATCACACTGACAGCACGGAGGCAAAGATTTTGCACAGGTATATCAGCTTTCCACATTGTGCAGGTTACACACAATACAATATCAATCTTACTCCTAACAAGATCCTAAAAAGATATTTCAAGGCCTAGCTGTAAACTACAGTACTTTATATCTATATTCTTAATAAAAATAAAAAATCCACAAATCTTAAAAAGGAATTTTAAATGCAGGGCTATATTGAATTGGTAAACTGCAACACAAACTGGCGCACCAGAGGTAAATGAATACCAATCTCACTCTATGTGATGCAAGCATGCTACTTCCCCACTAATTTAAAGTACTTTCAATCACTATGAGCCAGAATGCATGCCTGAACCTTAAACTGCACTTTTTTAAAAAGAACGTCTTGGCCTAGAAATTAAATCTAATGAAGTACAACCATCAAATTATATCCACTACATTAATGTTTTAATGCAAAATCAAGATGTCAATCTTTAGTCTGATATGCCCAACCCCATTTATTCCTCCCTCCCTGCCCATCCCACAAAGGTAAAAGGAGTGACTCATTTGGCATTTCACAGGGTGCTTCATTGTTTAAATTTGTTTTGTTTTATTTCCAACTTTTTTGGGGTACCTTAAATTGTAACTTCCAAGAACCTGCTTCTATTATGGGTAGGCAAGCTGATTTTAATTCTATTAGCTTCATTTGTGTAGTTCTTCATCAGCATGCAAAAAACAAGGCCCCATCATGTGGAAAAATTTATAAAAATCTTTAAATTAAGAAAAAAAAGCTTCTTTACTGTTTGTAACCCCACTCTTAGGTTTCCTTTATTGTGCGCTAAATAATTTTTCCTCTTTCTTATCCCTATGCATCATTTATGTGGTTCTTGTTTTGGTACAATTCCCCATAATATTCCAGGATGTACTGTTTTGTGAGTAGACTGAATAGGTTTTGTTTTTTGTTTTTTGTTTTTGCTTCTTCACATCCAGTGCGGAGTTGTAATTGGAGACAGATTTCCACCCACAAAGGCTCCAGATGTTAAAACGTTTCCCAACATCGACTTAATACAGTGACGGCAACACCTCCCTCCCGCCCCTCCCAGTAGGGTTGGGATTGTACTGTATTCCCTACTGGTTTACCCTTCCCCCCTGTAAAGGGTAACATTTTCCCTGGGTGCAGAGGCTCCCTCATAGTCTCCAAGACTGAAGGACCTGTAAGAAAAGAAAACAATTTTATATTTTAACAACTGTTACTCTTAAAACCAGTGAAACACCAAATTAATCAAGAAAGAATGGGGGCGGGGAGCCTGGGTGGCTCAGTAGGTTGAGGGTCCGACTTCGGCTCAGGTCATGATCTTACACTCCATGAGTTCGAGCCCCGTGTCAGGCTCTGTGCTGATAGCTCAGAACCTGGAGCCTGCTTCAGAGTCTGTCTCCCTCTCTCTGTCCCTTCCTGCTTGCACTCTCTCTCTCAAAAATAAACAAACATTAAAAATTAAAAAAAAAAAAAAAAAAAAAAAAAGAAAGAAAGAATGGGGGCGCCTGGGTTGCTCAGTTGGTTAAGCATCTGACTTTGACTCAGGTCATGATCTCACAGTTTGTGGGTTCGAGCCCCGCGTCGGGCTCTGTGCTGACAGCTCAGAGCCTGGAACCTGCTTCGGATTCTGTTTGCCTCTCTCTCTGCCCCTCCCCAATTCAGGTTCTGTCTCTCTCTCAAAAAACATTAAAAAAAAAATCAAGAAAGAACGCTACCTCTAACTAGAGAAAATGACAAACTGGATAAACTGCCTAAGATCATGCCAGTAGTTAATGATAACTCATGTCGCTGCCTTCTCCTATGGCTGTCAACTGTCATCTGCATCAGATATGAAAAGTGACACCAAGCTGAGGACATGTAGAGAGAGGTGTGGAGCACCTTATATAGATGAAATTTAGATGGACATCTGTAGGATGCTATCAATCTAATTCTTTATTTCTCTTTGCACAATGGGCCCCAATGGGAATCGGTTATTCCACACATAACAAGTTGCCTTAACTTCTTCAAAATCAAAGAACACTTTCTTTAAAATAATCCTTTCCTTAGTGAGAATAAATATATTATCCTTTTTTTGGGCCACTATGCCCTATATTATGCAAATAAAAATCCAATCCATCAAAAAATAAAGAATTACTTATTTTTGATTGATGTTTTAGCTTAGGAGGCACTAACGGTGTTCGAACTGCACTAACATTACTACATTCAGCAAATACCAAAAAGTAAGTTGTAACACCTGCCTTCTTGATGTTCCTTAATAATTCTTTGGGCCCTATCCTGCTCAGTCATTTCCTATGTTCTCAGATCTCTTGATTTTCCCATTGAAGACACTAGCAGTTTTAACGATAAGCACATTAAGAAATAAAAACAGATTCCTAGAAGACTGTAACCAATGCCTGAGAGTGGTCTTTTCACAACAAAAATCTACTAACCACTTGTACCAAACACTGGATATTTATGAAGACAGATGTGAATTCAGAGGGTGAATAGCCCATCTGTGGAGAAGTACATGCAACACCTTTTGTCTGCCTCTGATAAAAGGGAAGATTATAAAAAAAAGGCAGGAAAAAAGATAATGATCCACTTTTATCTGATTAGTAATGAATAATTATGTCATACCTTGTCTTAGAATATAACCAACTCAGTTAATTCCTAATTGGCAATGGCATAGAGATCACAGAAGACATTATATCTGAAAAGTGCTAAAGATTCAGCTCACTATTCTATCTTTCAACCCTTCATGTCAAGAATCATTCTCATCCATTACACTCCCATGATTTAACATAAAGTGAATTTACGCATTTTTCCAAAATGCTAACGCCACAAAGTAGCCACAGGACCCAAAACTACAGAGGGATAAGGTGCACACAGGGCTCTGAGGTATTCCAGGGACCACAAGTCCATTTCTACTGGCCTGCAGCTTTGACAACTTGGACGCTGAAATCTTTCCAGGTTTAAAATCTAGTTCAAAGTAAACAAGCAAGTAAACAAAAACTCCCAACAGAAAAGGTAATTCAAGTTGGTGGACATCTTCTGGACCCACAGTCAGTATACTCCCTGGCCCTCCAGTCAAATACGTCTCAGTTCATGTTCAAAACCTAAAGAAGTGTATCCTGTTTGACTGTACTGGCCCATATTCCTAACAGTTACTGAGCTCAGTGTGTTAGACAATATATATGAAGTTATGGCATCACATATAGTTTATTATTTAATTTTCAAAATAACTCAATGAGGGAACTGAAGCTAAGATATCAGGATTATTAGTTCTACTTAAGTACAGAAAAACTCAAGGAACAAGAGTCATAATGGACTTACCCCTCTACCACCCCAAAGCAAAATACCCTCTTCCATTGTCCATTTTAAAACAGTGCTGGTCACAAGGCAAGTGTTCCATAAAATACAGCCTTGAAAAACGAGTATTAAAATATTCCTATCTACTGAGCCTAAAACTAGTTCCAATTCTACTGGGCTTTTCCCTAAAGCTCACAACAAGAGAAGTCCTCGATACACCACAGATGAAAAATTCATGCTTCAAAATCATTTCTACCCTGCCAAAGTGAATGTGGGGAGACTTGCTATAGGGCAAAAAAAATTTAAAAAGGTTTAGTGTGTTGAGTAATCTAACTAGCATACCAATTTAGCTTTCTTTCTACTCAGGATTTAAAGTAGAAAGATGCATTTGTTTTACCCCTTGCTTGTCAGTTAAAAAAAAAATTCTCTAGCCTTAAGGATTTTAAATTTCAAGTCTAATATAGCATGAAACTGTTTTACTCAATCTCTGTAGAAAAACATACAGCTTTAATTTCACTCGGTAATTTTAGATTGCAGACCTAAGTTTCTTCATCCGGAAAAACTCAAACTTCTTACAACTTACCCCTAATTATGGGACTGCAGCTTAAGTGTATGAGATTAAACACCATAAAAAGCTGCAAGACGCTCTTTTAAGGGAAGCGGAAACTGGTCAGAGAAACGCCTCCAATTTTCATCCCCAACTTGATTTTTAAATCCATGAAGGATCTGCAGAAAGTGGGAAAAAAAAAAAAAATCATTAATTTAATCAATAACAAGAGAAAAACTCCAATCTGCATAGCTTCTGAAATAAGATACACTGACTTTATTTTACTAAAATTTTATCCATTTTAAAGCAGTCATTCTCAAACTCTGTTGGTATGTCTTGTCTAAAAGTACCTCAGAACAGGGGCACCTGGGTGGCTCAGTCAGTTAAGTGTCCGACTTTGGCTCAGGTCACGATCTCACGGTTTGTGAGTTTGAGCCCCATGTTGGGCTCTGTGCTGACAGTTCAGAGCCTGGAGCCTGCTTTGGATTCTCTGTCTCCCTCTCTCTCTGCCCCTTCCCCATTCCCGTGGCCTGTCTGTCTCTCTCTCTCTCACAAATAAACATTAAAAAAATAATAATAAAAAAATAAAAGCACCTCATAATATATGCTAAACTTGCCTTTGAAAAGTTTAGACCGAATTCATCAAGTGACCTAGTACACTAAGCCAACTCTGACCTAATACAAAAAAGTAAAGAACTTAATCAAGGGATAAAATTTCTATGGCACGTTAAGTTTTTCAAAAAGTTTTTACAAACCTTTGGACTCACGGATGACTAATTTCAATATTAGGTGATTCAAATGGGTAACACTGTATCTCTTACTTTGTTCATGGTTGAGTACTGACTGGAGTTAATCCAAAGGGACATTACTAAAACAAAGAACTATACAGGTTTTAATCCCTGTGGAGATCACTTAGAATTTACTTTGTTCAACAGTTTATTCTCCAAATCTCAGTCATCTGTGAAAACATATGCTATTTTGTACAGGTAGGATAATGGGACCACATGAATCAGTGGTACGGCTTCAGAAAATATTTTTGAAGTGTGTACTCTACTGAGTCCCTGCTGTACCTTAAAGAAAAGATCAAGCCAACTCTTTTGCCAAGACTCAAGGTTATATAGGCTACCAATACTGATTCAAAGAGTCTAAAGTTTCATATGAAATGTAAAAATAATTCAAACTTTCCAACCAGGATTGTATCAGTTCCAAGATAAACATCATGAAGACTTTTTAGTTACCTTACCTTACAGAACATGTCTCTCAGATCATCTTTTGGGTTAATCCACGATGCAACAGCATCACAAAAAAATATAAAATCCTGTAACAGGCAGGAAATACATCTTATTTGTCACACACAGCAAAACATACCTACATGATTTGAATCCTAACTCAAAAAGGTTTTTTTAAAAAAATGATCATAAGGAATTATAAAGGATTACTTAATGGGTGTCCCTATTCTTCCACCATCAAGGAACCTCTACTCATTCAGTTTATATGGAATTTAATGCCCTTTTGTATTATATTTCATATCATAAAACCCCAGTGTAATGAGCATCAACAATGGACTGAAAATACTAAATGAACACTGATTTTAAAAACCTTCATTCAATGAATTGAAGAAATATATAAATCGGGGTCCCTGGGTGGCTCAGTGGTTAAGCATCAGACTCGATTTAGGCTCAGGTCACGATCTCATAGTTCATGTGAGGAACCGTGAAGAGTCCTGCATCAGGCTCTGTGTGGACAGTGCGGAGCCTGCTTAGGATTCTCTCCCTCTCTCTCTCAAAATAAATAAATAACCTTAAAAAAAAGGGGGGGATACAGAAATTCAATAATCATACGGTTCTAACTGGCCTAGAAATAATTTAAAGCTAGCTAAGGAGCAGCCAAACAAGCTTGGAAGTATAGGATTTAACAGATCTAAACTTCAGATTGAAACTTAAAACTAAATGACAAAAAGTTAGAAAAAAACCTAATTATGTAGTATTCCAACCTAAACCGACCCAAGCAACAACTATCCAATGCTCTATTACTTGAAAGATAATTGGGTTATGCTCACTACGGCGACAAAAGGTAGAGGCTTTAAATGTTTTAAGTATTTTTCAATCTTGACTAGCATGTTTAAAAAGTAGTTCAATATACAGTATTTAAGATATTGCTTATGTTCTGATGTCAACTATTTAAAATTCTGCTATTAAATTCAGGGCACTTCCTTAAATTTCAAAATGTACTGACTGAAGTATGTGCATAAAACACATACTTAAGCAAATAAAATTCCATGTGCCTGAGGATCATGGTTTATTAGAATTATGATTCCTTGTCTTCCAAATATCAAAGTCTGTTGTTAAAAATGTAAACAGACATTCGGGGCGCCTGGGTGGCTCAGTCGATTAAGCGTCCGGCTTCGGCTCAGGTCATGATCTCACGGTTCATGGGTTCGATACCCGCATCAGGGTCTGTGCTGACCACTAGCTCAGAGCCTGGAGCCTGCTTCAGATTCTGTGTCTCCCTCTCTCTCTGACCCTTCCCTGCTTGCAATGTCTCTGTCTCTCAAAAATAAATAAAAAACATTAAAAATTTAAAAAAAAATGTAAATAGACATTAAGAATTTATTAAAAATTTAAACATAAAAAATATAAAAAGCAAAGATTTCTACCAGCTCTTAAATTGGTAGTGATTTAATGGCCACATACATATGTGTTACTTTCAAGGTCTTAAAATGTGAATTTAAAGCCAAACAAAAACAGTAAAATCCTGATGGGAAAATCTTTCTTCTTTACATAGTATAACATCATATTACTCTAAAACACATTTAAGAGGACACAAGGTTCTTACGTATTAACAAAAAAAAAAAAAAAAAAAAGAAAGAAAAGAAAAAAAACCCCCAGAAACTTAATGCCAAGAAGTTATTTTGCGAGTAGGAACCATTTCCAAAAATAGTACAGGTTTGCTTTAATAAACTAAGTTATTGTTTTATGAAGCATGTATCTCTTGGAAATGAAAGGATTATTTTCTTCAAAACCCTTCCCATATTTTCTTTTCCTTACAATTCATCTGTTGAGGAACCTGAGATACTTAACCTAGAATTCCGGCCTGCATTTTACTGATCTCATATACATGGTGTCAATCAACACGTTCCTGTTTTGTGTCTTACAAATTGACACTTGTATCCAGAAGTTATCAGACTCATACTTTTGATACTTTTGCCAAATAGTTTTTTTTAAATGTTAAAAATGTCTATGTATTAGGGGTGCCTGGGTGGCTCAGTCGGTTGAGTGTCCAGCTTCGGCTCAGGTCATGATCTCGCAGTTAGGGGGTTCGAGCCCCGCGTCAGGCTCTGTGCTGATAGATAGCTCAGAGCCTGGAGCCTATCTTCAGATTCTGTGTCTCCCCCCGCCCCCCCGCCCCTCCCCTGCTCAAGTTGTGTCTCTCTAAAATAAATGAAACATTAAAAAAAAGCCTAGATATTATATAAAACTAAGACAACAAACAAAATAAAGATGAATACATTATAAGCTCTCCAAGTTAAAGCAGTTTCAATGGCTAATTCACTATTTTTGTTCACTACTGAATTTCTAAGTTTAATTCTAAATAACAGAAAGAGTAACCTACTCTTAAGAAAGAGTAACCTAACCTATCCCAGTCCCAATTTTTTTATTTCACAATAAAAAAAGATTCAGGAAATCATAAACAAGCATTATCATTTCAAGATACTAAGAAATACATATTTAAAAACAATTTTTTAGTATCTTTGAAAAAATACGTAATATATGGGATATTTTCATGATTTAAAGTGTTAAAACAGTTGACCCTTTAAAAAGTTTCATTATTCAGAATATTAAAAGTTAAAAACTCTTTGTGAACATCTTACTTGGATTACTCCACTGGGATTCACACTGATCATGGTACAAATCCCACGAAATGCTGAATCCTTTTCCTCATTGTCCCTTATGTTTCTCAGAGAGGTGCACCTATTAAATTATAGAATTGAGTTTAGCATTTAAGTAAAAAGCAGGTTCAATCATAATACTAATGGACAGTATTTAATGGAATAAGCAGCACAGTATAATGTTTATATTCAAAGAATTTTCATAAAGTTTCTCATACTTCCTGCATGTTGGGGCCATCTAATCTCAGTAGAGTGGAAACCTCAAAATTCACATTTTCTTATTAATAAATTGCATCTATAAAATGGACAGTTGATTTTTAATCTCCCATTTAACTATTAAGGAGGTTGAGCCGAGAGTATTTTTAAAACTGTATTATGACTTGTATTCCATTAAACACTACTAAAAATGACTTGTATTGAAAGATTATCAATTGAAAGAAGCAGAACATAGGATATACTGCCATAATATAAACTATTATTATACAACTTATGGTGTAGATGTTTATCTTTAACATTAACAAGCAAATAAAGTTTTTATACATAACGTAATTTTAAACATGTATTTCTTAATGCAATCCAAGTTTTCAAATTAATTCTAAAAAAAGAAACAATGCAAAAACCTAAATTTATAGAATTTGCATGCATCTTTATTTTACTGGTGGATATTTAAATGCTTTTCATGTATAATCAAGCTTTTTAACACAGCAAGCATGTGACAATCTTATCCCATGCATCAATTAGTCGTTAGCCACAACATAAAATAAATATACATGACGATGCTACTGAAAAACCTCACAAACCTGATAGGACAAGATTAGTCACATGGTTGGCAATGATTAAGGATTGTGATTTTTGTAACCAACTGAAAATATATCTAAAAGTGAGATAGAAAGAGAAAGAAAGAGTGAAGAAAAATGAATTAAAAAAAAAAGATTGAATAATACACACCAGGGTCTTATAAACTGCTGTAGCATGGGGGCCACCTCTTGAGGACAAACGTAACCAAGACGACCAATTGTTATTGCTAAGGTAACGCAATCACGGTTATACACCACCAAACGCCAACCAAGACATGAGCAAATGAGGGGGAAGGAGAAAAAATAAAGAAAAAACAACAAATAACTCAGAAACAGAAACCAACAGAATTTGTGTATGATAATAAACATAAGATTTCACCAGTGCTGTTTATTACCACCCCCTAAAATAAGGGGCAGCAACATATATGGCATACTCTTGGAAAAAGGAAAACAAAAGGAATTAAAAAAAACTTTAAAGATTGAGAGAACACCAAAAACCATGATGAATTGCTTTTCTCGCTCAGTCAAGTGTGAAGATATTCTCTGTTAATAAAAAGATGAGCGATTTAAATGGATGGATTTAGAGATTTTCCATTCAAAACCAGCTGAAATTTCAGAATTTAATGAAATCTGTTTTTCCCCCAAGAAATATTAATGTGAAAGATTACATTTCAGAATTGTTTACTCAAACACAGTTCTCAGAAGTTAACACAGTTAGAATTTCTTTACTTCTCTATGTTTTTTTAAATAAGGGATTTCCAATCTCTGAAAATCATCTAGGAACTTAATCCCAATTTCTAAAATTTTTTAATATTTCTAAAAGAAACCAGTGGACTGAGATCAAATTGCCATATTGCCTGATATCAAATCAACGGTCAAATTTTAGGTTTTGCAGTATGCACTGAATTGGAAAACTCCAATAAACCTCTGATGGTGATGATGGTAACAACTCAGATAATAGCCCACTATTTTCAAACCATATTTGACAGGAAGGAAATTTATAGTCCACTGTAATGAGGTGACATGTGGACAAAAGGAATAAACAAATAATCTGTCTTTGTTATAAAAGGCAATAGCACAAAACAGGTAAGACATTATACTCATTACATGCTAATATTTTACTTAAAAAAAATTTCCAAGTGGGAATTAAACATATTCACCATCAAAATTCAGGAAGTCTTTAAACTTACGAAGAGCTAAAAGAAGTGCAACTCAGAACTGCATTCTGCAATTCAAAGGTACATACATATAAATACATTTATACACAACGGGAAAAAAAAAATACAAACAAAACAAACCATAAGGTGCTTTAATGGTGTTCTCTCAAAAACTTACAGGTTAACCTTTCATAAAAAAAGGGTGGGGGGGGTAAAGAAAAATGTTTAAGGATTACTTGAAGCAAACTACACAGATAATACTAAAATCCAGCAGATTCATATGAAGCAAGAGAAAGAAAACCTATGTTCAAAAGACACAAACTATGCAACATTCTCATTAAACAGGCAAGTATGAACAATCCAATGAAACATGCGATAAAGCAGATGATGGTCCATTGAGAAAGTTCAGTGTAGGATATACTAATTGGAAAAAGAGCAAATAACTGCATACGCTAAAGAATTGGCTTTATGAAATATTAAGAAAATGGTAATTAAGTTGCTAAAATCTATTGACATCAGCCACTGACAGTGATTTTAATAATTAGCCCTTGCCCTTTGGATAAGGAATAATGGAAACATTTTCTGCAGCCATTTGTGATAAAATGAATCCAATGATCTATCAATTTAATATATCAACTTGATGAGCATTATCAACTACTTCTGGATTTACTTAGAGTAGAATCATACTTAGAATATAAACTTATAATAAAGCCAATTTGTTAAAGGAACTGTAACAAATTCACAAGCTGATATCCCACAAGAAACTTTAATATACATTACATTCAACATTTATTTGCAGTTATGCATTCACATTTAAAAATAAATAGGAAGTTTCTTTAGGTTCAACAGTAATTTTATAATGGTAAGTGTTCCAAATCTGAATGTCATGTATAGGTACTGCATTCTAAAGATAAAAACCTGACAAAATTTCATAACCATCCTAATACATTAATTTTTGTACTTCACAGCAAGAAAATCTAATTTACTTTATAATATAAACAGTACCCATACAGCCAAACAGCTATATAACTGTTTCATAATTAAAAGATTTCCTTCCATACCAATAAACATATCCATTTTCATTACATTAAAATATTAACATTCTCTAATTTAAAAATATAAAGTTAAAATGCCTTTGAAAACAAATTTCCTTATTTTGAAAACCTTATTTTAATCTTTGTCCAGTATTTCAGTAAAACCCTCACTGGCTATGAGTATATTTATTGAAATTATCTTAGGTATATAAAAGAAAAAGATGGGCCTGATTGAAAATAAAATTTATACCTTTTATCACTATTAGCAAAAATTGGGCAGGGTGGAAAAAAAACCACCCTGAAATGTGTTCTATAGTATGGAAGGTACTCTTTAATATCAACATGCTCTCTATAAATGCAAAAGAGAAACAAGCCTCCTGAATAAAAATCCTACAAGGTACTGCCTAAGTTCTCAATTTGAAGGAAAGTATACAATAAAATACAAAATATACATGCCACTGTTAACCAATTTGCCATTACACTGAAGGATATTTTTGGCCACATTTTTACAGATTAAAAAAAAAGTACTTCCCAGCTGCCAGTTAGTCTCTGAATTAATGTAAAATTAAAATTCATATTGTTCAATAGTTAGTTTAGCTGGGGACCATTTTAGGGAGTATTAAAACACAAAGAATAGGAGAGAAGGGTTTTTGAAAGTCTCTGAAAACTGGTTATGGAATACAGTTAAAACAGTACGTATCATTACTGAGAATTTAAAATAGCTCTTATTAATAAGCTGGGCTTCTAAAGCTAGCTTTGCTTTGGTTTCTCTACGCATCTTAACCTTAAAAGCAAGTAATTTTCTCTTCACCATAACAGTTCAGTCATATGGTACCTGTATTCTCTAACAACGTCTTTGGTGTGTTGGGTCTGTTAATGATTTCTACAAGCTGGTGCAACACCATAGGAATATAAGGCTGCATCTCTATACCTAAATCATCCCCAAAAGAGAAAACAAAAAAGAAAAATTTGAATGTTGAAATATCAATGTAAAATACTTTGCTCCCTCCATTAACTGTGACACAAGTTAACAATATGTGTATATAAAAATGCATTTAATTATAAAGAAAAAGCAATTCTAAATATAGTACTAAGGCAATCTAACAATTTACACAGTATTTTTAAAGGGGAAAAAAGATCTTACCCATTTGAATGGAGATTTCTCCAATTGCCCATGTGGCATTATTGCAGACTGAAATGAACTCTGGATTTAGGTTGGTTCCCAATATAGGCATGAAATCAGCTAGAAAAAAAAATTTTTTAACAGCTATGTAGTAAACTTCTCAAGAGTAGTGTATTGTGTGCTTTAAAGGACATCTACTAGGTGGAAACTGAAATCTAGGTAAGAAACAGCAATTTTTAAAAGATCTGGAGAATATGTACTTTAAGAAAGTGAAAGGGACATTGAACTTCCTATGAAGTAGACCAGGAAACAAGTTTTGGTCTATTTGAGGTATTATTAAAAAGAGTTGGTCCAGAAATCTCTCGTCATGAAATTGAGAAAATTAAAAAAAAAAAAAAAAAATTTTTTTAACATCAACGGTTTGGGCTTTTAAAGTAACTTTTACCTTAGTGCTCACGTTTTGGTCTCTAAGTATCATTTTTCACTTAAAAGGAATGAGGGCTGTCAGAGGAACATCTCATTGCAAGCTGAAGGCAGGAAATGGTCAAAGCAAGCCTAGACTATTTTGTCCTACCAGGAAGGACTAAGGAGCCCATCTGATGAAGCTCCCACTGCCAGTGGTAAGACAATTTGAGCATCATGAATTCATAATGACACTCAAAAAAGAACAAAACACAAACAAAAACTAAACTCTGAAACACAATATAGATACCCGTGGAAGATGCTGGGAATCAATTCATTATTTTGAAAAGTGGTAAACAAAGAGAAAGAATCAAGTAATTATCCTGCCTCCCCTACATGCTTTGTATCTCTTGGTAATAAAAACCGGTATGAAAAAGGATGTATGTATTCTCATTATTAAATGAAGAATTAGAGTATCATTCTTTTCTTAAACTCCCAATAAATTAACAGATTTGAGCCAGGGTTTCTAAATTTCAACAGTACCAATCATTCGGTCCAGATCATTCTGCTATAGGAAGGGGGGGGCAGAAGGGTGGTGGTGGCAAGGGTCAGGGGCTGGTGTGGGGCAGGGCACTGTATCATGCATTGTATGATGATTATCAACATCATTTGCCTCTATCTACCAGATATGAGTAACACCCCCGCCCCCACTGTTAAAATGACACTACCAAATGTGGGGGTGGAGGGTCGAAGGTGTCAAAATTGCCCCTGCTTGAGAAACCCTAACCTATAAAATCATAGCTGATAACGTAAATAGAGAGAGAGGGAGATAGCTAGACATGGTTTAACTCTTGAAGAAGATACACATAATCTATAAAGTCTTAAAAAAAAAAAAACTAAATCAGGTGGTAAATACCTGTAGAACAAACCTTCCATAAAACAAGAATTCGTTACACTTTCATTTAGAGTAGTGAGGCTTCAACTTGAGGGTTTAATACAATAGAATTAATATCATTCAAAGTTCAGAAATAATAGTTGTTATTCAAAAGCACAACTGGCAATTGGATGAAGCTGGTTAAAGGGTACAAACTTCCAATTATAAGGGAGCAGATCATAAGAGATCTCAGTAAGAAAAAAAAAATCTTTATATTAAGGTGACAGATGTTAACTAAACTTACTGTGATTTTGCAATATATACCTATACCAAATCATTATGTTGTACACCTTAACGTTACACAATGTTGTATGTCAAAAAAAACCCACCAAAAAAAGCCAAAAGAAAAACAAAGTGTATCATAAACAACTATTATTCAAAACACTGGGTTACAGAAATAAAAGAAAACCAAAACCCATTTAATCCATGATTTGGTAACAATTCATAGTTTATGTTATTCAAGGAATCCCTTATTATCATCACAAAGTGCTAAGACAAATGCTATCCTACTAAAATAAAAATCATTACTTAGTTTTAATGTAAATTGTTCGAAAAGTTCCCTAGTATATCCAAGAAAGCATATGGTTTTATCATGAGAAAACCTGATTGTTATTTTTGGTTACCTCTAACCCAAAAAGAGGCTATTCAAAAATTATCCATTAACTAGCATACAGTCCCAAGGTTTCACAGGTGGCATGTCCTTTATACTACAGCAATACTTTTCCAGCTTTTCTCCAGTCACACGTGCCTAATGAGCTGCTGTAGTGATTGATCATCAATTCAAAGGAGCAAGGGATTCCCACCCCACCTGCTTCACTCAGAGCACTTTTAACCAGTATGAATAGTTGTATCTGTTGGGATTCCATGATGCTTCAGTTTAATAATACAAAAACATAGCTCATGTAAAACTAATTGTTAAGAATCACATCATAGCAGTAGAAAATATTCATACCTATACAAGGCTTAACATGCTGAAAGCAAGCTTTTGTCAGGTCACCTAAGAGGGCGAATGAACTCTGTCGAACTTCTGGCATTTTATCCTACAAGGAATAAGAAGAAATTAACCCCAATGTAACACAGAGAATCAGGTCTTAGTTAATTTAAATTTAACGAGTCTCACCTGCATGCATTGATACATTAGTGTTAGAATGTTACTTCGGGCTACCAGCTGTTCAATGTTGCCTCCAAGTCCTTCAGCCAGGCCACTGAGTAAATCAAGAGCCACTATCATAAAATCTTTATCTGGAGCCTCATACTGATCTGGTTGAGCATTGTTCAGCTGAAATTAGACAAAAGTTTTAAAAGACTTACTGTGAACCAATTTCATGAAAAAAAAAATGGGTATACATTATGCTTATCCTTAGAAAAATGTTTATGATGCCAGAAGGGCAGATATAGTTATTTTTTAACAATACCATGGCTTGCGCAAGAGTCTTCTGTACTAGGTTCACACAACGCTGGTACACAGGTTCACAGTATGGAAGGAAACCAGACTGCAGGGCTGTGGCAACGGAAGATAGGCACTAGAAAGAATAAAGTAGAGAAGTAAATTTCTGGGTATCACAAAATTATGATAAATGC
Organism: Cryptoprocta ferox; assembly: GCA_028646485.1. Taxonomy (NCBI): domain Eukaryota; kingdom Metazoa; phylum Chordata; class Mammalia; order Carnivora; family Eupleridae; genus Cryptoprocta; species Cryptoprocta ferox. Next base: position 48,725,785 of record CM053572.1, on the reverse strand, counting down.
TTTAAGAGTGTACTCAATAAAACTCCAGGCGTTTATGAGCCTGCTCTACTCTTCTATAATAGCAGGTTATCTTTTCAAACCTCTCCTTTGGATGCCACCCATTGCTGTCAAGTTTGCTGCTGGTAAGGGGAGGTTTCCTCAAAAAATAAGTAAGTAAATAAATAATCAAATATCAAACCTCAAGCTGGACTGAAAGGGTATGAAGTACCTCGTTTTAGCACCAAGTCCCAATGCTACTGCACATATAGTTTGAGTATATGTGCGCGTATACAATACGTAACACATAAGATACTTTATATCAATTATCATGGTATAGCTCTGTATCTATATAAAGAAACATGGCTAAATTTACATGACATATATATGCGGATATGGTAGGATCCCCAAGATGATTATCAACGAAGCAGAGCAGATGAGAAAACATATGTAATGTAATCCTGTATGTACCTTAAAAAAAAAAAAAAAAAAGCCTAACACATCCATTATGGTTTTTCTATTTAACAGTATTTCTTTGCACGGTTGTATCATAATTAAAGTAAGAACAGTTACATATTTATTCAGCATTTTAACAGAAATGGTTCAGAATGTAAATTTATTAACATTTCACTTATCACATGTACTCATACTTCATATTTAGACATGTGTTTTTGATGAAACACACTACTATTAGAGTAACTAAAGGTTACCAGCTTAGCATACCTCTAGTAAAGGGAAGAGATCTTTATCTTCGTCCTTTAACATGTTCCATTTCTGGATCAGTGGAGGCATCAGCATCTGAATGTATTCCTATTTATAATGATGAAAAACATATAAAGCTCCACTATCATCTGTAAACAAGTCCATTTTGGGTCTATGAAAATTAAAATCCATTTCGAGTAATTGTGTAAAATCATTACAGAATGCCTTCTAAGACTTAGTCTGCTCCACTTAGCACCTTTAAATTTATTTCTGCCTTATCTTTTAATTTACATAATCTTATTCTATTTTTAAATCATCTTCTATCCTTAAAGTAAAATGCATACAAATATACCACTACAGAAAAATTATTTGATCATAATCAGGGATAATTTCTGTAAGTTTTACTCTGAATATTTTTAGTCCTGGAACTTGCAACATATGACTCTTGCTATACAACATGTTATAAATGACAGGTAAACCTATGGGGCATTTGTAGAAAAAGATTCATAGTCATTCAAGTGTCTTTATTTACACATTAGAATCCATAAATAACTAAATACTAAATAAATAATAGTAATCATGTAAACACGGGGCACAGATTCTAAAGGCTCTAAGACATTCAGAAAAACACTCCCCATTCCCCGGCACATAAAACAAAACATCAAAGCAAACCCACAAACCAAGTGTCTTGCACCAAGTTTTAAGTATAACTTACAAACACAGACAATTTCTTAAGACTTCTCATATAGCAATCATAAACATGTAATCTATTCTTCTGGTAGGAATTTTGAGCTATAATAAAATTCTATTATTTTAATCCTATTTAAACAAATTCAATTCCATCATCATCATAACACTACTAGAAACAGTTTGGATTCTTAGCCAAACATACTTCTTCTATACCACTACTTAGCATTTTTAACTTATCCAATTTCCAGTTGTTTTACCTTAGTATATATTCCCCACCTGTAAGTTCCAGCAAGAAAACAAAGATGTTTAGGTGTGGTACTCTAAAACTACAATTATTTATGAAGTGGTGGATATAAAAAAATACTTGGAATTAAGTACAAGCTGAAATTCCAGTATAAAACCTTTATCCCTTTTCTTTTTTTAAAAACTTTATTTATTTTGAGAGACAGAGAAAGAGAGCAGGAAAGGGCAGAGAGAGAATTCCAAGCAGGCTCTGCGCTTTCAGCACAGAGCCTGATGCGGGGCTTGCCCTCACGACCTGTGAGATCATGACCTGAGCTGAAATCAAGAGTCAGATGCTTAACTGACTGAACCACCCAGGCGCCCCATCCCTTTTCTAAAAATTGTTGGTGCATTCATGTGATATACTGATACAATTTCCACACCAAGAACATATTTATTAATACTATCTAAAAAGTAAATATACTTGCTGCCTTTGTATACACATTCTTAATATAACTAACACTAAGTAGTCACATCTCCCCGAACATTTCATTTCCAAATATAGGTTAACTTACTGATTTTAACTATGCTAGATATTTTTTTTTCTTAATAGTTAACCACGGATACTCACTGGTTTGTTTAAATGATGTCCTACTGAATCTGCTAAAGTTCCTATGGCATCATAAAGAATGAGCAGGTTCTTATGCTGGTATTTACTAAACGCGAAGACCAGGGTATCAAGTATATAAGCAAGGTAAGGAACAAGTTCTGTACAAGCCTCCTCTTCTAGGGTAGCAAAGGCACTACAGTTAAAAAAGAGGGAGAGAGAGAGATTATTGTTGTTGTAGAAAAGGAATAGCTTGTGATAGAGACAGGAAACTAAGTCTACAGTTTATACAGTATCTATTTACATTTTACGTGCCTATCTCCTTACCTTACCACACCAGGGGCTTATTTTTATTGTTTCTTCCCCATATCCTTTCACTTCCTTCAAAGACGCTGTCACCTATGGGCACATGCTTCACTAGTAAAACCTACAACTGTCATTGGTTCTTATATTCAGACATTCAACAAATTTATCTGGTATTTACTCTTTAGTCATTTAGTGCCGGGAATACAGCAATGCACAATGAACAAAACAATGTCCCTATTCTCAGGGAGCTTAAATTCTAGTGACTGTTCCAGATTAATGAAATCAGAATTAAAAATGTTAAACTAACTTGTACCTACCCTTCAGATTACATACTAAGAGTCACAAAATGACAGAAACATTTTAACAGTTAGTTTGAGATGCATCAGAACAGAGTGTCATGACCTCTTAAATGTTTCTCTTAGCAGGAGAGGGGAAATGGGATGATGCAGGTGATCAAAGGGCACAAATTTTCAGTTACAAAGAATAAATTCTGAGGACCTAATATATGGGGACTGTATTTAATAATACAGTGTTGTATACCTGAAAGTTGCTGAGCATAGACCTTAACCATTCTCACCACACAAAAAAAGATTTACTTTTGTCAACCATTTGAGGTATCGATGTGTTAATTATCTTGATCTTAGTTACTGTTCCATAATGTATATTTTTATCAAGTCATACCACCGTACATTTTAAATATATGGATTATTTTTGTCAACTTTTCCTTCACAAAGCTTAAAAATGTTGGTTTCAGTTCTACATTATATATGAATGCATAGTGTGTTTGTTATTACAAATTTACTTTATGTATGGCTTATCTATTTACACAAATATACGAGAAAGGAAAAGACTTCAGAGTCTGAGTAGTTACTTCAATTTAGACTGGACTCTAAGGTACACCTGGCTCTTCATTTCTGAAATTAAAGTTTGTATTATCTTCTACCCACTCAGGGATTTCCTAAAATGACAGGTTTAGGACATCTGTTAGCAAAGCCCTGTCTTAAATTGTCAACTATTTATGTATTTCCCTTACAGCACTTGCCAGGAATTATAATTACATAGTTATTTAGTATTCTGTACTAGCCTCTAAGTTTAAAGATGGCAGGGAATGTAAGCCCAGCATTTAATATATGCCTAACAATTAGTAGTAGAGAGTTAAAAAAAATACAGATTATGTCTGCAGGAAAGCAAATATAATCTGTATCCTCCCCTTACTTTAAAAAAAAAGAAAAGAAAAGAAAAGGAAAAAGAAGTGCTATTCATCACCCAAGTCCCTTTGACTCAACTTTCTTTCATCTTACTAAGAATTACAGATATCTTCCAGGTGTTTTTGCTTCACATCTGGTAAAGTCCAACTCCACTTAAATTTACGCTCCTCTTTTTCAACACTGTTTCTTCTTATAAACAAAGCCATCACTAATGAAATTCTAATTAAAAAGTTAAGACCTATAACTATGTCAGGCCTTTTTAGAACATAAAGGTTTGTCCCAGAAAAATGGAATATTTATAGTAATGAAACTGCTGATCTGATATAAAAACACAGAGAGCTCCAAACACGACCAAGAGAGTGGCTACTGGGATAGATTCACTAAGTGACAGAGGATAGGTCACTGTAGGACTTTGTATGGAGCTGCCTACCTTTAACTAATGATGGGAATCTACTCAAACTTTGTTATTCCTTCAAGAGCAAGACTCCCAACATCACCACTCCAGGTGTCTGAGAATTAGTGTAAAAAGTATTCTACTGTTATCACAGCCACTGAGAAAAAAATGTGTTGAAGAACCGGCAAAGAATGAGGTCTAGTTGATTCACATTTGAATTTGCAAAACCATCAGGTAAAAAATATAGATATTAATTTCTCACTGAAATACCCAATCCACTGCCCCACAATGAACACTATTATGGATTTGTCCCACCTGCAGGCAGCTTCCTGTACTCTCTTGTTGCTGTCCAGGATTCGCTTTAGCAATTCTGTCATTAATGGCTTCAGGTACGTGTCGGGGGGCTGGCTGACTACCCAGTGTGCATAGCGGCTAAGAGTCCAGCACGTTATTGAACGCACAAGAGCCTTTTTATCAGAGAGGCACTGAATAAGGTGAGGAATAAGCTCAGGCAAGTATGGAATCATGCCTTGCATGCAACCTGGAAAACAAGTAACAAATCTTGCAGAAAGTGCTAACATTTGGTTAAAACAAAATTATTTCAATTGAATGCTAAAATCACATAAGCATCCATCAAAAACATTGATTATCTCCATTACAATAAATATACTATAAGAATCTGTTCAAAATTAAAAAAAAAAAAAAAGGAGACCTAACTACTCCTAACTATCTTCCAGCAGGGTTAGGAAAGTTCATTTTACTTCTGCTACACAAATCACAGCTTTCAGAAGTGCCTGTAAAATACTTTAATTTCCTGGATTTACAGGTTTACAGCTAGGACACAGCAACCCTTCATAGAGATCAAGGGGACTCTCCTACCATGTTTCTTACACCTACCTATGGAGAAAATTATTTTTCTAGCAACAGGGATGCTTCTGACATCAGTCGTCTCATTCTGTTCCCTTTCTTGTAAGAGAAGCATTTGTAAACTATCTTTTTTTTAGTTAGTTAGAAATAAGCCAATGGCTGTTTAATAATAGTTCACTGTTCAAGGTATAACTTATCATAAGATGGCTTCTGAATTCAAGTATTTTTTTTAAGTTAATGTGGATCATAGGATTGTCTATTCTACATCAGCAACACAAGAGAGCAACGTATGTGAATTCCAGACTGAAGAGTCTGCTTATAGGGTAATATTCTTTAAAGTGGCCCATCTGTATTAGGGCCTATTAAGGACTTCACAGTTAAGTTTTGACTTAGACTTACCTTCAGCAATTGCTCCTAAAACCAAGATGCCAGATTCTTTAACAACCCATTCATGATGAAAAAGTAATTCTTTCAAAAGGGGCAAAATATGTGGCAAAAGCTCATCACGATACACATTTGCAAGAACATCTAGGGCAGCAGCAGAACATTTTCCTAAAAAAATATTTAATTCAAAAATTTTACATTAAACTCTATTATCATTGAGTGTTATATATATAAAACACTTTATAGTCATACATCTATAGTTTCAGAAAATTCAATTAAACAGGAGGCAGTCGGTCCCTATATACAAAAGAAATGTTTTATGACCAAGAATTAGCAAACTAACCTGCAGCAAAATGTGTACATTTATTATTTCTACTTAACATTCTCAGTGGTAGATCATTCAGAATCAAATACATAATGACTTAGCAGGAGGTTAAGCAAATAAATCTGAACAAGTCATCAGCGCATGAAGCATAAAATATGCTGAAAAGCATTCTCTCCAAAGAACTATTAGCCAAGAAACTATGTATCAATTCAGATTTCATTTAACACAATTAAGAAAAAATAACATTTAAGTATACAAATTTTTTTCCAATGTGATTAGGCATACTAAATAGTTCATCACAAACTGTTAAACAGTAATATCCTTTTCTAAAAAAAGCTGTTAAACTGGCTAGAAGTAACACCTTAAACATCAGTAAGGGTCTCAGTTACACTGTATATGGCAGAGCCATGCAAATGAGTATCATACTGCCATGAAAGAGAATGAAATCTTTATGTACTGATACAGAAGGAGTTATACGATATATGGAAAAGAACCAACAGAGTACACAAAATCAATTTCATTTCACTGCTGGAAAGTCAACCTCTTCTCCAGAAAAAAATATACATATTTTTTCCATATGTGCATGGAAAAACTGCTGGAAGGATATAAAAATGGGTAGGATGTGAAGAGGAATAGTTCCTTCCCCCCAATGCAATGAACATTATTACTTTTGTAAAGTTATCTACATTATAATCTGAATCCCTCCTGCCCCCAGCCTATAGGGATATACTGGGAGGAGGCAGAATAGCCCCTCACTGTGCTGTTTTGTATTCTGTGATTTCAGTTACCCTCAGTTAAGTGCAGTCTCAAAGTTTTGAGATGATCCTTTTTTTTTTTTTTAATTTTTTAATGTTTATTTACTTTTGAGAGAGAGAGCACACAAGCAGGGGAGGGGCAGAGAGAGAGGGAGACACAGAATCCCAAGCAGCCTTCAAGCTCTAAGCTATCAACACAGAGCCCAACTTGGGGCTCGAACTCATAAACCGCAAGATCATGAACTGAGTCAAAGTCAGATGCTTAACCAACTGAGCCACCCGGGCCCCCCATATAACTCTCCTATTTTACTATTATTTTGTTAATCTCTTATGGTGCCTAATTTATACATTAAACTTTATCAGAGGCATGTATGTATGTATGTATATACAAAACAAATAAAAGAATATAGAGGATTCGGTACTATTTGTGGTTTTAGGCACCCACTGGGGGGTCTTGAAACATATCCCCTCATGGATTACAGGAAGCTACTATACTTTGTGGCAGCAGTAAAGACCTTGTGTTCTCTTGCTGTGGGAGATTTGGGGTCCAAGATTAAAATGTGCCACTATTATTAGCTACGTTAACCAACCTTGGGCAAGTTTCTCTTTTTGCAGTTTCCTTACTGACCTAAGGCTGTTGTAAAGATTATATGGGATATGCATGCCAAGTCCTTGGTCTAGTGCTGGGCACAATGGGCACTCTAAGAACTGTTAAACTAAATTGGCAACAGAGGAATTAGCCTTATTTAACCAAATGAATTACACAGTTCAGTCTGATGATTCATGGACTTAATTGTTCCATCAGTTATTAGAAATCCCAACATTCTGAATTACATCAGTTCTTAACTAGGGATAATTTTTGTTTCCCAGGAGACAATGGGCAATGTCTGGTGACACCAGTGGTCATCACAACTGTGTGTGTGGGGGTGGGTGCTGCTCGACGTTCTACAATGTACACAACAGCCACAACAAAGAATCATGTGGCAGAATGTCAACTGTACAGAGGTTGAGAAACCTTGAACTAGAGCATGAAGCTTTAAGGACTAGCACATAAACAAAAACAAAACACAGGTGTTTAAGTTCCTCATTTCATTAGAGTGTGGGGCAGAATGGTGGCTCAACAGATGATTTGGATTTACAGCTAAATCTGAAAATTAATGAGAGATTTTTTAAAACTTCATTTGTAATTTTGAGAATTACAAAGCAATTTACATTATTTTAGTATTATCCTTGATAATCAACAGGCAAATTATCATGAAAAATAAGTTTATGTTAAGAAAACAGGAAAAACTTGTGGCCAGTGTTCCTACTTTATTTAAATGTCAAATAAAATGTACAGCCTTTTGAAAAATGGCAGTGTGAGGTAGGAAGTCTTTAAGAAATATCGCCATCTACTAAAACGGCTATAACAAAAACATAAATCGCATCTACTAGAACGGCTATAACAAAAAAGACAACAAATGTTGGCAAGCTTATGGAGAAACGGCAACCCTAAGATAACGGCAACCCTAAGATAACGCTGGTAAGAAAGTAAATGATGGGGCCACTGTAGAAATCAGCCTGGTAGTTCCTCAAAAGGTTAAACACAAAGATATACCATGACCCAGTAATCACACTTCTGCCTGTATCCACAAGTGAAAACAAATGTCAACAAACTTTACATAAACGTTCATAGCATCATTACTCCTAAGAGCCACAAACGAGAAACAAAATGTTCATCAAGTGATGAATGGATAACATGTGGCATACACACACAATGGATTATTTTTTCACATTAAAAAGAAATGAAGTACTGATACATACCGTAACACGGACAAATACAGAAAACATGCTAAGTGAAAGAAGGCAGTCATGAAGGACCACATACTGTATGATTCCATTTATAGGAAATGTCCAAAATAGGCAATTCCAGAGGGACAGAATAGAGATTGGTAGTTGCTTTGTGTTGGGGGACTGGAAGAAAACGGGGAGCGACGTCTAATAAGAATGGGGTTATTTTTGGGTTGGTGTAAACATTCCAAAATGTACTGTGGTGATGGTTGCATAACTCTGTGAATATATGAAAATGACTGAATTGTACTCTTTAATGAGGGCACTGTTCGATATGTGAAGTTGCTATCAAAGCAGGCAACTGTACTCTTCCCTCTGACTTACTTAGATTCCAGTCAGAAATTGTATCATCATCATCAATTTCATCGTCATCATCGTCTTCCTCTTCAATTCCATCTTCATCATGCTGCTGAGCCACTGTCCTCGATCGATGAAAACGTGGCCTTATATCTTGTTCACTATCAGGAATTGTTTCATCTTCTTCGACATCACCCTGTTGTTGTTTTTAAGAAAAATTTTGATAATATTCAAATATCACTGTAAGCTAATAACATGTACATGTGTAAAAGAATCAGACTAAGGAGAGATGGGATCATGCACCTGGTTTTAAAGTATACCTCTACATTAAGAACCACTCCCCCGTGCAGAAAATAGTTCCTCGTTAAGGGAAAAGGAACTATCATGTAACACATGTCAGGTATTAGGCACTTTTAACTGCATTATAATACTGCCTCCCATCAGCTGGTATAATCTAGAGTACTGGAATAAGACTGAGACCACATTCGATATATTTTAAAATTAACTACAAATCATTTGAATCAACAGGAAATTTCTCTACTAGTGTCACCATGTTCTCATCCAAATTCATCATTTGTTTCTCTGCACTCTGTAGCATATTACCTAACAGGAAACATTTAATACACAGGGTCTATTTTAAATACATGCTCTGTTAGTCAAATTCAAAGATTCTCTACGTCAAGAGAAACAAGATTCCCCATTTATTATCAGGAAAGTTTCCTTACCTTAAGTAGGATAATATCTATATCTGAGTACTTCATGCCATTCACTAACACAGGAATCAATCTATAAAGACAGAAATTCATGAAACAAAGATCTAAAAATCTCATGAGCACTTTTAAGAAATCTTAATGACATTTTATATACTGGTAATACCAAAGAGCCAACCACCCCTGCCAGTCCTGTCTTAGAACATATTCTGTGATGTCTGCCCTTCTTGAATGACTAGTATTCCTCATCTATATCCCAGGCCTTTTATACTCATGTGTGGGATCTGCTGGATGGAATCTCAGTAAGGATAACGTAGCTTGTCAATAGTGGTTAGAAAAAGAACGAGAAACCAAAAAAAAAAAAAAAAAAAGGGCAATTTCTCCCCTAAAAATTTATCCTGAATATGCTAACAAAATTTCCAATTCTTAAAGACTAATGTTGCTTGATGCAGTAACAAAAACTGTAAACAATCTAAATGTCTGTCATTTAGGGCTTGGTTAAAAAATAAATTATGATACAGTTAAAATGAAACAAAAACATGCAAACACAGAGCATTTGAGTTTCCATTTAAGTTAAAAATGAGATTACCCATGTAATTACTTATATAAATAGATTATCTAGGAAAGATCAACAAGAAACTAGTATCTTTGGAGAGAAAGCTGAATAGGCTAAAAAGGGATAAAATTAATCATTTACTTTATTTCTAAATAGTGTGACATTTTCACAATGAGCACGCATTTATTTGTACTCCTTTTAATAAAAGAGAGGATAATGTTTACAATGTAAAACATACTAAGTTTAATAGAAGTTATCCAAAAGAAATAATGCAAAAAAAGGAAAAAAGAGATGGGGCACCTGGGTGGCTCAGTGCATTAAACTTCTGACTATTGGTTTCAGCGCAGGTCATGATCTCACGGTTTGTGACTTTGGGCCCTGCGTGGGGCTCTGCTGCACTGACAGCACGAAAACTGGAGCCTGCTTGGGATTCTCCCCTCCCCACCCCAGTTCTCCCCCATTGTGCACACACAGTCTCTCTCAAAATAAATAAATTTAGGGGCACCTAGGTGCTCAGTCAGTTAGGCATCTAACTTCGGCTCAGGTCATGATCTCACGGTTTGGGAGTTCAAGCCCTGTGTTGGGCTCTGTGCTGGCAGCTCAGAGCCTGCAACCTGCCTCAGATTCTGTGTCTCCCTCTCTCTCTGCCCCTCCCCCATTCCCACTCTGTCTCTGTCTCTCTCAAAAATAAACAAACATTAAAAAATAAAAAACTCAAAAAAAAAAAAAAAGCTCTATCAAGAAGATTATAGCCTTCGACAAAAAAGTTAGGAAATTTTAATTTCTTAAGAAATTAAGAACTTAAATTTCCAATAAGAAAATAGTTAAATCAGGATAGTATATCCAAAGTATTAATATAGTTATTAAAACAGAATCAAGATGTCTGTAAACATAGAATCTCGGGTATATAGGAAAAGTTAAAAAAAATTTATCAAAACCCATAATAAAAAAGTCAAAAAGCTACAGTCCCTTTGTAGCTATGGGAATTTTAAGCTTTGATAGGTTTCTGAAGCTTTGATGATTTCCTTTCTCAGTGGCCCACCACACACTTAAGAGTCTACTGAGGATAAAAGGTTAAGAGAACACTTTGGAAACATTAAAAAGTCCACACTTCTCTGCTTCTGAATTCTACTTTTAATACTTCTGGATGGCCTGGGAAGTGTGACCAGCCAAAAGAAACTCATATTCATGACTACCTGCTGTGGGGCTTTTTAATAAGCACTTTCTTTATAATCTAGTAAGAAAGATATTATGATCTCTTTTTTACAGATGAGTCAGCTAAGGCTCAGAGATATTACATTATTTCTACAAGGTCATTAGTTTTAAGTAACGGGAGAGTCAGAATTCAAAACCAGTTTGGCCTGACTCCAAAAATAATTTTCTTTCCCTACAACAGATATAAGAAATTCTTACTCTCTACAATAACATCTTAGGCCTTTGTAGAGGCCTTACTTCAAAGAGTTACATCATCTGACGTCAATTAAATAAACACGTGCAAAACCAATTTTGGGTATAACCACCATCAGTGAGCTAATTTTGTAAGCCCTCGTTAACTAAAGGAATAGTAATAGGGAAAAGAAAGCAGTGGGATTTAAAATTTCCTAGACAGGTATAAAAAATATGGGCCAGCCACACTTTCATGTTTAAAGTTCTTCCAAATTCTAAAATACAGATTAATAAGCAATTTAACATTACAGTTAAATAACACAACTTCATAAAATTTCTAATAAATAAAACCCTATTTTATAAGCTACAGACATTTTGTTTGGATCACCAACAATTAAGTCATCTCTGTCAATAATTTGGGGGAAGTGGGGAGGACAGATGGCAGACTGTGAAATAACATGAGGTGAGGTAAAGAAGTAAGGACAGTGAGCCCCATCTATTCTTTGAATCATTTTAAGATGGAAAAACACTGTAGTTATGGAGAAAGATTTTACTGTCATCCCTTGTCACTCTTGTGCTTTCTATGTGACTTCATAATAATACAATTCTCATTACATATACAATTTTTACTAAGCAAACATTTTTTGCTCATAATAAACATGTGTCTGGTGAACAGTGCTAGGAAAAACTAGTGCTTTTATTATGTTTCCTATCTCACCATCAGATCAATGTGGTTATTCTCCAGTCTTCAAAATGCACTATTGCAATGAAAAATAAAAGTAGCCTTATTTTATATAAAAATGGTTCCCAAAACAATGTATATATCAAACCCTGTTATGACTGTCTTAGGTTATTTAATGTCTGCAATAATTAACATAGCAAAAAGATTAAGTTTTGCTCTTTTAACCCAATACCAAGTTCTTCCTTGCTTTAAGGCTGTTTAGGTTTTATTAACGTAATAACCAAGTTCGAACATGAAGTTATAATTGCATATGACCAATACTTCCTAATGTTATAGGTTGGGTTTTCATGAACAGAATTTCTTCAGCTTTTATATGAATTATTGTCTGCTTATGTAACATTTTAAAAAAAGTTTTATTTATTTTTGAGGGAGAGAAAGAGCTGGGGAGGCACAGAGAGAATCTCAAGCAGGCTCCATGCTGTCAATAGGGAGCCTGACATGGGGCTTGAGCCCACAAACCATGAGATCATGACCTGAGTCAAAATCAACAATCAGATATTAACTGAGCCACCCACGTGCTTGTTTATATGACTTACAGAATTATATGGTCCCACAGTTAAGAATAAGCACATCATAGAAGTGGCATCACAAGTTAAGGAGAAAAAAAATTAATGATCTGTATTTCCTAAAGCAGTAAAATCCATTTAGCACACCACCTTGCACTTTAGTCCCAAATAAATCCCAAATTGACTAGAATAAAATATAGATACAACTGCTGCTTCCTTGGTGGAAAAAGAAAAAGAATGCAACAGACATGAAAATGAGAATATTCAAGTACTGTAAACATCTGAAAAAAAAAAACGTCATCCCACCAATACTGTAACATACTAAAACAAGTGCTTTTGTTTTGCTCATCCAGAAGACTAGGTTATAGAAGTCTGACAGGACAGGATGCTGGTGGTGGGTTATAAATTGGCATAACTTCACTACAGAACAATTTGGAGTATTTAATGATCCTTTGACCTTGGTACCTATCACTTCTAAGAATTCCACCTGAAAGAAATAACCACTTATGGACAAAGAAAGATGCTGACTCTGGAATCACTTATGATTTTAAAAAAGGGCAGGGGCGTTTGGGTGGGTCAGCTGGTTAAAGCAGCCAACTCTTGATCTCGGCTCAGGTCATGATCTTGCAGTTCTTGAGTTTGAGCTGACAGCACGAAGAAGCCTGTTTGGGATTCTCTCTCTCCCCTCCTCCTCTGCCCCTCCCCTGCTCGCACTCTCTCTCTCGAAATAAAGAGCAAATGTAAATATTCAACAATAGAAGAATCCAATATAAAACAGTATGCACATGATGGAATAGTACTCAAAGCTTAAAAACTGAGGACAAAGAAGAAACTGCACAATATACAACTGAAAAGAGCAAACCACAAGAGTATAATCAAAATTTCAAGCACTAAATAGAGCTAGATGCCATGTGAAGTGCTTTAACATACTATCAAATTTAATTCTCCCCCAAACACTCTGAATAAATGTTATTTGGTATACAGTACTAACACAGAAAAAAAATTTTTTCAGAATAAAGCATTACTTTTAAAAGTAACCAATTTTAACACATGTATCAAATAATTATGTATCAAAACCAATACAATGTTTTATGTCAATTATGTCTCAATAAAACTGGGAAAAAGATTTTAAAAAACCTGATATAATAGCATTCACAGAGTTAAAAACAGGCTTAATTACAGGCTAATCAAAAATGTGATGACATCACAACTACTGGAAAATTCGTTCTGGGGAGAAAAAACCCCACCACAAAGTCCAGTCAAATTAACAGGATTAAAAAAAAAGAACCATGCCACAAATTATCCAAAATTAAGATTATGGTTTAGAATAAACCACTCGCATGTAATTAAAACAAAAAACCCCAAAAACTGCTTCTTGAAAAATCCCTTTAGTTATAACCGACAGTCATGCCAAGTAAAATTAAGTCTGACTTTTTTAGAACTTCATTCCCCAATGGCAGAAGAATGCGATCTAAAACCGTAAAAATGAGGACTCACTGTTAAATATAAGAACAAGGTAACATTCAGAAGGAACACTTACTTAGGAAGATGCCTTACGAGTACATCTTTGCATATCGGTTGCTCAGCCAAAGTGAGCCAGAATTCACAGGCTTCTAAAGCCACATTTTCATCTTGATCTTGTGTCCTTTGTAGCATGTACTAGAAACAAAGCATTAATATTCATTAGTTTAAATCATACAATTAAAACAAACCTAACCTTTTCCCGTCAAGTTAATGGTCATCCTCTGCTGTGGCCTTGTGATTCTCAAACTAAGCTTTGGATTTTTAAAGTTTCTGAGTCGATTCTAAAATGTAGCCAAACTTGACAACCACTGCGTTAGAATGCTGCTTAACGAAAAGCGTCCTAATAAGCATGTCTGGCCTATCTGCTTCTGTACGGGTGTATTTTGTTCTTTGAAACCAATGAAATTTAAAAAATGTATTAACAATTAAACATTGTCTTCTTAGAAACATCAAAAAAAGTCCATTATACCTTTCTTTAAAATGAATTTTTTTATAAAGTAACAACTCAAGCTGTCTCTTGTATTTTCAGGAATGTAAAGTGATATACACATATTATACAATTACAAAAGTTAATTTTTTTTTAGTTTGGAAAGAACTAGGGACATTTCATAGTGCTACTATAATTTGCAGTTACCGAGAAAACAGGTGTATCACGTCCTTTGAACATGTCAACCCAAATTGACTCATTGTAGGAACATCTGATCTTAAAATTTATCCAAATTTTGTGTCTACCCCTCGTTAAAAAAACCTTTATAGGCAAAAACAAAGTAAATATAATCAAAGACACACATATCATTTCCCAACATACCTGGGCATGGAAATCAGGTCAAATGAGGGATGAAGCTTTCGTACATACTCTCTAACTGCAACATCTCACATGGCTAAATGTGGCAACACAACGTGACAGGCCAGCCCCTACTCATTCCATACCATGTCGTACTACCAACCTCAGTATCGCTGAAAAAACCGTAGCACTCTAAGCAAGACTTCCTAGCTGTGACATGGCCCTAAGCAAATGATAAAATGTCTTTACCTTTCTGGTTAGCTCCAACTTTCACTAAACTTTCAACAAACTCCACCTGATTCTTCAAAGCACTTCAGAGAGTAAGTTCATCAGAGAAAATGTACCTTATTCTCATTTAGTGCTGCTACATATCTTTATCTCTACAATGATCTTTCCTTATGCTTAAGAAAAGGACTTGCTGTGCATTATCAATGCTAACCTTTTCCTAACAGGTCTTAGATCCCATCCTTTAAAAAACAGATCTTCCCTCTCCACACAATATCAATCTCTGGAGGTGAAAAGGAGGATCTAAACAACATTTTAATACACTTGCAAAGCTATATACATCACGTACAACTACTTCCAATAGTATGAAAATTAGGTGGTACAGTCTGACACTAGCAGTACTGAGTACTGCCCAAACAAGTTATTTTGTTCTAGTAATAATTTTATCTTGGTGCTATGTACTACTTCCTTTAAATATGACTAACCTATGATCAACATACTCAGAATTTCCTAGTAAAATGATTTTAACTGTATAGGGATTCAAAGAGTTAAAAAAAAAAAACTAACAATGATTACGTATTTTCTACTGAGAAGTTTCACTGTTACCATAAATCGTAAGTGGATGAGATCAATTTTACCAGTAACGGGTAGAAAACACTTTTAATTCCAAACCAATGACACAAGAATGTGCCACTTAATTTACCAGTTTTAGTGATCATCTAGTCTGATATCTAGTAAACACAAATATTTTAAGTATTTCCTGGTTATTCTGGTTAAAAGCCATCTATCCCTTTACATAACTTTCCCTCTCTAGAACCATCTTAAATCTTATTAAAGAAAAGTCACCATAAAGATAACTTATAATTTTAAGGCGGTAACTGTTTTCATAGTTCACTCCCAACAAATATATTAAATAAACTGTTAAATAAATTTGAAGTTATGCATTTTTCCCCAAAGGATTTTCTTGGGGGAAAAATGAGGAGAGTGCCTTTGAGTCGTGTGTATTACCTCAACTATATTATGCATGTGAGGAAGCAGGCGATCCATTCGAACTTCAAGCAACATCACAAGTGCCCGGCACACGTTTTTCCGTACCTCTGGTTCTTCATCACCAGCCAATGCAAAGAGGTTCTATTGCACGAGAAATATTTTTCTCGTTAAGCATTTCAATATATTAGAAGATTTATACATAATAACCAGTCATCTGTAAGTTGGTAACATTTAAAGAAACTCTAAGAAAGTACAAATAAAGATGGAATTAATTGGCCTGCAATATTAGGTTATAAGACAATTAATGAAATGTAGGATGGTAATTGCCAAAACCCATGACTATGGTAAATGACCTAAAAAGCCATTCTTTAGGAGACAGTATGATTGGTTGTGGGGTGTTTTGTTTTTTTTTAATGTTTATGAGAGAGAGATAGAGAAAAAAAACATGAGTGGGGGAGGGGCAGAGAGAGGGGGAGACAGAATCTGAGGCAGGCTCCTGGCTGTCAACGCTAAGCGTGTGATACGGGGCTTAAATCCATGAACTGTGAGTTCGTGACCTTAGCCAAAGTTGGCCGCTCAACCAACTGAGCCACCAGGTGTCCCTGATTGGGTGTTGTTTAAGGTATTTTAGTTTGTGACAATAAAACCATGTCATTAGGACATGGGGCATTCATCTCCCTCACCCAGAAGAAGATAATCTTCAAAATACAATTTGATTTTCCTTCAATATTAGTCTGTCAAGAGATTATTTCTACCAATCCTGATTCTTAAGGTAGTAATAGGTACAAATTCTCTAAAAGTATCAATAACTGGGAAATGCATGCTGATTTTCCAACAACTTAACCCCAAACTGCTGACTGTTCTGAGTCAACTACTGAAAAAATAGTAAAAGTAGCAATCAAGATTATGTTTTTCTAAACAGGTTTGTCACCAAGGTTACGGGGGAAAAAAAAGTCGGAATAAACAGACTATTTCATTTAATCTTGTCTAAGATGTTCAATTTTACAGATAAAGTTGAGAATTAACATAACTTGCTACCCAGAGGGAATCTGAATTTGGTTTTCATGGAATTTTAAGTCCAGATTCATTTCCCTCTACCAATAAGCTGTCTTTTGTAGAGGTTGCAAAGTGGAGATATAAGAAGAAAGAGTAAACCTTCCCCCATCTCATTCCTGAATTTTACTTTATCTACATATACACATGCATTAAAGTAATAGAAAGGTCATTAAAAAAATTTAATGTGGGGGTGCTGGGATGCCTTAGTCGGTTAAGCATCTGACTCTTGGTCTTGGCTCAGGCCATCATCTCACAATTTTGCTGAGTTCGAGCCCCACGTCGGGCTCTGGGCTGGTGGTGTGGAACTTGTCTGGAATTCTCTCTCTTCTCTCTCTGTGCCCCTCCCCCACTCATGCTGTGCCATCCCCCCAATAAACATTAAGAAAAGAAAAATTCGATGTGTCCCCCAATCTTTTCAAAACCAAAGCCATAGAAAACATCTCCAAATAGATAAACTAGAAATCTTATTACAATGGGTAAGACAATGGAGAAGTTCAAATATCAAATATGACAGTATGTGAAGTACTGTTGTATAATTTTAAAAACTTCGATTTCCCCGAGTCCTGCCTCTGCATCGGATCCTTTCAAACCTCTAGAGTTCCTCTATTAATCAGATATATATTTTACACAGAGACTAATACTCTGATGGCAATGCTAATACACATTCTTCATTGAATTTGATGTTGTCTTAAGTATGACTATTTGGCTTTGCCAAGGTAGGTCTTAGCCACCTAATAGTAACCAATACACTTTTCATTCAATATTGTCAGACTCAGCAGACATAACATCTGGCCCTGATGAAAATAATGACAATTCAAGAAATAAATGATCCATTTCTTCATTTAGCAAATGGTTATTGAGGGCCTACTTTGTGTCAGGGGCTTCCTCTGGAGGTTTATTGCTCTTGTAGGATGGAGAACTAGCTGAACCTTGTAGGATTATCAAGTAGGAAAGAAGTGTTAAAATGGTATTTAACACTAACGGAAAAGATTTTAAAATGTTTGGTGATGTTCTTGCTCCACTTGCTGAGTATGGTCCTGTGGAATTTTTGCTTTCAGAAAGAAATTTTGTATCTTTTATTCTACGTGATATTTCTGTATAGGATGCTGGTGTATCTAACCTGTTCCTGTTTTAAGCTGTGAAATACTAAGAGGAAATACTATTAAAACTAGGTACTACTTCTAAAAATAATAATTGCTGAAGCTACCATGTGGAGTTGCTTATTATGCAGCAGCCTTTGTTCCAATTTAGCTACAGCAAGTATCTTTTTGACAATGCAACTAGGTATTTTATTAGCCTCATTTTATAAAGGATGGAACGGAAAACATGTTAAATAATGTGCCCAAGGTTAGCAGTTGTGGAGCTGAAATTTGAACCCAGGCAGTCTGATGCCAGACCTCTGAGATTATCCACTATCCTCTACACCAAACCAGACTGCAAACACCTTGAGGCATAACATTTATTTATGTATCCCTAGCACCAAACACAATGCCTAATTCACAGAAGGATTCGGAAAACATCCACAGAAGACTTTCAAGTTTTAGTTTTACTTTTTTTTTTTTTTTTCCAGTTTCAACTTTTAAATGGCTAGGGGTTTCTTATGGCTACCTCTCATAGTCTACTGGTAAGAGATGTTCAGAAAGAAGCCTGTCAATTTAAGTGATGAGGTAAAAGATGACACCATTTACCTCTCCTTTCTTAGAATTTCCCGACAAAAATACTCGCAGGATGGCCTCTAAAATTTTTAAGAATAGCTCAAAAAGAATGGACAATTTAACTTTGATTTAATGAAAATAAAAGTAAAGGGCTTAAGGAACTTTAACAACTTGTTCACGATTGTGGTGATCAAGTGGTAGTAGTTCTGAGAAAATCCTACTGCTTAGGGTTCATGGCCAGAAAATACTACTGCTGTTGTCTTTCTGTTTTTATCAAAAAGGTAAAAGGGACTTTAGAAACATTTGATGAGATTTAAGAGTCCATTTTTTTCCCTGACACGTCTAATTTTACAATGGAAACCAACGAGTGCTGTCCTTTTAGTCTATGTGTTCAGATTCTTTATTAAGGTAAGATGATTCAATCTCACCAGTGTTTCATGTTTCAAATACTGCAAAAGAGCTGGGAGACTTTAATTTATATAGTATCTTCAAACAAAAAATTTATACTCAAGATATTAAACACACAAATTCCATAATCAATATTTGTATCATAAAAAAACACCCATCAGTAACAGAGGAAAAGTGCTTTTATTTTTAGTTAACAAAAATCAAAGTCTACACTGCATCCAATTTTAGTACTATCAAATAGTTTAACATTTTCTAACTTTCCCAAAAGCAAATGGGGGCAGGGGAAAGGGGAGAGAGACAAATCTTACCTCAATGAAAGAATCAATGTGCAACATCAGAGCTTGAGTCCTACTGATGATAAACTGATTGACACATGCAACAGCATGAGACCTAGAAACAAAATTTAACATTCAACACATGCTCACTGCAGCATTTTCTATTTATAGAAGATTGACAAGAACTTAAAATATTCCTCCGTAAAATACTAATGGTGTATGCAGAGCCAGAAATGTACGTATTTATATATATATAGCACACACACATACATATACACACCCTGAAAAGAGTGAGTCAAATTCTTTGTGTATTTCACACAGAATATGAATGAAAAACGCATGTTGCAGCACATTACATTAGTACTTCTCTGGAAGTGGAGGGACTCGGACAGGACATGTGCATATTTTTAATAGTGGATATCTCTGAATGGTGGGAGGGTGGGCAGAGGCATAATGGATATACATACCTTTAAAACTAAAACTGAGGAACAGTCTACAGTCTTTGTGTTCAGACATAGTCAACTCAATGCCAAAGTAATTCCTAATGACACTACCTTTAAAAACACACCCATAATCCAATCCCTTCTTATCACCTCCATTTCTTTCCCAGTCCAAGCCATGATGTCCTACAAGCATTATTCCAACATGCTCTAACTGGTTTCCTGACTTCCAAGGTGCCAAAGCCCACCACAACCTTTTAGACACACATGAATAAGATCACATTATACCGCTGTTCAGATTGTGCCTTCCTCAATGCCCATCACCCACTCTCCCCCCTCCCCCACCCCCATCAACCCTCAGTTTGTTCTCAGTTTTTAAGAGTCTCTTCTTATGGTTTGCCTCCCTATCTGTGACTTTTTTTTTTTTTTTTTACGAAGATTAACAGTTTATTTTAACAATGTTATTCCTTGTTTGCAGGACACTACCATAAGTTAAGCATCTATTAAGTTTCCACTCTGAGAACACTGGATTAAGTACCACTTAAGAAGAAAAGTAATCAAAATTGGATCGAAATAAAAGAGAAAGAACTAAGTAAAAAATGTAAGGAAGAAAAAGATTCCCGATAGTCCTCTGGTCACTTTGTTGAAACCAGAATCCTTTGGAATACAGCTTGGAATCTTGGAATAAACTCCAATGGACACCTAAACAGTTACAGCCTATGCATAAAGTTCATGCAGCTGGATATCCTTAAATAACTGCCTCTGGGATCCTGCATAATTTCTACTTTAAATAGTAATACGATGTTTGATCATTCTACCTAAAAGCATGAAGCACTGACAAAGGGGAATAATAAAAATCAGAGCAAATGACAATCAAAAGAGCATGGACTTTTCCACAGTAATGATAAAAGACAAAAGTTAGATTAAAACAGAACAGGAGAGAAAGGAAGAAGAAAAAAAAAGAAGAGCACAGGAGCCCGGGCAACTTTTGGTGACGTTACAGGAGTCTCACACACTTCAACAGTGTGAAAGTATCATGATAATTATAGCTCAACAGGACAAGTGATGATAATCAAGTTACTCAACGGCTAATATTCTATATGTAATATTTCAACAACTATATGCTAGGCACTGTTTAAGGAATGAGGGATATAAAGGAAAACAAAGCAGGCCAAGGTTAACTTGTGGCTAATTGGTCCTACTGATTTCCAAGTGTACTCAAAAAATTCTTCCACTTTCACGCTCCAAGTATTTTTAATTAAACGTAAAGTGCTTATTAAACTAAAATTACTAAATAATTCAGATGTCCTACTGGAGGAATTTTACCACACAGCTGCAAATGAAGGTACCTGTACCTGGATAAATTAAAACAAAACAACAACACAATAACCCCAAAACAACGAATTTCAGTCTTACACAAAGGACTTTTGAAGCATACCATCTAGAAGGCAGAGAACTATCATACTGGATGACAATTTCATCAGAAAAAGTTCACATTTCATGGGTTTTGCTATGAAGGGAGTACATTTCAACTACGGAAGTTCACCTGTGTGGGATATCAGCATCTTTTGCCAATCACAAAAATATCAGGTAATGCAAAATGAGGGTGGTCAGGCTTAGAGTTTATAAAATAATTTGATACTGGCTAGATACCTTATTTTTGGACTACTGTGCTTGAAGAACTGTAAAAACTTGGGGATCATGATGTTGAGAGGACGATCTAAAACATCACTATCTAATATCTCAGCAGAATCTTCACAGATCTTCTGAAGGGCGCCAAACGCTCCCTGTGAAAGATATTTAAATTATTAGGATTAATTAAAAATGAAGCCATTTAATTTATTTTTAATGTTTGTTTATTTTTGAGAGAGACAGAGCACAAATGGAGGAGGGGCAGAGAGAGGGACACACAGAATCCGAAGCAGGCTCCAGGCTCTTAAGTGTCAGCACAGAGCCTGATGGAGGGCATAAACCCACGAACCATGAGATCATGACCTGAGCCGAAGTTGAACGCTTAACCGACTGAGCCACCCAGACGCCCAGTAAATGAAGCCATTTTAAAAGCAAATTGAGGAATATTGACTAATTTGTATGAATTAATATTCTCAGCTCTCATAAAATACTGCCTCATAAAATCCATAAATTTAGTCATCAATTTTAATACAGAAATCATTATACCACTGAGTTCTCTAAAATCTTATTTTAAACATAATAGTACATTTTTATCTTAGCATTTAAAATGACTTAAAATTAGAGGATATTTTGGTTGGCAGGAACTGTAATAAATATTATCTCACTGAAAAAGCTAACTGCATCTGAAACATTCTTGTCAATTTTAAGTCAAAAAGAAGCCTTAATATCTTTTAAAAATTACTTTTATGTAAAACCATTCATTGGGTAATGGTGACATAATCTGTTAAAAGGGCAAAAAATTCAAATTAGCAACTATTTCCCAATATCCATTTTACACCAAAGGGGCTAACCTAGAGCTCCTCCCAGAACACAATATTCAAACTACTAACTACGTTGTACATCTAATTTACTGCATCTAATACCATCAGAAGCAGAAACATGGTGCTTACTTTCCTGGTACAATTAATAGAAGAATATTTCTCTTTAAAACGTGACTTACGGGAGTGCCTGGGTGGCTCAGTCGGTTAAGTGTCCAACTCTCAGTTTCTGCTCAGGTTGTGATCTAATGGTTTATGGGTTTGAGCCCCGCACTGTCTGTGCAGAGCCTGCTTGGGATCTCCTCTCTTTGTCCCTCCCCCCCTGTCAAAATAAGTATTTAAAATATGACTTTTGGGCGCCTGGGTGGCTCAGTCGGTTAAGCGTCCAGCTTCGGTTCAGGTCATGATCTCACGGTTCGTGGGTTCAAGCCCCACATCTGGCTCTGTGCTGACAGCTAGCTCAAACCCTGGAACCTGCTTCGGATTCTGTGTCTCCCTCTCTCTCTGACCGTCCCCTGTTCATGCTGTCTCTGTCTCTCAAAAAAAAAAAATAAAAATAAAAAACAAAAAAAATTAAAAAAAAAAAAATATGACTTTTGTAGAAGTGCCATAATTTCATGATCACTGTAGTTTTAATTTTTTAATTCTTGGAGTTTGTTTTCTACAATTTTGATCTCCTTTCATGTTGTTACCACTATACCAAAGCACGATTTAAATTTTAATCAACTCTTACTCAACGGCTGAATACAATTACTATGTTAGCTCTTCTGTAATCTTATCAGTGTAGTTCTAAGGCATTATTGGAAAATGTATATATGGGAAAGTAAGTTGTTTCTGTTTTTAGGGAGGGAGAAGTGTGACTTTAAAGATCCCTCTGTTCACTCCCTCTCTCCAGTCCCTCCTTTTCCTCTTTCAAATCTTGCAACAAACTGCCCCCTGATTTTTTTTTGTTAGGTTATTCCAGTGCTTGCCCCGCCTGCAAGCCTCGCTCTTTCTTGAGAGGGAAAGGAGTCCCTGCCTTTGAAGAAGCAGAACACCTCAAATGGTTTCCGTTCAAAACAGATTTCTACACAAACTGGAGGCTGGCTAATGAAGGAGATACTTAAAATGAGAAATCCACACAGACTCCCACTCAGGTTGCTACTGATTTGATCAGTGAGTGACAGACAAGAGACTGTAATTACTATATGATTAAAATTAGATTACGTATACTGTAGACACGTCATAACATAAGAGGCAGCGAGGGGCACCTGGGTGGCTCAGTCGGTTAAACCTCCAACTTCGGCTCAGGTCATGATCTCACGTTTGTGGGTTCGAGCCCCGGTTCGGGCTCTGTGCTGACAGCTCGGAGCTCAGAGCCTGGAGCCTGCTTCAGATTCTATGTCTCCCTGTCTCTCTGCCCCTCCCCCTCTCACGCTCTATCTCTCTCTGTCTCAAAAATAAATAAAACATTAAAAAAAAAAAAAAAAGAGGCAGCGAAACAATCTAGATAAAGCAAAAAAGTACTCATGGTTGGTAAATTTGGTAAATTTAAATCTATCTTTGAAAAATACCACACAGATTAAATGATTATATTTCCTTGTAGGAATTATAGTTAAGAGGCTTTACAGGTTAATAGTGCTTAAAGAAAACAATAACATAAATGGTCACTTATGTAAAACAAAGGGTAACTTGAAGCTTCTAAGTTTTGAAGTTGTAGGTTTCAGAGGAATTATTTTTCTCAAAGTTTACAAATATACAACATGACGAAAAAAACATAGAAGAAAAAGTACGTAAGAAGCAAATTTCTTTACCTCACAAGTGTTGTAATCTTCAGAATCCAAGAGGCTACAGAGTTTTGGTAAGAGGTCAGGCCAATTCTGCAATTCTCCCTTGGAGGCTATGGTTGTAATCAAAATACCTTGAAAGAAAACATATATCTTTAGGAAATCTGACTAGATTATGTCAGATATTGCCATGTGAATGCAGGCATGTGCACACATTCACTTAAATGCCCCCCAAATAAGCATAAATAGTGACGTTCACCCAGGACGCCCCTTTCTACAATGTGTAAAAAAACCACAGCATAAATCAGATGTTTCTAATCTTGCTTTCCAACACTCTACCCTCTTGTATTTAACAATTATCTGCACAAAAACACTATACTCTTTTTGTACTACAAAAAGGGCAACTACTGCTGCCTTTTTTCAATAAAACCAGTAGTTCCTAAAATTAAAGTTAACCTAAACAATGCGGGGGTTAGGGGCACTGGCTCCCCTCAGTTGAAAACCCACACATAACTGCTGACTCCCCAAAACTTAATAGCCTACTGCTAACCGGAAGCCTCAGTGACAACATAAACAGATGATTAATATAGATTTTGTGTACTACATGTATTATACTGTTTTTACAATAGAGTAAGCTACAGAAAAGAATATGTTATTAAAATCATAATGAAAATGTTTATAGTATCTACTGTATTTATTAAAAATATTTTTTCGCCTATAAACAGACCCATGCAGTTCAAACCTGTGTTCTTCAAGGGTCAAAAGTGTTCCTATTTTACAGAAGGTATATACAACAAAAGTAGAACGAAAATATACCAAAATGTGCTTAATCACTGGGTGATAAGTAGGAGTCTGTTTCAAACAAAAATACATTCAGCAATCTGCTCTCTGACTTAAGCCAGGATCTCAGCCACAGACCTTGAGAGAGAGTGAAAGCAGATGAGCCATCAACTGAGAACCATCCTGTGCCCAATAATCCCTCTGGTGTGGGAAGACCCACACGCCCATCCAGAAGTTCCCACTTAAGGGACTCAATCACTGGCAAGGTGAATGATGTTGGATCTTGGAGGCTGAGGGCCACTTGCTGATGGATCATGTCACTCTGACTGGGTTGTTTCAACTGTGTTGTGTAGATCAGTTGTGATAGTTAATGAATTTGCAAATATACAAATATATAACACAAAAGTTTTGTGTTATACAAACACAGTAATAATGCAACAAGTTTTGTGTTAATGTTTTCTTCTGCCCTAGCAAACTTAAGATAATATAGTATGTTTGATGATTATACATCTTTTAGTACCGTAAGATCTGTATAAACTCTGACAGTAGGTGAATTACATGCATTCTAAACTTCAAAGTACTAATTTGTAAAAGTGAAAAAAAAAGTGTTCTCTCGTTATTTTGAGAATTCAGTGAGATATGCAAAAAAATGCCTGGCAAATAAGTACTATAAATACTCAACGATAATTACAGCAGCAAATCTACTTTGTGTGTATAAATGGTCTTTGAATTTTTCGCTATTAGTTTTGAGAAAGTTGCTCTCAATGGCAAAGAGTTAAAAAATGTAAAGTTGCTGGTCAGTGTGTACTCTGCACTAAAGAATTCTAATTTATATGGAAAGGTCATCAATGTATTGATAGCATTTTCAGATATAACCATTAAAATAGTCTTCTGTAAGATCAAAACCAGCAAGGTCAATAGTAGAGCTGTTCCTTTTGCCATTTATTCTTTCCTAAAGTTAAAATATGTAAGAATTGAGGGAGAGAGAAAGCTCTGGATCTGCCTCAACAAAACCATGTCTTAACACAAGCAGTAATAAAAATTAGATGGCAAGCTACAACTTGGCACTAACAGATTACTGACATTCATTACTTTTGCTAGAAAAGCATTAAATGTTCAAAGACCAACAAATTCAAATTTAACTAGCCCATATCATTTCAACCACTTCCAAAAAATCTTCTAATGCCTAGCATACCCGCAAAAAGTGAAAAATTCTAATTCTCAGTGTATATTACAAAGGTGGGAGTGAAAATTGGTATGCTTAGCAATACGTATGAACATTTTAAATGCTTAAACACCACACCTTGACCCAGTAATGCTATTTCTATGAATTAACTCGACAGAAACTTTCCCACATTGTATAAACATATATAAATAATAGTCATTAAAGGGGCGCCTGGGTGGCTCAGTAGGTTGGGCGTCTGACTTCGACTCAGGTCATGATCTCACAGTCTGTGGGTTCAAGCCCCGCGTCGGGCTCTGTGCTTGACAGCTCAGAGCCTGGAGCCTGCTTCAGATTCTGTGTCTCCCTCTCTGCCCCTCCCAGCCTCATTCTCTCTGTCTCTGTCTCTCAAAAATAAGAAATAAAAAAATTTAAAAAAAGTCACTAAAATAAAATTACAAATCAACCAAAGAGAAACAATTTTATATTTGTCTAAAGGATTATCACACAGTCAGTGAAATGTGGTCCTTTCAAATAAACTTCCTTGACAACATTCCTAATATGTACTATTATGATTAAAAAATTTTTTTTATAGTCCAGGGGTGCCTGGGTGGCAAAGTCTGTCTGACTTTGGCTGAGGTCATGATCTCACAATTCATGGGTTCAAGCCCCGCACTGGGCTCTGTGCTGACAGGCTGGAGCCTGGAGACTGCTTTGGATTCTGTGTCTCCCTCTCTCACTCTTACTGCCCCTCCACTGCTTGTGCACGTGCTCTCTCTCAAAAATAAACGTCCAAAAAAATTTTTTTAAAATTTTTTTAAAAAAAGTCTGGCATACATTCCCCATTCTTTTTTACCAGTGTCAAGAGTTGCCAGAGCACTGGGAAGGCATATGAGGGTCCATCAGAATATACTAGGGATTCTCTTTTCCCAAATCAGAAATGCCCTCTACCCATCCCATTTAAAGTCACTGCGCATAATGGCAGTACTTAAGACGTAAATATTTTGGGAGAAGCCACAGAGCCTTTGGTTATTTTAAATAAAAGATGAACTGGGTACTTTTCAAACCCACGACACAGAAAATACAAAAGTAGAGAACTCTTAATGAAAATGATTGAATCATTATGGAGGTTCTCAGTAACCAACTTCCATTCAACCAACCCCAGATTAACAGAAGCTTTCCAGGTCTTTGTACAATCTGGCTGCTTAAGTCCCATGGCATACTGAACATTGCCCATTAGTAGGCCACTCTAGAGTCCACCTGCCTATTTCTGCTTCCACAAGTTGATGTTACCAACAGTCGGTTGTGTTTACTCCCAAACCTATTTATACCAGCTATTATAATTAAACAAACATCTTAATTCAGTATTAGATAAATGGACAGTCGTTCTTTCACTCAAGCTGAACACTCTGAAAAGACTAAAAAAACTGCTGTAATTAAACAAAGCAAATACTAAAAACAAGAGTAGAACACAGTAAGATTTAAGGTCCTATTCCTAAATTGTTTTATAAAATTTCCTTTCCATGTAAAAGCAAAATGGGAAATTATATCCAATGTATTATACTAAGAAGCCAGATAATAAGGAACTCAAAGAAAAGGCAGTAATCCGACATTAATATCATTTGTTAATGCCCCATTTTAACCAACTTTGATTAAGCAACCACCAGTGAGTCTGGTCTCACTAAATAAGGGATTTTACTACACTAATAAACATTATTTCCAAAGCACTTAAAAGTGGCAATGAAAAATTCCTCCCTAACAATTCAACATGAAATGGGTAACAAAAATTCCTATAGATTAGTCTATCATCTCGGGGTGCCTGGGTGGCTAGGTCGGTTGAGTGTCCGACTTCAGCTTAGGTCATGATCTCACGGTTCGTGGGTTTGACACCCATGTCAGGCTCTGTGCTGACAGCTCAGAGCCTGGAGCCTATTGCAGATTCAGTGTCTCCTTCTCTCTGCCCCTCCCCTGATCACATGCGCGCGCGCTCTCTCTCTCTCAAAAATAAACAAACATTTAAAAAGCAAATTAAAAAAAAATTAAAATGTTAAAAAAAAAACAGTGTATCATCTTAAAAAACAACCCAGTTACAAAGAGGATAAGCACAACTGTGATAGTATAACTTACCTACAGTGGCTCTAATCAGAGGAGAGGAGTCACCAATATTGTTTAAACATTCACTCTTAATAAAGTCTGTTACACCATTTGGAAAGTTCTGAAAATGTGCTTTCACGTTATTCTTCAAAATGAGACCACTCAATGATCTTGTGGGTTCATCTGTAATAAAATAATAATACTGAGTTTTAAAGTACTTTTCATTTCAAAATGTATCACGAACGCTTTGAAAATACTTCTATTCAAAAATTGATTGCAACATTCCAATAATTTTGCTATAACCCGGAAGAAAGTATCATAAATAATTATCAAATCATTAGCTCCGTGATTTGTAGTTCAGGGTTTCTCAACCTTGGCACTGACATTTGTGGCTTAGATAATTCTTTATTGGGTGCTGTCCTGTGCATCCTATGATACTGAAGCAGTACCACTGGCCACAGATGCCAGTATTACCTTTCCAAGTTTTAACAACAAAAATGTTTCCAGATAATGTCTGGAATGTTGCAAGGGTGGGGTGGGTGGCAAGGGAGCGCCAAATTGCACCTGGTTGAGAACCACTGGCTTAGTTTAAGAGTTAATTTAGTTTACATATGGCCACTGTGTTCAAGTTTATTGGAACCTGATATAAACATCAAATTACAGATCTGAAAAGTATTAGTGACTAAAAATATCCTATTAAAAAATTAAGTGGTGAAAGAATATATGCGATCACCTTCACATACAAATAACTGACGTTCATTTATATGTTTTTCACTTGACTCTGAGCTTAAAAAAAAAGGGTAAAACAATTTTAAAATTTCCAGAAGTTAAATAGAGAATTTATATTAATACGTTTAGTCCATAAATGGGTGTTAACAAATTTTTTTAAAGAAATTTAATACTCGAATATAATTGATGCTTTACCAACTGACATCACCACCAATATTAGCAATAGTTAGGATCTTCTGAATGCTTAGTTGGTATTAAACACTGCTAAGTGCATTCCATAGTGTGCTTTTAATCGTCACAATCTCATGAGACAGGAATTATTATCCCACTGCACAAATGAAGAAACTGAGGGCTCTGCCAAAGTCACACAAGGCTATTAAGTGAGGAAGCCAAAATATGAACCTCAGGAGTCTGGCTCAAGTCTACACTTAATGCATACTACAGTATTACCCTCCTCAAAGGACTGGAAGACATTGAAGAGCTGGTGTGGTGAACAGAATCTGCTATTATAGCACTACTGTTTTACACACCTTTTTTAAAAAATAAAACACCCTTGGGGCGCCTGGGTGGCTTAGTCAGTTAAGTGTCCGACTCTCTGATTTCGGCTCAGGTCATGATCCCAAGAGTTTGTGAGTTCAAGACCCGCATCAGGCTCTGTGGTGGCAGCATGAAGCCTACTTGGGATTCTTTCTCTCTCAAAATAAATAAATAAACATTAAATAAAATATCCCGAGATTATTCTAGTCTGCAGTATGCTCCCATATTCTGACTGGCACTGAAATATTGAAGGGTAAAGCATATGGAGAGGCAAAAGGATAGCAAAGATTCTTTGCACATAAATCCCAATCAGGCCGTCACAGTAATATAGGCTGAAAGCTTTTATGTCACACCATCTAGTAACTTCTTTTCGGTTTCAATTACAACCCATTCCAACGAATAACTTAAAATCAAACAAAAACACTTCTAAATTCACTTCTTGCAAGTTTAAAACTGCCATAAAATAAATGAAGAGCCAGGTATTTAACTTCTACAAGCAACAATCTTTTTTGTCTTAAGTTAGCCCTTAATAATTCAGTCATATAGTTTTATTTCAAGTAACAGGTATTTGTTTATAATACACACTATTGCTTTTACAATAAATAATACAAAATGAGTTTTAATAGGCCACAACACAAGGTGGAAGTGATTTAAAATTAAAAATATAAAGAATTTTTTATTCAGATATTTTAATTAACAAAAAACATCCTCTGTCCTAAATCCATTAAGAGTCACTGATCAACCATTTCCTTTTTTTTTTTTTTTAAGGCTTTACTGGGCCTCAATTTGCTGATTTGTAAAGCAAGGGAATTAGATGAGCTTCTCTCTGAGGTCTATTCCAGATATAAAATTTTACTACATGATTCAGTGTAAACAAATTCATGAGAGGAATGGTGAAAAGATTACTAAATAAGCATTTCCACTTCAAGATGCTATTTATGCTCCTTCACTAATAAGATGATCCCAATGCCAACTTTTCCTTTAAATAGAAAATGAGATATAGCAAGTTTATGTCCCAAATAAATAAGGCACAAGAAGAACTATTAACTGTTATACAACTGTTAAGCTCCTACTGTGTTCTTTGAGAAATGGTGACTAATGAATTGGAGGCAGTTACACCCAACATCTTGATATTTGAATTATATGTTTGTTTGCTTTTAAAAATACCTCTGACTTATTCTTAACATCTCAAAAAAACCTTTAATAAAGAATATTTTAAAAATCTTTAATATTTGGAATTTAGAATGTGCACACGGACAGGACAGAGAATAAATTGGTGAAAATAAGTTTAAAATTTTCAAGGAAAATAATTAGTTCAGAAAAATTCATTTCCTAAATATTAAAGTTCCCTAAAAAAACGAGTAACACTGACTTGATTACAAATTATGTGGGAAAAATAAAATTTCTATATTAAGAAACAAAGTATCAAGTATATCAAACTAGGAATATTAATTGCTGAATTTAAAGATATGCTGAAGGAAATTTTCAGTTTCTCAAAATCTAGATTTAGAAAGTATTGAAGTTTCCATTACATCCCTCAACCACAGATTAAAATCCCTAAAATTAACATTTAAAATTAAAAACAAATTACTATACTGTATAAAATCATCAAAATCTGAATATAAGACTATCAAAATCTGAATATAAGATGGGGGAAGATTTTACTACACCTGAAGGCCATTACCCCACTAGAGCCTTGGACACCTAATCCTTAAAGACGGTCTGGCACTCTAACATGGGGCATTAGATAGCTGGAAAAAGGAAGAGAGGTGAAATCAGTGTCAGAATCAGTGACAAAGTCTAAGACTTCGCAACTCCAAGTGCCCTGTTTTTTGTTTTTTTAAACTAACTGCACTCTCCGTCTGAAACACTAATCACTCAACAGGGTATAGTGCTTTCATTTAGAGGCTAATCAGTTGCTTAATAGTAAGTATTTTAGTGCCTTTTCTGTGTCTGACAATGCTCCAGAAAGGGAACCTTCAATATTCAACTCTACAAAAAACACGTCTCACTACAATATAAGTTCCATGAGGGCAGAGATTCTTATTTATTTTGTTCATTTTCATTGCCCCTGAGCCTGGAAATGAAGTGGTGCTCAATAAATATTTGTGAAATAAACGAATGAAGTCTAGTGGGACACATGACTTGTATTACATACAATAAAATGATATCATTTAAAAATAAAACTAGTTTTCAGGCTGTGAACTGCCATAAAAGTAATTTAAGTTAAAATTATTGTAGACTGGGAGTGCCTGGGTGGCTCAGTCAATTAAGTGTCCAACTTTGGCTCAGGTCATAATCTTCTGGTGTGTTTGAACCCTGCATTAGGTTCTGTGCGGACAGCTCAGAGCCTGGAGACTACTTCAGATTCTGTTTCTTCCCCTCTCTCTGCCACTCCCCAGCTTGCTCGCTCTGTCTCTCTCAAAAACTAACAAACATTAAAAAAAAAAAAACCTGAAATAAAATCACTGTGGAGGAACAGTTAATAAAGTTTCATTATATCGTTCAATACACCGTTAGAAGTTTTAAAAAGTCACAAAGTTTATGAAGAGAATGATCCCAATTTTAGTTAAATTTTAAAATAGTATACAGTCATATAAGACTGTAGAATTAATCAAAGGTAATAAATTCTCTCGGGGTGACAAGACTACAAGTGATTTTTCATTTTGATTATATGAATTTTCAATTGTTTTCTATGAATCCACATATATTCAGTTAATCAGTAAATCTGTATTCAATCTGCATTAATCTTTATGACATTCATGTGCGATTCAAGCAAAATATCAAAGTAGACTTTGTAACACTCTTTTCATTCACAAAATATGAGGGAGTTTATTATAAAACACTCAATTAACAATCGAATGTTTATTAAGAATCTAAATTAAACTCAGAATGGACTCTTAAATCTCTCTGCTCATTTCACATCTGTAAAACAATGGTTACTATAAAATGCAAACCTTTGAAATTAGTAACTCTCACTGTATTTCAACATATCTTGAAGACATTTCCAAGTAGTTTTATCAATACAAACCTTACTTACCTTCAGATTTTAATTTTGTAAGAACAAAAATCAGGTAGTTGTTAAAATCTGGGTATTGATTGAGTTGTTCCAGTTTCTAGAACAAACAGTAGTTAAGGAAACTTCTCAATGTATCTAAGAAATTAAACATTTTCAGTCTAAAATCAGGAATCCCATTTGTGGTTATTTTTAATCTTGCATTTTTTTTCTTAGGAAGAATAGTTATCTTACTAAAACCATCAATACACTACTCTAAGAATGCACTAATGGCTACTATAAATCTCTTTGCTACTTTATGGCTGAAACATTAAACTTAATATTTTATATCAATTATATTCAATATAATATAAGCCAAGTTCTACCTTGGGAATGTTCAACATGGCAAAAAAATTTTCAAAACAGAATTTCTTTTATTTGAACTTTAAAAAAGGTATTTATGTATAGAAATAATGACAAAAATGAGAAGCATTCTGAAAAAATGAAAACAGGTCTTTAAAGATCATTTACAGAACTTTATAAAATGGCTTTTCGACTTACAATTAAAAATGCTTTTACTAGACTCATTTGTTCTATAGAGTTCAAAAATTGAATATAAAATGCCACTTAAAACACAAGTCTATTATCAAACCTTATTACATAAGGTCAGTATGAAATTACTGAATGGCAACAGTTCCACAATTGTGCCCTCTCCCCAAGATCTAACATTTCCAGGGACATAAATTTGCAGGTTATTTTATTCTATTAGCAGTCCACAGTGACATAACGCTCTATTATATCTTTCTTCAAGCTCTCTTAACCTCTAATATTCTGTTTAATAGCGCTCCTAATTGTTTTCTTAGACAGAAATATTCAAATGTTTTTACTCAGGAGACCTAAATTTATTTTTAAATTAAATCCATGATACAAACCCTAGGTACACCATATTAGCTATTTATTACATCCTAGAACACCCTCAAAAGGTAGTGGTCAGATTAACTAGCAAAAACATTCTCTAGAAAATTTCCAAAGTCTACTTTCTTTGACCAAGAAAAAACCAATGGTTTCTTTCTTTAGTCAACGTCCAAGACCAGCATGCTGATGGGGTTAATTTTTCATAAGTATCTCCTGATAAAATTTACTTTCTTATAACCTGAGCTATCTATCCAAATTTTATTAATGGTCTTGCAAAAAGGTAATTAGGCCTCTGCAAAAACAACAATGAAATAAATGCTCTCCTAAGGTCACAAAAGAACAGGATCATCCATCATTAGGCACTTTGAAAATATAAAGCAGTATGTATTTTGAAATACTGTTCGGCTACTGAAATTTAATTTGTTCCCATTGCAGAAGGAATATTATGCTTCAGGCACACTGAATAAACTGTGAATTTGATGGTTAGCCCAAGCACAGTACGGCGCATATAAAAGGTATTTAATAAATAAGTTCCAAAACAGGAAATAATTATCGATAGTGCTATAGAAAAAAATTACAAGGTGGTTATGGGCTTGGCTACCTTAAGGAATGTGTCATACAATATTTGTAAGTAATTAAAAATCAACTTCTATCATTCTTACAGCTCTAACAACACAAATTAAGACGGGGCCACCACAGGGTTTCAGATACAAGCTCCCACACACCCCAAAACTACTATCCTTCCCTCGGTACTAGCAGCATTATCCTCTCCAATTTTAAATGACCAGTATTATATTAACCAAGAAGGTACGTGCTTCCTCCTCTATAAAGGTTTTAAGTTACAGCAATGCAGTACTTCGACACTTATTTACCAGAATTTCTCATGGAACTGGGTATAATTTCACCTTTACAAGTGTATTATATTTAAATAAACCCTAAAGAGCTTACTTACCAAATTCTACAGTTTTGCTGTTTAACAATACAAATTAAGACGACATCTGCAAAAATAGCAGACTTAAACTGTTTAAAGAATTAACTTCTTTGGTCTCTAAATAACAGGGAGAAAAAGGTTGTTGATGACTAGGTGAATAAATTTGTCTCCTTTATCGGATCCAATGATCCGATATTTATTTGTCCACAGTTCAGGGCACCAGAGAAAATCCACACAACAGAGGTTTTGCTGCTTTCAACCTTTTCGGTCTCTAAAACCGTGGCATTACGACCGCTACCCCAGCAAACTCCGTAAACACTGGGTAAATGAGCAGTCTACCTTTTGAGCCAAAGACTATTTCACTTGGGAGCCAGGAAGCTTGCAACAGGTGTGAGCACGACCAGCCCTGGGTGAGGCCTGGGACCCCATACTTGCAGGTCTCCAGCACTTTGCGGGCAAGGGCCCCAGGCCCAATGCGGCGGTAGTTTAAACCCCGCGCCAGCTCCACCCCATTTCTGGTCGGACGCTCGGCCGGCGAGCCCCGTCTGGCACGCAACACCCTCCACCCGGACTCTCGTTCTGCCGGCTGCCCCCTCCGCGCGGGGAGCATTGTGTGGAGCCGTGGAGCCTGGGTCCGCGCCGCACCCGGGCCTCGCCCGCCCGCGCAGCTCTCCGCCGCACGGGCAGGTCAGCGGTGGGCGGGCGGGGACGTGGCGGCCAGGCGGGCGCACATGTAGTGATCGCGGGCGGCGGCCGGGAGCCCCCGCCTCCCGCGGGCCGGAAGCCGGCGGCCGCGGCAACACCCCGGACCCGGGCTCGCGGGCCGCGTGCGCGAAGCGCCGGTCAGGAGCTGCGGCGGCTGCCGGGCCTCTCCCTGCGGGCGGGCGGACGGAGGGCGGAGGGATCCGGGGAGCGGGAGGAGGGGGAGGGGCGGCGGGAGCCACCCGGCCGCCGGGAGCGGGCCCCGCGCGGGGCGAGCTACGCGGGCGGCAGCAAGGCCTCGGAAAGGATACTTGTTGCACGGTTCTCTGGATGGTCGTGTCTGGGGACTGGGACTCCTTCAGCAGCTGCAGGATTTGCTGAAGCCCTTGCTCGTCAGGTTTCCACTCATACTCCATCTTGGTTTGCTGCAAATAAAGCCAGACACAGGAAGAGACGGAGCAAATGTTACTCCCCGTGCACAGGCCCGAGGGCTTCCCGCGCCGAGCAACCCCCTTTTCCCCGCCAGAACGACCCCTTTGCTCCCCAGACGCCTCGGACCTGCTTGCGGTACCCCGACAGAAGTCTCGGACGGCGAAACCCGGGGGAACTGATCCTAGCTGCTCGGCCGCCAACGTCTGCTGCTGCCGCTGCTGCTGCTGCTGCTGCCGCCGCGGCCGCCGAGCGCAAGGAGCCGACCAGACTGAGTCACCGCGAATTTGCAATCTGGCCCCTAGATCCGCTCACGGGAGCCCCCTGGGTCCTAGTGCCACGCAGTTTTCCGCAACCCAACCCAACTTGAGTTCCGTACAGATTATTACTGATTTAAGAACTACTCAGAAGTCGAGTCCTTATCAAAACCCCTGAGAAGGACCTGAAGAGACCTGATTTGGGGGTATTAGTTATTTTAAATTAACATGGCGAATAATGAAGAATGACAGAAATAGAGAAAAAAGCCTGGTAATTCCCCCTGACAATTTAACAATACTTAGAACAAATAAAAATGTTTACATTTCAATTTGATGTACCTGGCACTAATATTTAGTCTAAAATATTAAAAAAGTATTGCAATCACAACCCACACCTTGATAAACACTATATATTGCATTTACCGTTGCACAACGTGATTGAAAAAACTGCATTCTTTTATAAACTTAAACTTTTGAACTCAAGTGAAATAAATTCCATCTGAAATAACCACCTTTCACAACTAAGGGCTATGGTTGGGATGAAGGAAAAACAAGAAAACAATTTTATAAGTGGATTGTGTTTAATTCTATTAAAGTGTTCTCACGTACATTTTCTGATTTGATTCTCTAGCCAACCTGGGGAAGTTATTATTTGGCCCCTTGTGCCAATTATGGATCAAAAAGATCTGAGCAAATTACCCCAGTTAATTAGCGAAGACTGGGTGGAGTTTAGGTTTCTTCAGCTACTAAGACTTGCATCTGCTACAATCAGTTGAAACTATTATATCAGTGACACAGTTTCATTAAAACTAAATGCTTAAACAAAAACAAAACTTAAGTATTGAACATGAATTATCTGTAAAAATCAAACTGAGTATGCTGAAAGAGAATTTTTCATAAGGTTTTACTACTACATGATGGTTTGGACAGCTGCAATTAGTCCCTTACTTGTAGGGGTCCCCTTCCTAGCAGGGGTTAAAATTACCTGACCTTACCTTAGGTCTCTAGTTAGCATTGTTTTTGTTTTTGTTTTCTTCTTCCTTTTTTTCCTTCCTTTTTAAACCTTTCCTGTCTTCTTCACCCTTATTTTCTGGTTAATATCCTGTAATGTGTTTTCCTATCTCCTATGGACTTCCTAAATGATTCAGTGCAAAACACTGTTCTTACTTAAAACAAACAACCCTCCTCCCCCAAAAAACAATGATCATCTAAACATATCTATTAGTATTATAGTGTTTTTATTCCAGTCTTCATTCTGTGTGCTTATGTGCACATTATATTTTATAATAATGGGACTGCTGTTTCTTGCCCAACTTCATATATCATTATATATTTATTGGAAGTATTTTTAAGAAACATGATAGTACTCCCTAGTATTGCTGTGCCGTAATTTTAATACACTTCCAAATACACATAACCTGCACAAATCATAGGCATACAACTAAATGGAACTGTACAAACTGAAGATGCCTGTGTAACCAATGACATAACCTGCACAAATCATAGGCATACAACTAAATGGAACTGTACAAACTGAAGATGCCTGTGTAACCAATGCCCACATCAAAATATATTATCATTATCAGTACCAAGGTTTCCATTGTACCCATCCCCAGTCATCCAAAGTAATTCCTATTATAATTTCTATCATACAGATCTCTCCTTACCTCTTCTTCAGAAACTTGTTTAAAATTACAAAAATTATGAGAAATCAAACAATATGGTTGTACACATAAAGTTAATTCAATTCTGCCTCCAAGCTTATGTCCATGACAGAATCAGTTTTAAGTCTGATTAATCCTGCTACACCTTTCTGTATTCTCAAACATACATATAGTTCCGGTTTTGTTTTAAAAGCATACTACATACTACACTCTATTAATGCTACAACTTTTATACACATAATATACCATCATTCCAGGCCAATACAGATAGATTTAAGTCACTTTTTAAAAGATGCACATAGGTCTCTAGAATGAATAGAACATAATTTGCTCAACCCCTTCTTGATTGGCTTCCAGGATGCTTTTTTTTTTTTTCAACAATACACACAAAAAACATTCTCGTACTAACGTGTCTACACAGTAGTGGCACCCCAGTGGGATTATTACGCCAAATGTATGTGCATTTAAAAATTTCTAACAGTTATTATCACATTACTTTCTAAAAACAGTTATGCAATTCACACTCACAGAGAATGTGAATGTTTCCCATATCTCCACCAGCACATACTTTTCATTTTTGTGAATCTAATGGGTGAAAACTTAATTGCTACTGATAGTAAGTAGGGTAGGGGGCAGGGGAAGGTAAAAGAGAGGGAACCTAAAAATCTGGACTTTAGTTATAAATTGGAGCTGCGACCATGCACATCTCACCAGTGGAGGTGACATTTCGATAGCCTACTTAACTCTCTAGCTGCCCTTTTGAATAAAGTGAAGTCTGGGCCAGTAGCAGCCAGGTCAGAAAGTCATCTTCATCACATTCATCCTTAGGATGAAAGCCCCGTAAGATCATATCATGCTTCCGTCTTTATCCCTGCACCCAAAAAAGTAGAATTCTTTTTCTTTTCAAACAGTTTAGCATTTAGAACATTTAATTTGATCCACCTATGATGATGGGATAGGTGTAACGAAGATAAACTGTTCCCTCACGCCTTACTCAAAATATTGGAAACAAGTATTTTGAACTTCTATACCACATTTTTCTTCATGTGGTAAAATATACATATAACATAAAATGTAGCATTTTAACCATTTTAAGTGTACACTTTAATGGCATTAAGTACATTCTCATTGTTGTGCGACAATCACCACCTCTATCTCCAGAACTTAACAACATTTTAGTAGCCATTAAAATTACGAAGAGTCTTCTGCTAGGGTAGCCAGAGGGACCTCAGGTTATTTAGGTAACTTCTGAAGTACTTCAAGCTAACCGAGGACACTGGGATTCTGAGGCAGAAATCATTTATTGAAATAGTAAACTACATCTATAATAAACAATATCGAGATTAACACTGGATTTTCCTGAAGTAATTACTATTCTATTTGCATGTTGAAGACTGAGATCTAAATGTTTCAAAAAAGGGAATACTTCCAATGTTTCTCTTTTAGAGTATGCAAATCATGCTGGTTAGTCCACAACATTCCATAGTGAAACCCCCCCCCACCCCAACCCTAACCAAAGGCATTTCATTAGCCAAGACAGTTAACTGAACTATGAACTAGCTAGGTAGAAGATGGACCAGAATACAAAGCTACTAAGAATACTAAGTTACTGTAAGATACTACTTGGGGCCTTCAGAAAACTAGAGTCCCAAACTATTAAGAACTTAAATGTACATAATTTGAATTTGCTAGAGTTGAGAATCATGCGAGGTAAAGAGACTGGTTTAAAAAAGTAAAAATAAATCTAGTTTCTTCTCTGCTGGAGGAGCTGTAAACTATAGTTCAAAAAGCAGATGGGAGTTCTGGACTCAACCGACCTAAGTTTAAATCCTAGTTCTTCCATTTAGTAGCCGGAAAA
The DNA here is from genome assembly GCA_028646485.1 of Cryptoprocta ferox. Taxonomy (NCBI): domain Eukaryota; kingdom Metazoa; phylum Chordata; class Mammalia; order Carnivora; family Eupleridae; genus Cryptoprocta; species Cryptoprocta ferox. The sequence continues at coordinate 48,686,696 of CM053572.1, read as the reverse complement.
ACCTGGATAAGTTAATTAATCTCTCTGAGCTTTAGTTTGTCAACTCTAAAATGAGAATATATCAACTTTGTGATAGGATTATATGTACCTGCCTGACATATGGTATGATTTGAAATATAGTAGTTTTAACTGTCACACCAATGGTTTTCTACTGTCTGCAAGATAAAATCTGACTTCTTTTTCATGGATCTGGTTCATCACCTCTAGGGACAGCTTTATCTCTTATGACTTAACCTCAAACTTTACGTTCCACCAATACCAACTGAGCCTCTCATACCTCTGGGCCTTTGAATAGGGATTTCCTGACTGGAACGTCCTCTTTACATATGGCCATTTGGAAAACTCCTTCTCATTCTTCAGAGCTATGCTCATCTTATTCAATTTCTAAATATTTACTGAGCATCTTCCTTGGCACTATGCTTGATACTGGATACTATTTCTCTTTCATGATATTATTCTAGGACCTTCCCACAAGACTTAAGTGTTTTTTTTCATTACAGATCCAAGGTTTATAGCTATTTCTATTTCAGAAACTGTCATAATTATTTCCAGGTCTGTCTTAGCAATAGACTGTGTGTTCCTTGAGAAGAGGGGCAGTGACTTTTTGCCGTCTTTGTCTAGCAGAGTCTTTTTCAATAAATATTTGTTGAATTAATTGTATTGCTGTTGCCATTAATTCAACTGAATATTAAGCTGAACTACCACCATGTGCTCAATGAGCAATGAAGATTCAAGAGTAAGTAAAATATTGTTCTTGCCCCCACTAAGCTCTCATTTAGTGAGACAGATTTGTGGTCTATGAATGAAGCATATGAATAAAGTACAATAGGAATAGAGAGTAACACAAATATATTCTGCCAGGAAAGAGAAAAGTGCTTTAAGCCCCTTTGGTTCAGAGTTTTTTTTCCTTCTAATTTCAATTACATTAAAAAAAAATTTACTGAGTAGCCAGATGTTTCCACCTACATGGTGAACGCTAACATTGATATAATTTCTCAAAATGGTGAACCACTCCAAACAAAACAAGGTATACTATTCCTTCACTGGTACAGTAGTTTTATTCCTAGAAAAGTCAAACATTTAATTAAAATCCTGCAAAAAAGTCCATGTGCATATGTAAAATTATGTGAGGCTCCCAGCTGATATTTTTTTCTCCTATGTGACCTTGTAGTGGAGCATTCACAAGTCATTCATGGCATAAGACAATTCTTAATGGTGAACATCTAGAATCTCTCAGCCCTGCCCACTAAATACCAAAAGCACCTCCCAAATTCTAGGACCACCTCCCTCCTTTAGACAGCAGCACTATGGTAGAGAAAGTCCAAGGGCTGTGGGGACATTAAGCCGGCCCAGTTCATAGGTCAGGAAAGAACTTTCTTGAAGAAGTGACTTTTTACCTGAGAATCTAACAGGAATTACCAAAAAGTAAAAGTGAGAGGAGGGCAGGGGCTGTAAGAGTTGGAATTCATCCTGAGGCTAATAGAAAGCTTGTGAAGGAGGTTATAAATTAATAGATGACAAAATCAAATAAAAATATGGAAAAGAAATACTCTTTCAGGAAGCAGAAATGAGGAAGGAGAGGTTAACCTTCTGCTGTTCAGTATTGTTTATTTTCACAGTAACATAATATTTTCAGAACAAAAATGATTTATGTATAAAATCCATCGGACTGCTATGTGGGAAATCCCTGGAAGGGGCAGGAGCCACAGAAGACCTAACTGTCCAATCTGCATTTAAAATGGAGTTCCAGTTGGTAAGGGGAAAGTCTGCCATATTACACAGAGAGCCAAAATACTACCAAAAAATCTGGTTAAATATTAAAGGCATAAACACATCTATTATTTTGTCAATAAGAGCAACCGCTAATGTTTTTGAGTACTAGGCAGTGTCCTAAGCACTTACATATGCCAACTAATTTATTCCTCAGAACTTTATCATGTATTGATATTACCTATATTTTGCAAATCAGTAAATTGAGGCACAGAGAAGTTACTTGCCCGAGGTTACTTACATAATCAATGAATCCCTCATTCAAACCCAACTAATCTAGCTCTAGAGTCGAGTCTCTAAGCCCCTGATATACTGCTTTTCTAAAAGAAAAATCAATTTCTGTAAACTAGGAAACTAACCATAAATAGAACCATTTGTATTCTAAAAGAATGACATGCATTTGATACCTTTGTAGTCAGGTAAGAGACAACTTAAAATCATATTTCACTGGGACGCCTGGGTTGCTCAGTTAAGCATCAACTCTTGGTTTTGGCTCAGGTCATGATCTCAACGGTTCCTAGGATCGAGCCCTGCGATGGGCTCCACAATGACATCACGGAAACTGCTTGGGATTCTTTCTCCCTCTCTCTTTTCTCCTCCCCCACACTCTCTCACCCAAAATAAATTTTAAAAACCCTCTTTCACTACTGTAAAATAAACAGTAAATACAGCAGAATGAGATATTTCGATAGTCCTGAGTACATGAGTTCAAAACATTCTAAACCTAATCTTTATATCCCTTTATGGGAACTAGTTGGCAAGTATTATCTTCATTTGACCAACAGATAAAACAAAATACAGCTTAAGATGTAGACTTCCAAAGAAAATGTCTCTTATACTGGCTTTTTACAAAAAGACACTATGACGAACAAAGAAGAAAAAAATCAGAGATATCCAAAAGGCTAAAAAGATCCTATTTCTTTTAAAGTTACTTAATAAAACTTTTATGAGAAACTGAATCAAAGTTCAGGTATGAAAGGAAAAAAGACAAAGTCTAAAGGCAGCCGATTATTAATAACTTAAAAAATGAGGCTTTTAAATGTCAAAGAATCAAAATGTCAATAGGCTTGTTAAATTATAGCTATCAGTGAAACTAGAAAGTCCTTTAAGAGATTTATAAAGTAATCAAAGATTAAGTAAGGTTCAAGAAAGAAAATCGGAAAAAGCAAAACCCAACTATTCAGCCCAAGCTACTAGAAAGGAGCTCAAACAGATCAAAGGGTAAGGACCACAGCTTTATGGACTCTCTGATGTTACAAGGTGTTAGGCACAGAGTTGGTTTTAAATCATCCATGACTGATTGATTAGGGTCAATGATCTAGTTCACCACTCAGAAAAATTAGGCTAAGAAGATAAAATTATATTGGGGCGCCTGGGTGGCTCAGTCAGTTAAGTGTCCGATTTCAGCTCAGGTCATGATCTCACGGTTCATGAGTTTGAGCCCCATGTCGGGCTCTGCGCTGACAGGTCAGACTGCCTGCAGCCTGCTTCAGATTCTGTGTCTCCCTCTCTCTCTGCCCCTCCCCCACTTGCACTCTGTCTTTCTCAAAAATAAATAAACATTAAAAAAGTTTTTGGGGGAGCCTAGGTGGCTCAGCAGGTTAAGCGTCTGACTTCAGCTCAGGTCATGAACTTGCACTCTGTGAGTCTGAGCACCGTGTCAGGCTCTGTGGTGACAGCTCAGAGCGTGGAGCTTGCTTTGGATTCTGTGTCTCCCTCTCTCTCTCTGCCCCTCCCCTGCTTATGTTCCCTCTCTCTCTCTCTTTCTCACAAATAAATAAACTTAAAAAAATCTTAAAAAAAACAAGTTAAAATTATAATCCTCAGGCACAATTTATTGTCATCTAAAAACTGAAAAGATTATCAAGAAAAAAAAAGGAAAATGGAACATGGGAACTAAGGAAAACTTAAATAAATATACTCTTAGAGTGCCCTTTCAAGACCTTTAAAGACGACTAGACAACTGACCCAAATGCTAAATTTTACAAATACTAAAAAAAAAAAAAAAAAAAAAAAAAAGTCTAGTATCACAGTAAGCAGGTGATAACAAGGAAAACTTGATCTCAAAACCCAATCCAATCTACACCAGTTACTTCCTATATACTTCTGCTCATTTAATATTCACAACAGCACTATGAGGTAGATAGTAACTCCATTTTATATTAACTGAGGTTGGGAGAGGTTAAGTTCTTGCTTGGCCAGTATGTGGCAGATTGGGCATTCAAAACCAAATCTGTGTATTTTCAAAGTCTGTACTGTGCCTAGCAACAACAGCAACCCTGTTATCATTTATGGAGCACTTCTATGTGCCAGTTATTATACTAAGTGCTTTAAATGCATGATCTCATTTAATTCCATGAGTAGGGACTATTATTATCTCTATTTTACAGAAGAACAGGCTTAAGTGAAGTGTTCAAGGTCACAGAGGTCACAATGGACAAAGGCAGGACCCAAGCCCAGATGTACCTGACTCCAGAGCCTATGCACTGATCCATGCTGTCTGTTGTATTATTCTCATTCTGCTACTTTCATGAACATGTGACTAAACATTAACAGAATTCCTGAGTAGATTTCTCTTTTCCTCTCTATGCCAAGCATCACCAAAATTCAACAGCTCTCTTGATTAGTGACTACTTTCTTCAGTGCAAGTGTGATAACTACACCTTCCTTTTCAGAGTTTAAACTTTTCTTTCTTTCTTCCTTTCTTCCTTTTAAGTTTTATTTATTTAAGTAATCTTTACACCCAACATGGGGCTCGAGTTCACGACCCTGAGATCAACAGTAGCATGCTCTTCCAACTGAGCCAGCCAGGTACCCCAGAGAGTTTAAACTTTTCATTTTTTAAAAATGTTTATTATTTTTGAGAGAGAGAGAGCGCGCGAGAGAGCGAGCAAGCGCGAGTGCAAGCAGGGGAGAGGCAGGGAGAGCTGCCTCCAGCCTCCGAGCTGTCAGTGCAGAACTTGACGCAGGGCTTGAACTCACAAACCGTGAGATCATGACCTGAGCCAAAGTTGGACATTTAACCAACTGAGAGACCAAGGCAGCCTTAAATTTTTCATTTTTAATCAAATAAAAGACTGATAGCAGTAATACTTCCCATATGCTTATTAACTTTTGGTCACATCATTTTCATCAGCTTAACATAGGAAGTCATCAAATTACATAGGAAGATAGCAAGATGGGAAGAAACAAAGAGTCTACAAACCAGTCAAAAAATAATTATCAAAATGACAGCAATATGTCCTTACCTATCAGGAATTACTTTAAATGTAAATAGATTACATTCTCTAATCAAAAGACAAAAAATGGGAGAATGGATTAAAAAAACAAGATCCAACAGTATGTTGCATACAACAGATTTATTTTAGCTTTAAGGACACACACAGACTGAGACTGAAGAGATTGAAAAAGCTATTTCAAACAAATGGTAACCAAAATAAAGCAGGGCAGCAATACTTAGACACAATAGATTTTGTTTTTTAATTTTTAATTCTTTAAAGTTTATTTACTTTGAGAGAGAGAGAGAGAGAGGCAGAGAATGAGAATCCCAAGCAGGCTCTGCACCGTCAGCACAGAGCCAGATACAGGGCTCGAATTCATGGAACCATGAGATCATGACCTGAGCCAAAACCAAGAGGCAGATGCTTAACTGACTGAGCCACCCAGGCACCCCAACACAATAGATTTTAAACTAAAAATGCTCTAAACAATTAAGTTCATTACATTAATATTAAAAAAGTCAATCCATTAAGAGTTTATATATTAATTGTAAATATTTATGCATCCATTATCAAAGCACCTAAATATATAATGTAAATATTAACAGAACTAAAAGGAGAAATAAACAGCAATACAATAATAGTTGGGGACTGTAATATCCCACTCTCAACAATGGATAGATCATCCAGACAGAAAAATCAATAAAGAAGCAGTGGACTTGAACAACACTATAAAGCAAATGGACCTAACGAACATTCCACCCAACAGAGGCAGAATACATATTCTTCTCAAGAGCACACATAACACTTTATACAATAGATCATATGTTAGACAATGAAATAAGTTTCAACAAATTCAAAATAGAAATTATATCAAGTATCTTTTCTGATCATAACGGTGAAACTAGAAGTTAGTAACAGGAAGAAAGATGGAAAATTCACAAGTGCATGGAAATTAAACAACACACTCTTGAACAACCAGTGAATCAAAGAAGAAAGCAAAAGAGAAATAAAAAATATCTTATGACAAATGAAAAGGGAAATTCAACATACCTAAAGTTATAGAATGCAGCAAAAGCAGTTCTAAGAGGAAAGTTTATAGACATAGGCACATACATATATCAAGAAAAGAAATACATCAAACAACCTTTCACTTCAAGTAACTACAAAGAGAATAACAAAGTAGGACCAAAATTAGAAAAAGGAAGGAAATAATAATAAAGATTATAGCACAAATAAATGGAATAGAGATTAAGAAAACAACAGAAAAGATCAACAAAACTAAGAGCTGATTCTATGGAAAGATAAAGTTGACAAAGCCTTAATTAGACTAAAAAAAAAAAAGAGAGGAACCAAATAAATAAATTATAAATGAAAGAGGAGCTATTACAACTGATATTACAGGAATACAACAGATTATAAAATACCGTGAACAATTATACATCAACAAATTGGACAACCTAGAAGAAATGGATAAATTCCTAGAAACATAACCTACCAAAATTGAATCATGAAAAAAGAAAATCTGAAGAGACTAATAAGGACCCTGAATCAAGTTAAATCCCAATAAAGAAAAGCTTAGGGACAAACGGTTTCACTAATGAATTCTACCAAACACTTAAAGAAAAATTAACATCAATTCTTCTCAAACTCTTACAAAAAACTGAAGAGAGGGGAACACTTCCAAACTCATTTTACAAGACCAGCATTTTGCTGATAGCGAAGTCACATAAGGTCATTAGAAGAAAACTGCAGGCCATTATCTCTGACGAATATAAATGCAAATATTCTCAACGAATTATTGGCATAATGAATTCAAGAGCATATTAATCATACACCTTGATCGAGTGGGATTAGCCCCTGGGATGCAAGGACAATTCAACATACACAAAACAATCAATGTGATATATCATATTAATAGAACGAAAGATACAAATCATATGATCTCAAGAGATGTGGAGAAAACATTTAACAAAATTCTATTTCCATTCATGATAACTCTCAAATTTGGGAAAGAAGGAACATACTTCAATGTCATACAGATCATATATGACAAACCCATAGGTAATATCACACTCAATGGTGAAAGGTTGAAAGCCTTTCCTCTAAAATTAGGAACAAAATAAGGGTGCCCATTCTCACCACTCCTATTAAAAGAGTACTGGAAGTTCTAGCCAAAGCAATCAGGGAACAAAAAAGAAATAAAAGGCATCCAAATCAGAGTGGAAGAAGTAAAACAGACAGGTCTCTATTCACAGATGACATGATCTTATACAGATTCCATCAAAAAGTTAATTTACTAAGGTTGCAGGATACAAAATGAACACACAAAAACCAGCTGCATTTCTATATATTAACACTAAAGTTATCTGAAAGAAGAAATAAACAATTCCATATACATCAAAAAAATAATGGGAATAAATTTAAACAAGGAGGTGAAAGGTCTGTACACCGAAAACTGTAAGACATTGATGAAAGAATTTGAAGAAGACACAAACAAATGGAGAGATATCCTATGTTCATGGGTTGGAAGGATTAATATTATTAAAATGTTATACTACCCAAAGTTATCCAGAGATAATGTAATCCCTATCAAGATTCTAATGGCATTTTTTTTACAGAAAAAGAAAAATGAATCCTAAAATTTATATGGAATCACTAAGGACTTTAAATAGCCAAAGCAATCCTAAGAAAGAACATTGCTAAAATTACCATATTTCCTGATTTTGAACTATACTAAAAAGCTACAGCAATCAAAACAGTATAGAACTGGCATAAAAACGGATGCAGGGATTTATGGAACAGAATTAAGAGCCCAGAAACAAACTCATGCGTGTACAGTCAACTAATGGTTGTCAAGGTGGCCAAGAATACTCAATGGGGCAAAGAGAGTCTCTTCAATGAATGGTGTTGGGAAAACTGGGTATTTACATGCAAAAGAATGAAACTGGACCCTTATCTTACATCACTCAAAAATTAACTCGAAAAGGATTAAAGATAGACCTGAACATAAGACCTGAAACCAAAAAACTCCTAGAATAAAACCGGGAAAATGCTCCTTGACATTGGTCTTGGCAATTGGCACAGGCACCAAAACCAAAAACAGTGGGATTACATCAAACTAAACAGCTTCTGCACAGCCAAGGAGACCATCATCAAAATGAAAAGGCAATCTACAGAATGGGACAAAGTTTTGCAAACCATGTATCTGATAAGGAGTTAATATCCAAAATATATAAGAAATTCATACATCTCCAGTAGCAAAGAACCCAAAAGATTTGATTTAAAAAAAATGGGCAAGGAAGCTGAATAAACAGGTTTCCAAAGAAGATATTCAGATGGCCAACAGGTACTTGAAAAGATGCCCAGCATCACTAATCATCAGGCAAACGCAAACCAAAAACACAATAACATTAACACCTCTAACCTGTTAGAAAAGCAATTAAAAAAGAAAAGAGATAAAAGTGCTGGCAAGGATGTGGAGAAAAGGGAACTCATATTTATGGGAGGGTAAACTGGTGCAGCCACTATGGAAAAACAGGATGGAGGCTCCTCAAAAACTTAAAAATAATAGAACTATCATATGATCAAGCAATTCCAATTCTGGGTATTTATCAGAAGGAAATAAAATCTGTGCCCTCATATTCACTGCAGCACTATTTATAATAGCCAAGAAATGGAAATAAACTTGCATCCATCAACAGATAAATGGATAAAGAAAATGTGATATACAGTTGACCCTTGAACAACGTGTTGGGTTTGAACTGCATGGGTCCACTTAGATGCAAAATTTCTTTTGATACAAATACTGTATTTTCTTAGTAATGTTTTCTTTTCTCTAGCTTACTTTATTCTAAGAATAAAATATATACCATATATATAAAATATATGTGAATCAACTTTTTATGTTATCAGTAAGGCTTCTGGTCAACAGCAGGCAATTAGTAATTAAGTTTTGGGAGAGTCAAAAATTATATGTGGATTTGTGACTGCACAGTGGTCAGCACCACTAACCTCCATGTTACTCAAAGGTCAACTGTATGTATATACATACATATACATAAAATGTGTGTATATATATAATATTACATATTTGAGAAATTAAAAAAACACCAAACTCATAGATACAGAGAGCAGATTGGTGATTATCAGAAGTAAAAGGGGGAGGGGGGCAATGAGTGATGACAGTCAAAGGATACAAACTTCCAGCTAAATGCTGATCAAGTTCTGGGATGTAATGTATACCATGGTTAACAATAGTGTATTATTATATTTGAAAGTTGCTAAGAGTAAATCTTAAAAGCTCTCACCAAAATAATATTAATAATAATAAATTGGAACCATGTGAGACAATGGATATCTTAACTAACCGTACTGTGGTAATCATTGCATCATACATGCATATATCAAATCATTATGTGTACATCATAAATTTCTGCAATGTCATATGGCAACTTTATCTCAGTAAAGCTAAGAAAATGTTTTTTAAGTTTATTTATTGAGAGAGAGAGAGCGAGAGTGAGTGTGTGAGTAGGGGAGAGACAGAAGGGAGAGAAAATCCCAAGCAGGCTCTGCACTAACAGCACAGAACAGAACCTGATGTGGGGCTCAGTCTCACACCTGTGGGATCATGACCTGAGCCAAAACCAAGAGTTGGACACTTAAACGACTAAGATATCCAGGTGCCCCTAGAAATTTTTTTAAATAAATAAGTGAATAAGAAATAAGAATAAGTTTTACCATTGTTCCCCCCACCCCAAAAAAAGACTTGGGTTTAGAATGCAGACCTTCCTATTCTTATTCCAATGTTTCTCCCACTCCCAACTATTTCTTTAATTCATGGTTCACAAATATATAAGTATAATTAAAGGAGTTGCTTGTTTTAAAATAAAACTTCTCAGGGTGACTGGGTGGCTTAGTCAGTTGAGCATCTGAGTCTTGATTTTGGCTCAGGTCATGATCCCAGCATCACAGGAATGAGCCCTAGGTCAGGCTCCAAACAGAGCAGGGCACCTGCTTAAATTCTCTCTTTCTCTTTTGCATGTTGCTGTCCAGTTCTCCCAGCACCATCTGTTAAAGAGGCGGTCTTTTTTCCATTGGATACTCTTTCCTGCTTTGTCAAATGTTAATTGGCCATACATTTGTGGGTCCAATTCTGGGTTCTCTATTCTATTCCATTGGTCTATGTGTCTGTTTTTATGCCAATACTATACTGTCTTGATGATGACAGCTTTGTAGTAGAGGCTAAAGCCTGGGATTGTGATGCTTCCCGTTTTGGTTTTCTTCTTCAATACTACTTTGGCTATTCAGGGTCTTTTGTGGTTCCATACAAATTTTAGGATAGTTTGTTCTAGCTTTGAGAAGAATGCTGGTGCAATTTTGATTGGGATTGCATTGAATATGTAGATTGCTTTGGTCAATAATGACATTTTAACAATGTCTACTCTTTGATCCATAAGCGTGGAATGTTTTTCCATTTCTTTGTGTCTTCTTCAATTTCCTTCATAAATTTTCTATAGTTTTCATCATATGTATCTTTCACATCTTTGGTTAGGTTTATTCCTAGGTATTTTAAATGTTCATAGCAGCACTTTCAACAATAGCCAAATCATGGAAAGAGCCTAAATGTCCATCAACTGATGAATGGATCAAGAAGATGTGGTTTATATATACAATGGAATACTACATGGCCATGAGAAAGAATGAAATCTGGCCATTTGTGGCAATGTGGATGGATCTCGAGGGTGTCATGCTAAGTGAAATAAGTCAGGCAGAGAGGGGCAGATACCATATGTTTTCACTCATAAGTCTAAGAGGAAAAAGTTAACAGAGGACCATGGGGAGGGGAAGGGGGGAAAAAGAGTTAGGGAGAGGGAGGGAGGCAAATGATGAGACTCTTGAATACTGAAAACAAACTGAGGGCAGAAGGGGGAGGGGGAAAGGGGAAGGGGGTGATGGACATGGAGGAGGGCACTTGTGGGGAAGAGCACTGGGTGTTTTATGGAAACCAACTTGACAATAAACTTTAAAAAAATAAAGGTTCTTTCTCCCTTCACCCCTCTCCCCTACTTAGAGTCAGATGCTTAACTGACTGAGCCACCCAAGTGCCCCTACTTTATGTGTTTATAAAGTGACACACTGACTGTACAGTTGATAGAAATCTAAGCTGGTATATTTTAGAAAAATTAGATAGAGCACATTAGGACAACTATTAGCGATCTTTTTGGTTAACTGCAAGTATACTGTTTCATTGTGGTTAGATTGCTCCTAAAGTTCTCAAGTGACAGGTCCCTAGGAATTTCTCATTCATATCTACAGTATCCTTGATTTTTAGAGTATAATGAGTTGATTCAGTGTTTCATATTTTCTAGTGTAAACAGGAAAAGGAACATAGCACTATGCTCACTGGCAAGGGCTGGATTGCAAAAAGGTCAGAGTACATTAGCCAATACAAGAGAAATGTGGTTAGTAGGCTGATTATCATTCGCTTGAAAGACTGAAATCTTTCTTACACATAACAGGGGCACATATCACTCATATTTCAACGGTGGGAAGGCAGAGACAGGAGAACAATTTATGAAAGGAAATCAATTTTTACAATTTTAGTTCCTATGCTATTACTCTACACTATTTATTGTTGGTAAGCAGGAAGATATAGTTCCAGAAACACGGGTTCCAGAGTCATACATCCAGGGGTTGAAATCCCAATCTTCCTCACTGTCTTTTTTAGGAAAGTAGCTTAACTCTTTTAGCCACAGTTGAGTTTTCTGTGAAATGGGTTGAAGAGAAGATTAAATGAGAATGTAAACTGCTGCAATAGTAGGCAATGTTCATTTCCTTATTTCACCTCCCACTAAAATGATCATTAAAACAGATCTACTGATGGTAGTTTGTCATCAGATACCCATGAAGATGAAGATGACATTACTATTTTTTTAAGTTTTATTTTTAAGTAATCTTTACACCCAACGTGGGGCTTGAACTCACAACCCTGAGATCAAGAGTTGCATCCTCCACTAACTGAGCCAGCCAGGCATGCCAAAGATGAAGTTATTTTTATATTATCAAGGAATATGCAACAAAATGGGCTGTTTGAATCACTTAAATGAGATGACAGTCTAAAGAAGTAAAAATCAAAATAGAAATATTGAAGGATTAAGAAGAACAAATAAAAATATCAGAAATCAAGTGCTGAATATATATTTTTTTAGTTTGTTTATTTATTTATTTTGAGAGACAGAGAGAGTGCAAGCAGGAGAGGGGCAGCGAGAGAAGAATCCCAAGCAGGATCTGTGCTGTCAAGCACAGAGCCTGATGCAAGGCTCGAACTCACGAACTGTGAGATCATGACCTGAGCTGATATCAAGAGCTGGACACTTAACCGACAGACACCCAGATGCCCCTCAAATGTTTGAATATTAAATCAGACATGAATGTAATCAATCTGTAAACATTTTATAAGGGCAAAAATTAAGTAGCTGACTGCAGAAAAGAGATAGGAAAAGGGTATCACAAAACAAATTCCACAGAGATAGTTCACAAATGGAGAAAAAATTCCAAGAAAAAATGTATGACAAATGGTATTATGAGACTAATCATTTAGCACAAAAAGCAGTAGCACATATTCTGTGTGTTCAAGTCTGTTTTTCTATTATTGTGATGGTGAGACTCAACCAAGATTGAGACATAAACAAATTAATGAATATAAAAACCTAGAATGAAATGTGAGCTGGTAAGGGAATCTGAGATTATATCGGACACACAAAAACTAATCCCAAACTACCATACATACTAAGAAAGTGTTCGGTTTATAAAAATATACCCTTAAAAGTTAATCTTGGGTTAAAGAGCTTATTGTCCTCTTGCAAATAGAGATACTGAATTACTGGCCAACTGAATATCACATCCTAATCACCATCCATCCCCCCTCATCCCATGAGATTTGAATTCATCAACTTTAAGTGTCCTTACAGAATAGCAATCATAACATTTTCAGAATGAAAACATTAGACATCTATCCAATCCTTCTATTTTGAAAAATGGGGAAATCAAGACCCAGAAACATTATAACTGAATTAAGGGAAAGAATTTAACTTCAGCTTTTAAAAACATAGTTAGAGGCACCTGGATGGCTCAGTCATTAAGCATCTGACTTTGGCGCGGTTCATAATCTCACCGTTCCTGAGTTTGAGTCCCACATCAGGTAAGCTTGAGCCCGACTTTGGGTGAGCCCTGCTTCTCTCCCTCTCTCTCCCCCACATAAGACTCTCTCTCTGTGCCCCTCACTCACTTGCTCCCTCTCTCTAAAAAAAAAAAAAAAAAAAAATTGCAAAAAATAAAGAAAACATAGAACATTCAGTTCTATGTTATGAAGTTCTTTTCCCCCTTCATTTTTGCATAGAACACTGATTTTCTGATAGTTATCTACCAGTAACCTCAAACCCTTTCTCTAAAGGGAACTGGATAGTCCATAGCCCATGCCTAAGTGTTGGGTCTAATGGCAAGGTTCACACTTTGTGACTGCATTTCCTAAATGCAACTGATTAAACCAAAAACTGGGTACCTGACCCTCCATATGATGAATCCTGGCACAAAAAGGTGAGCTCGGTCAACTGGATCTCCTTTCTCAGGAATATGAACAGAAAGTACTAAGATCATTTACCAGTTCTCAAAGAAGCTAAGATATCAATGATGTGACACATGTCAAGACAAAATTATAAAGGGGCAGAAATTCTAAGCGAGCTGAAAGGAGAATGGACAGCACAGAGAGGAGGAGGGAAGCACTGAGCAAGATTACATGGTCTACCAGAGTGAGAGTAACTACTCTTGGGAGGTGTCGTGCCTCCTGATGGTTTTCTACTGCCACAAATGACTTAAAATAAGCCTCTCCCTTTCTCTTAAGACAATCTGAAAGAGTTTCTCTTCCTTGGAACCAAAAGAGCTTAATTATAATAGAAATATTAAAGAACTATTATATATATATATATAATTACATGATTATATTAAATTTTACATTATAACAAACTATTTCCAAAATGTATTTGTTTTAGGTGGAAGGAACTAAACTTTTTAAGGGGTTCTCTAGGAACTATAGGGTTGGTACAGTGAAGCTGATGAATATCGTGGAAATCAATTTCCTTAGAATGAACAACCAGAGTAAATTTGAGAGCTGACATAGAAGTCTCCGAGAGATACTGAGTATAATGAATATATCAAAATGGGTGGAGAATAAACTGAGCAGGAAAACAGAGACAGCCAAGAATAAAGCCAGCTGCCAGTTCAGGTGTACATCCTCTTTACAGGCAGCAGAATTCCTTACTCATCTACTTCTACCCTTCCCTTGCCTATTCCAAATTATAGTATTTTGGTTCTGAACAACGGCAATCACTGCCTCTGCTGCCATCAAGGGAATACATGCTTCATAATATTTGTTTTATTCATATTTATACCTGTGAGAGATGTAGGAATAGTAGCAATTTATCCTCACTATGTTGTTAGCTTTCAAGTAATACTGGCTTCCCAAGACTAAGATAGTCCACACGTCAAAGAACCTACAAGATCTCTTACACATTTCCAGGAGGCACCACTATTACAAGTACGGTAGATAAACACATGCGTTATTTGAACAAATATAAAAGGAGGCTCCTACCATGTTACAGCAATACAAAGTTAGATGATGCAACAAAAAATATATTAATTACTTCTCTGGAAAACTATTTTAGAAGCAATAGACAACACATGAAAGAAAATTCACAAAGTACAACAGTAAACAAACACTGGAAAATAATGAATCTTATTAGTAATCACTAAATATAACGAAGTAAAATTTTTAGACTAATTAGCAAAGATAATTTTCTAACAATAATACCCATGCTGCTGAAGATATGACAAACTACTGAAGGTAGAGTAAATTCATATAACCTATCGGAAATCAACTCAGCAACCTGTATCAAGAGCCATGTGCATTTTAATAATCTTTGACCTTATAATCACACTTCTTAGACTATATCCTAAGAATCCTAAAAAGGGGGAAAAGTGTTATTTTCAAAGATTTTATCCTGGGATTCTTTCTTTTATTCTTTAATGTTTATTTATGTTTGAGAGAGAGAGCTTGCACGAGTGAGCAGTGGAGGGGCAGAGAGAGGGGGGGACAGAGGATCCAAAGTGGTGCTCTGTGCTGATAGCAGTGAGCCTGACGTGAGGCTCAAACTCACTAACCATGAGCTTATGACCTGAGCTGAAGTTGAATCCTCAACTGACTGAGCCACCCATGTGCCCCAGCCATCTTTTTAATGACTGCATAAAAACCTAACAGTTGAGTGTTGACCAATATATATTTATTGTTGTATTAGAAATAATCCCAGGTGGTGCCTGGGTGGCTCAGTCAGATGAGTGTCCAACTTCGGCTCAGGTCAAGTTAGGAAGTGAAGAAACTGATCAAAAGTTCTATGTAGAGAACAATAATAAATAAGTAAAACATATGTATAAGATAAAGTCAGAATTGTTAAATGAAAAAGGCAGAAGGAAACAATGAAAAGCTAGCAGCAGATTAGAGGGTTAAGATTATGGGCTTTTTTTCTTTTCTTTTTAGAAAATTTTCCATACTGTGGTTATATTACCTTTAAAATGCAAATAAATAATAAAAATCTCCAAACATTTAAGTGTTTGAAGTCCTAAATACGACAGGGGAAAAGATCCCAGAGAATGTTACTATATTATGATACGATGCTTGCTATTCACAATAATGACAGAATCATCAAAAAGCTTAAATTACACCTTTTTTTGTACTTGTTAGAAAGGCAAAACGATGTGAAACATAATTTAGAAAGTTTTATGTGAAAATGCTTAAAGGGAATGGCACTTAAAGGGTTAAATTTTAGTTATAGAAAACTGATGCACTTGCAGAACTTTTCCACAGATTACGCCATTAAAATGAGTAGACACAATGATATAAAGAGGATATTAGAAATTAAAAACATCTTTATTACCAATGGAAAAAAACTAACTCAATCTCTGCAAAGCAAAAGAACTATACCAACAAAGTTGTTTTATAATCCCAGACACCTAGTCTCAAAGAAAAAATGAAAATTTTACTTTAATTTAGATAACTGGATTTATTATGATTTCTATAGTTGTGATTAATTTTTGATTACTGTGTAAATATCTTGCATGTGTAGACAAGTTTTTAATAATGTTATGAAAAGTTAATATTAGGACTTATTTAACAGTTTAAATGAAATACTAAGAAAAGATATACAGAAAAGTAAGACTACTACAAAATTTAAAACAAGAATACCACAATTTTGCTTAATATAAAAAAAATTTCAGGGCGCCTGGCAGGCTCAGTCTGTAGAGAATGCAACACTTGATCTCAGGGTTGTGAGTTCAAGCCCCACATTGGACCTAGAGACTACTTAAAAAAAATTCCAATCACCTCTCATCAACTTCACAATTTTTCAAAACACTGGCACATAATTCCGGAAATATCACTTAAGAAAAAAATTCCATGAATAACTTGATTAAACCTTATGCTGAACTAGAAGGGAAAAAAATCCCATGAAAATGTAAAAGCCAAAAGCAAATTAAAATAAATTTAGAAAAGAGAGTCTATAATTCTTATAAAACAGTTCTTAAAACTTTTGTGGCAGTAAGTTCTGCAGATTCCCTCAATAATCATAACTACAAATATTACAAGCATAATTTACAAATGTATGATAAGAAAATTTCAACTGCAGAAATGAGTACATACTACAAATAACTGAAATTTCTCATTTAGCATATACTAAACTCATAAAGGTTAGAGTTCTAGTATTTTCCATTTTGCTATTCAATCATTTTTGTCATATACTATTTTTCCTTTATTTTAAGAAAATAATGGGGTGCCTCGGTGGCTCAGTCAGTTAAGCGTCTGACTCCTGATTTCAGCTCAGGTCATTATCTGTTTGTGGGACTGAGCTGAGCTTCAGGTTCCGTGCTGACAGCATGGAGCCTGCCTGGGATTTTCTTTCTCTCTCTCCCCCTTCCCTACGTGCACATTCTCTCTCAAAATAAATAAATAAACATTAAAAATAATTCATAAATCAAGAGTCAGACTAAGCGCTTAACTGACTGAGCCACCCAGGCACCCTAAAAGTGATTCTTAGAAAAAATAAATTATAAAAAAATCTTTTCCTACAAAATCTCCTTGGATTAGGGTTCAGTACACAGAAAGCAAATCTTTAAATCACATAAAATGATATTACAATTTTAAAGAAATTAATACAACAAATAATCTATATTATTTACAGTTTAATAAAATACACAATCTCCAGTCAACTCTTCCTTATGCATTCTTACAGGAGTAGCATGCATATTCCAGAAGAAAGGAACTCCAGAAATGAAATCAATAAGCAAACATTTGCTAAGCACTGATATATGCAGGGTTTTATAGCTGGAAACTACAAATACAAAATTCCTAAGGTTTCTTTATGTTATTATTTTTTAAATTTTTTTTAATGTTTATTTATTTTTGAAGGAGAGAGAGAAACAGAGGACGAGTGGGGAAGGGGCATAGAGAGAGAGGGAGACACAGAATTGGAAGCAGGCTCTAGGCTCTGAGCTGTCAGCACAGAGCCCGACGCAGGGCTCGAACCCAAAAATCTGTGAGATCATGACCTGAGCCAAAGTCGGACGCCCAACCGACTGAGCTACCCAGTCGCCCCTGTTTCTTTATGTTATTAAGTTCAATAATTCAATGTGTGGTGGGGGCATTTGAGGAACATGACCCAAAACATTTGAGATATCCAGGAATTTATATTTCCATGATTCAGAAAATGATAATTTTACCTGAGATCACAATTTTGTCCTCCCTGCTGAGCAAATGAAACTCTACTAGAATCTTATGGGAGTATGAATGTACCAATTCTGTTTTATAAATAAAAACTGCCTGCTGTGTCCCTGATCAGCAAATACTGACACCAACACAAAAGACTCTAACCCACTAGGATGTAAAGGGAAAGTAAAGGTAGGATTTTTATAAGAGTCTTTTCCTTTTTATGCTTCCTTCAATCTTTTATTTCTCTACTGGCTTTTAAGCTTCCCCATCAAATTCCTACATCAAATCTTAAATTACTATATCACATTCTTGAATCTGAGCTTACTATTTATACTAAAACAAGACTCTAGAAAAACCTCCTATCTTTACAGTCTCTCCACTGTTTCATCCTTAACCTATGAAAGGATAAAGTGTCAGGTCAGGAGAAGGATGGGCGACAGACTCTTGAATCACAGCCTTTCTGGAGCTAACTCAGTGTAACTCCATGGGGCTTTGGGACAAACTGCCTCCAACCATGGTTTGGGGTTTTTTTGCTTTTTTTTTTTTTTTGACATTTTAAAATTTATTTTTGAGGGACAGAAACAGAGTATGAACATGGGAGGGGCAGAGAGAGAGGGAGACACAGAATCCGAAGCAGGCTCCAGGCTCTGGGCTGTCAGCACAGAGCCCAACACAGGGCCCAAACCCACGAACTGTGAGATCCCCAAACCCACGAACTGTGAGATCATGACCTGAACGAAAGTCGAATGCTTAACCAACTGAGCCACCCAGGCGCCCCTGACCATGGGTCTTTTAAGTCTCCTGTGCCATGAAGAGCCAAAATAACATCAAGAAAAAAAGGAGTGTTAGAGATCTGATGTGCCTGTCTCGGTTCTTCTCTGTAGGAAAATAGCTTGGCTGGGCAACTCTGTACAAATGACTTCTACTCATTTGGTTCATTTCCTCACCTATAAAGCAACTAAAGACCATGGTCCTTTCAGCTTCTGGAAGTGAAACATTTAGTTGATTATAAACAATCAGTCTGGTCATATTCCACATACAAAAGCCAGACTGTCTTCTTTTCTTTATACTTGCTACTGAAATTCTCCAAGCCTTCAGGGAAACTTGTATTCAACTCAACTGTTCAAATGTAGTTGTGGGACTACTAAGTTACATGTCATTTGATTCTTTCAGCAAATACTTGGGCCCCTGTGTCAGGCTTAGGTCACTTCTTACAGAAGTCACATTCAATAGTAAGAACAATCTTTAATTGAAAATGTCAAAGAAAATTTATACCATAACTTGGGTTTCTATCCAACAGAAGTCTTTACCCATTATCCCTATAAAACTCTAACAGAAACTATGTAAAGCATTATTTGACTAAAAAGCCAACGGAGCATTCTAATCCCTGTTCTGGAGCACCTGTGATTTCAATGATTCACTGTTTAATGCTCTTTTCCTATATTACGTCTCATAATATTTTCTAATAAAGGTTGACAAGCAGCATTTTATAAGCTGAAACACACTCTTTCTGAAACACAGATCAGAGCTCTTTATATTATAACCATATACTGCCAACTGAACTCTATCACAAAAGAATTAATCCAAGCACTTTATTTTACCTTTCTAAACCATTAGCACCAATCACTCTGAAAACATATAATTTATGCCAAAGTCTGATTAACTTTCACATACAAAGTTTAAATATCTTCACTTTTCTTGCTTTTCTTTCTGTCCTAATGCTCATCAGGGTGATATATTAAACTCTGATCCACCATTACAAAAAATTACATAACCCAGATCTAGAAAGGTACAATCATTCTTTTGATACAAGGTCATTGCCCCTGATCTATACATTTGACTTATTTGTCGACTTCAAACAGGGAATTCCACATTTTTCTGTGCATCACTTGAGAGGTGTTGTAATATAGAGCTTAACAGTGCAAATCCTGGGGTTCCTCTGCTTGACTTTGAGCTCCTGCCTTGCCACTTATTAGTCATAGAAAGAATAATTAACCAGGGGGTAGTTAAGAGGATAAAATGGTCAAGTTCCATTTAAAAAAACAAAAACCAAAAAACAAAAACCTCTCTCTGTCTAAAGAAGACAATTATATGTAATATAAAGCCCTGGGCTGGATCCTGTATTAGAGGAAAAAATGTTACAAAGAATGTGACTGGGACAAGTGACAAAACTATAATAGAGACTGTAAAAACCCTAAATTTCCTGAATTTGATAACTATTATGTGGTTTTAGAAGAGAATATCCCAGCTCTTAAGATCCACAAGTTAAAAGTATTTAAGTGGTAAAAGGGCAAGATGTATGAAGCTTAATCTCAAATGATCAAAAAAAAAACCAAAACTGTGTGTGTGTACGAGTGGGAGGAAAGCATGTGGCAAAATGTCAATCCAGGTAAGCTGTATGTACATGGGAACTGTCTAAATTAGTCTCACAACTTCCGTCTAAGTTTAAAACTATTTTAAAATACTGTCTTAAAAAAACAGCTTTGACTCCATTCACCCTCCACTACTACTCCATTGATCCACTTCTGTTCATTCACAGAAACATCTTGAAAGTTGTGTACAGTCTCCATCTCCCCATCTTTACTCCACTCCAAAGAGACCGAGATTTCCTTTTTGCCAAACCCAACGATTTCTCGGCCTTATCACAACCCCTCCACAGTGCTGAACACAGGCAACCACTCTTTCCCTTCCTAGGGTTTTCTTTTTATTTCACTGGCTGCTCTTCGTCAGTCTCCTTTGCTGGCTCTCCGACCCCTAAATAGCCCACCTCCCTTTCTTTTCTCTATCTATACACAATCTCATCCAGTCTGTGCCATTAAATAGCACTCTGAACTCCAGACTCAAGGATCCAATATTTGATAAGACATACTCATTTGTTTGTGAAGTGGACATCTTAAACTTTGATGGCTAAAACACAACTCTTGACTCTTTTCCTTTCCTGCTCAAACCTGCTTCTCCTCCACTTGCCTATACTACTAAGTGTTCATCCAGCTGTTTAGACCAAAATACAAAGAGACAACCCTTGGTTTCCTTTACATCCCACATCCAAATCATCAGCCAGTGCTATCCAAATATATCCTAAAATATACTCTGAATCTGACCACCTCTCACATCCCTAGTCTGGGAACCACCATGTTCCACAAGAGAATGGTCTACTACAATAATAGGTTTCTCATCTTTCTGCTTTGTTCCCTTACAGCCCATTCTCTGAGACAAAGCAGCAAAAATGGGCATGTTAAAGCTGCAATTAAATCACATCTTCTGACCATCAAAACTTTCCAATGGTTTCTCATCACCCTTAAAATAAAACCTCATATCCTTACCACAGCCTACAAAATTGTACCTAATCTGTGCTCCTGCGTCTCTCTGAACTAATTTCCTAGTAGTCTCTGAGCCTTTTTCACTATGTTCCATGTTGATTTTCTGGCAGTTCTCGGATGTTATGCTTATTCCCACCCAAGACCTTTACTTCTGCATGCTTTCTTCAAATATTCATACTGCTCACTCCTTCTCATTCAGATTGTTGGGCAAATACAGTATTTAAGAAAGGCAATGTCTTCTTCCCTTCCTCTCCACTCCATTACTATTTCCTCTTACTGCTTTAGTTAGTACCTATTTCTTGCTTTTCCCCTTTCTCTTCATTAAAAAAAATCTTTATATGAAAAATTGATATGTGACTGCTTTTCACTATATAAAAAAAGGAAACAATACTAATGAAATTCTAGCTCCCTTCAAGTATCTCTTCTAATCCTGGTCTCCTCCCCAGTGGTATTCTAATATTCATCTGATGCATCAGCTTATAGAGCAGTTGTTTTGTGCATTTAAGTACATGTTTCTACTGAAATTATGTTTTATAAAACTCAGGGGTGCCTGGCTGGCTGTCAGTAGAGCACACGACCCCTGCTGTGGGTGCAGAGATTACTTAAATAAATAATTAAAAAAAAACTCGTTTAAAATATGCCTTTGCTTTCCTACTCATTATATACAGCTCTACTTCATTACTAATTGCAGTATGAGTTCTTGAATACTTAACCTATTTATAATTTTGTACCACTACAAGCAATTCATTCACTTAACAGATATTTACTGAATGCCTACTATATTCTAGGCACTGTTCTAGCTGCTGTAGATAGAGCAATAAATAAAACAAAGACCTTTGCCCTCTTGGAGCTTACGTTTGTGTGGGAAGAGAAAGAAAATAAACAGAATATACCATATAAACTTTGCCTGCAAAGGGCCTGATAGTAAATATTCTAGGTTTCACAGACCACATGTCTGTTGTAGATGCTTTATTTTTGTTTTACAGCCCTTTGAAATGTACAAACTGCTCTTAGCTTACAGGCTGTACAAAAACAAGCCAGAGGGTACTGGGGCTGTAACTTGCTGACCTCTGATAAAGCAGTGTAAAAGGCAGTATCTGCTATGCAAAAAATAAAAGCATCCAGAAAAAGGGGAATGGGAGGAGGTAGGGTGCAGTATTAAAAAGGGTATCTGGGAGGGGTGTCTGGGTGGCTCTGTCGGTTAAACGTCTGACTCTTGGTTTTGGCTCAAGTCATAATCTCACCATTCCTGAGTTCAAGCCCCACATCGGCTCTGTGCTAAAAGTGCAGAGTCTGGTTGGGATTCTCTCTCTCTCTCTCTCTCTCTCTCTCTCTCTCTCTCTCTCTCTCTCTCTCTGCCCCTCCCCTGCTCATGCTCATTCTCTCTCTCTCTCAAAATTAAAAAAAAGAAAAAAAGAAGGTGTTTAAAGGAGGAAACATGTGAACCAAGACCAGATGGTAAAGTCAGTGAGCCAAGTAGGTATTTGGGAAAAGTGCATTCCAGATAGCTGAACTAGTAGCTAAAGTAAAGGTCCTAAAGTAGAAACATGACATATGTTTTTGATAGAGCAAAAAGACCACTGCGCAAGGAGAGAAAGTGGTAATAGGAAATAAGGTAAAGAAGGTAAGGACAAAGGAGAGTGGGTTGGGCAAATTATAGACAGTCTTGTGGGCCACTGTAAGGACTAGATTTTTTCTGAGTCAAAAGAGCCACCACAGTCCTCTGAATAAAGAAGTGACTGGTACTGTCTTAATTTGCAAAAGACTAGCTCTCCTTACTGTATTGAGAAAAGACTATTGGGAAGGACTAAGGTAGAATGGGGAGGCCTGAGTAACCTACTTAAACAGTATTTATGATAGTAGTAGCTTGGATCAAGGTGGTAGTAGCAGAAAATGAGGTAAATTCTGGATGTATTTTCATGATACAGAAAAAATAGGTTGTCCTGAAAGAATGGACGTGAAGAGTCAAAGAAAAAGCAAACGCAAGGATAACTCTAAGATTTTAGCCTGAGCTACTGGGAGGAGGGAGTTGCCACTGACAGACAGAAATGGGGGAAGTCTATGTGTAGAGTGGGTACTGGGGAGATGTTTAGGAGTTTAAGTTGGAAATGCTGAGTTTGATGCATATCGTTAGACATTTAGGTAGAGATGTTGAACAGGCAGCTGAACATATGAGACTAGAATTAGGGAAAAGAGCTAAAGATCTAAGTTTGGTTGTTGCTGGCATTTAGATGGTATTTAAAGCCATGAGACTGAGTAAAATTATCAATGAAGTGATAAGAAAAACAAGAGAACAGAAAGCAAGGACTAAGCCCTGGGTTCTTCAACACACGAGGTCTGTGAGAAGAAAAGGAAAGGAGAATTACAAGGGTCCAGGAAGGAGGCAGAAGATAAGCAGGGCTGTGTAGTATACTGGAAAGCAAAGAAAGTGTTTAAAGGATAAGGGAACAAACAGCCCTGTCAAATGCTGCTGATAGACCAAGTAAGATGAACAGAATCAATGGCATATGGCATTTGATAACATGGAAGTTACTGAACAACGTGAGCTGTTCAGCAGGAATGGGGCAGGCAAAAGCCTGACTGGACTGGGTTCAGTGTAGTACATGGGAGGGTAGAATTCGGCATTACCAAGTATGGACAACTGTTTCAAGGAGTAATGCTGCAAAAGGAAACCCCCAAAATGGGGAAACAGGTGGTGAGGAGTGGATCAAGTTTTTTGTTTTTAAATAATGGGAGAAATAATAGCATGTCTGTTTGCGGAGAGACATAATTCAATAAAGGGAAAACACAATGTGGAAAGGGGAGAAGCTGAATCAGTGTCCTTGAGCCCATGAGAGAGGATGGGATCTAGTACAAAAGCAGATACAAGAACATGAACAGTTAACCCAAGTAATAAGCAGGGAGACAGCATGTATTGACACAGATGCTGGTAGGTACACAGGGTGCTGGGAATCTGTGTAAGTTTTCTGATTGCTTCTATTTTCTTAGCAAAGCAGGAAGCAAGGTCATGCATGAGCTCAAAGTGAGGATGGGAAAAGAGATACTGGAGGTTTGAAGAAGAGAAGATATGAAACAGTCATGCAGGAGGAGGAGAGTGAACAGACTAAGAAAATACAGTACAATCAACAGGCAGCGTCAAGGGCCCTTGAAAGGGGTCAGATATGGTTGTGTGTTTTCTTCCAGCTATACTAAGTTACATAAAGGCAGGTACAAAGCAGAGAATTGGTTTTAACTAGGTCTGTGTTTCTGCCAAACAAAGAGCAAGGGAGTGGATCCAAAGGAGTGGATCCAAAGGAGTGATTAAAATGATTAACCATGGGCACCTGGGTGGCTCAGGTCACGATCTCACAGTTCTGTGAGTTTGAGCCCTGCACTGGGCTCTCTCTTCTGTCCTCCTCTCTCTCTCCCCTCCCCTGCTCCTGTGCATGCACTCACTTTCTCAAAAATAAATGGAAAAAAAAATTAAAAATGACTAACCATGAAATTTCAACAGAGTTAAGGAAGGGAGTGAAACTATCAAGAGGATGAGTGGCAGGGAATCAATAATAGGATCGATACATTGGAGATTCCATTGGGGTCAAAAGATGGTTGGGGCTGAAATACCAACTAGAAGGAGTGAACTACAAAAATACAAAGTGGGGTCATAGAGTAGAACACATAAAATTGTAACTACAGAAGGACTGTAGTTACTGACAAAGCAGGAGGGTATCACCATGGGAGTGGGTGAGATAGGATAGAAGAGCACTGGAGGAAAGGTCTAGGAATGAGAGGCCAGGGTACTGGAAACATAAGTTATGTATATTTTTTTCAATTTCAATATAAAGACTGAGGCAGTACTGAAGAGAGGGGCAATGAGCCTGGAGCTAAAATAATTGAAGAATGAAGAGGAATGATCTGGAGGTCACTGATAGCAATTATACTATCAACAGTTAATAGCCCCCATGAGGGGTAATGGATTATATAATCTGAGGATTTTTAGGGAGGCAGGAGGGAGAAGAGTCTGAAAGCAGCAAGGAGCTGCATGGCAGATACCTTTCCCACCTCTAGGAACCCTGCTAAGAGGGCTATAGAAAACAACAGTCGCAATTGCACAGTACAAAAAGTCAGCTTTCCAGAAGAGCAAGAAAGTGAAGGGAATGTTTAAGAACAGGTTGAGACTGGACTTTGCAGATGATGGACTGTAAATTCCATTGGGCACAGTAGAAGGGTATGAAGAGTTAGAAAGGGTTTTGGGGTTTTTTTGTTTGTTTGTTTGTTTGTTTTAAAGACAAATATAGACCTTTTTTATGAACTGGAGTGCAGGCAATGAAAGGTGGCCTGGAAGTCTGGAGGTTCTGTGCCTACTGACATTCTCAAAGACACACGACCCCTGTTATGCCCACATGCTTCTCGAAGAAATGGAAATTGCTGCATCAAAATGTTTTTGCTTTAAAATTAAAATGGCTCTGCTGACTTATTCAACAGTTTTCAGCAGTTATTCAGCAGTTTTCAATACAACCTTGTCAATACACACTAGCAAAACTTTTTCACTTCTGCCAGTATGACGGGAAACAAAATATCACTGTTTTACTCTGCACTTCCCTATTGGTGGGGCAGAGCATTATTTCATGCTGGCTAGCTGTACTGAGATTCTCTTTTGTGAATTTTTAAATGTTTTTTTTAATGTTTATTCATTTTTGAGAGAGAGATCATGAGCTAGGGAGGGAGAGAGGGAGGGAGACACAGAATCTAAAGTAGGTTCAGGCTCTGAGGTGTCAGCAGGGCCGACACAGGGCTCCAACCCACGAACCACGAGATCACGACCTGAGCTGAAGTAGGATGCTTAACCGACTGAGCCACCCAGGGGCCCCTCCTTTGTGAAATTGGCCATTAAGAAACGGAGTGGTCTTCTCTTTTCTTTTTAACTTTTTTAAATGTTTGTTTATTTTTGAGAAACACAGTGTTAGCGGGGGAAGGGCAGAGAGAGGAGGAGACAGAATCTGAAGCAGGCTTCACGCGGTCAGCACAGAAGCCCACACGGGGTTTGAACTCACAAATCACGAGATCATGACCTGAGCGGAAGTCAGACGCTCAACCAACTGAGCCACCCAGGCGCCCCTGTCCTCTCTTTTCTTATTAGTTTATAGTGCTTGGAAAGAAACTGTTTTTCTAATTTATTCCACTCTTAATGATTCACACAAATCAATGTTATAAATTCCTTATTTCAAATCTTCCTATGGCTCAGGCTAGGTCCAGTAGGTTATCTCTTCCTCATATCCCCCTACTAGATACTAGAGACATTTAAAGTCTTACTGGTCAAACCCATTAGTTTGCATACTCTGTTTTTGCACTACGTTTGAGGTGGTATGGCCCACAAAGCAGACCATATTTATTTCACAGAAAAAGTTTGTGGGCTCCTGCTCTGTATCTTTTAGGGCCCGAACTGCTTGCAGTTTCAAGAACACCGGTAGGTCCTTATGTTTGCGGACATAGTGTCTGAAGTGCTGCTCCTACTTCCCTGAGGCCCTGAGCCATTTCCCTGCATGGACTCCACTACCGGCCCTGCTGGATGCCTCCATAGATTTATACTGTAAAAGCTGTAACTATACTTTTTTGTTTACATCTCTCTCTCCAGTAGTATGTACATCTTCAAATCTCAAGGGCCTAATAAATGTTTAGTGAATGAATAAATGGCACACAAAATCAATCCTTCATAATTTGCCATCTTTCTCATCATTTTCTTGTTTTCCTATGCTCCAGCTAAAAGTAACTATTTTTCTTTTTATGTCATTAAGTATTTTTCAAAAATATATAATACTTATAATACTTATAAAATAAGTATTTTTGATGGAAGCATAAAGATCAATTTTCTAAAAGTTTTACAGTTTTGGTGGATACCACCTATTCCTAATCATTTATTTACATCTATTGAGTATGATCACGATTTGGTGAAGTATTTCTCTGCTCTAATCCCTTCCTTAGTAAAGACAAAAGCAATAGAAATTTTGCCTTTCCAGGATGGACCATTTTATCTATGGCAGCCACTTCTATACCTGAGGATTAAGAGGCTCTGCTGAATATTATTAATGGCTTCAGAGTTCTTCACAATCAACTATAAAATGCAATTAATTTTTTCCCCTCACTTTTCAGTATATAATTAACTTCCTACAGGTTGTGGGGAGTCTTATTCTCCTAACTGGAGTATCTTTTTTTGTTGCTGTTATTTCTCTAGTAACACTTTAGTTTGGCAGGGGTTTTACTAAGTGTATTTTTCCATATGGTTTCTTAATAGGCCATTGTTAGTTTTTTTTTATTGCTTTATTTATTTTGAAAGAGAGGGTGTGTGTGAGCAGGGGAGGGGCAGAGAGAGAGGGAGAATCTGAAGCAGGCTCCAGGCTCGGAGCTGCCAGTACAGAGCCCAACTTCGGGGTCAAACTCAGGAGCTGTGAGATCATGACCTGAGCTGAAGTCAGACACTCAACCAACTGAGCCACCCAGGTGCCCCCACCATTGTCACTTGTACAGATCTCCCAAATTTGATGGATTTGTTTTTTTCTTCCCCTATTTGTGTTGAGGTCATTACAAACAGTGTTTCAACACAGATACTTTCTGCATTCATTTTAGAAATCAGCTATATATATTTATTATCAATTATATCTCATTCAGTTAACGATATTTTTTCCTTTTGTAAAATATATGCAGATAGTTCAGACCCCTCTGGTTTAACTTTGTAATTTATCCATTCATTACCTCCAGCTCAGGTTTTACTATCTTCATAATGTGTAGATCCACGAAGTTATAGTGAATTATAAGATTCATTACAAGGTTCTGTATGTATTCAATGTGTACATACTCATCATAAGATCCTGAATATGTGTATTACATGAAACTTTACAATTAAAGGATATATGCTTGCAATCAGGTAGATCTAGATTCAGATTTAGCCTTGAACATCCTGAGTCCATGGGCAAAGTACTTGCTTATCTATAGGAAACTCCCATGTGTAAGACAGGGCTGTGATAATGAGCAGAATGTATATAAAAGTACAAAGTTATGATAAATGCCTACAAGTAATGCCTAACATATTACATGGAAAAAATGTTTATTCACTCCCTCTTCCTTCCCATCTCAAGCAATAAGGGCAATAAATACTGTCCTCCTCAGTTTTAAGCCCAATATTAAATTTTCTTAAGTCAAAACAATATGGGAGCTTTGGATGTTCATATACTCCAACCCAGTATTTTCACTTTGGAAAATCTATCTTAATGAAGTAATCTAAAACACAGAAGTTGTTCTACGTATAAGGATGTTCACGGTAATGTTTCTTACACTGCAAAAAAGAAAAAAAAAACACTGCTCAGTGTCTACTACGAAAATGTTTAATTATGAGAAAGTCACATTATGAGGTCATTAAAAAAAAAATGCTGACAGGGGCACCTGGGTGGCTCAATCAGCTAAGTGTCTAGCTCTTGATTTTGGCTCAGGTCATGATTTCATGGTTATGAGTTTGAGCCCCATGTCAGATTCTGCACTGACAGTGAGGAGCCAGCTTGGGATTCTCTCTCTCCCTCTCTCCCACTGTCTCACTCTCTCTCCCCCTCTCTGCCCCTCCAAAGCTCACGTACGTGCACTCTTCTCTCAAAATAAATAAACTTAAAAAAAAGAAAACTTAAAAAAATAAAAATTTTAAAATTCTAACAAAATAATAACATGAGAATATGTTTCTAAGTGAAAAAAGAATGAAAAGTTATTCATATAGTAAAGTCTCAACTATGTAAAAATCAAATAAAGAGAAAAAATATTGGAAGGAGATATATCAATGGGTTTACAGTAATTATCTCAAAGTCTAGATATTAGTGATTATAATTTGATGGGTTATTTTCTAAAATATCAATGATCATGATAATAGCAGTTATTATTTATGGAGTATTTACTACATCAGGCCTAGTTCTAAGAGTTTACCATATTAACTCAGTTAATCCTCGCAGCATTTTGAGATGAGAAAATTGAGGTACAGTGAAATGAAGTAACTTGCCCAAGTCCACACATTCAGAAGGTGCCAAGATCTGAATCCAAGAAGTCTGGCTCTAGAGCTCCTGTTCCTAACTGCTACATTGGAAGATTTGCTTTGATTTTAAATTTTAACCATTACAAAGGCAAATGCAACTTAAAGCTTGTGGTCTTTCAGTTATCAGCTTTCTTTTAGCTTTAGGCAATCTTTTAGTTCTTAGTTTAAATATTTGCTCTGCCATCAGGAGCCATTTTGGAACAAGATGTAGCCACCATTCCTGTATGGGTTCTATCCACTCCAGAAAATTCCAAGACAAATCTACATTCCTATTTCCTGTTCCAGTATCTCATTTAACCACTGAGACTCATCTAACCATTCTTAGTTATTAAACCTATTTTCAGTACTTCAAAGAATCCTAGTAAGGAGGTCCTGGGGCAACTAAATGAGGCTTCTAGAAACTCTCTCCTACACTAACACCCAGCCAGAGAACTACACATCTACAGGTAGCACCCTTACAGACATCTATCCTCCATGATAAAGTTCACCCACGCTGCAACCCAAGAGACCCCTTTCACTTGCCAACACTCAATACCTACCACTGGCACTGGCTGAACGGGACCAATTAAGAAAGACTCCCAACATTTGGGGAATGTTTTGTCTCTGATCCCTATTTTTGAAGATGGCATTATTCTCCACTGTTTTTGAAAACAATCATCAGTTAATCAATCACTTTGATTCTTTCAGCTTTCTCACCTGTCTGCTGGTAAACCAAATTGTTTTTCTCGGAGAAAGGCCTTTTTGGCACCAATACATACTCAAGTATCAAGCCCAGGAAAAAACAGTCACAATTTATACTCCGGGCAATAAAAATAACTCCCACTTACTGCTGTGTTCCTCTCTGCTGTTTACATTTGAAAAATTTATTTCATGACATATGCTACTTGTTTTGCCTTCCTTTATTAATCAAATTCTTTTAAAAACAGTATTTGCAGAATCCAACATGGATAAAAGCAAGCAATTCTAAATATAGTACAAGTACACTTCAATGCAGTTCATTTACAGTATTTAGAAAACTTGAGTTTATGTGATGGATTTAACATTATATAAAATAGAAAAACTAGTCATAAAAACAATGAATACAATATCAAGTGTTGATAATGGAAATATTTACAAACAGAAGCATATGTATTTTTTTTCCCCAAAGTCTTATCCTGCTCATAATATGTTTTGGTAATCAGCCTGATTACTTTAGAAGATTTTTATAGGTATTTCATTGGGAGGAATTTAATAATTCCCTGAATGCCTGGGACAAAAGTGTAACTGCATCAAGGGTGATCCAGGTGGGGCCCATTTGAGGAAAAAGAAAATGGAGCACTAATAGTTGATTGGTCTAACATTAACTTAGGTTAAGTAAAAACTGGACTGCTAAACTGCTATGCATCTACGAATGCATATGGTGGGGAGTAAAAAAGAAATCTGCACCTTCAAACTAACATTCCCCTTTTGCCGCTCCAAGTTTTCAACTTGGTGGAGTCATTGTTCAAAAAAGGTGTGCAAGGCAGGGTAAAAGTAGGAAACAAAATCGTTTCCCTCCCAAAGCAAAAACCTTCTCTGCTTCAGTAAGTGTTAACTTATGTGCCATTCTAGTATGAAAGCTTTGATATAAAAGTGAAACTTAAAATCTAAAAGGAACTTCTGTTATCCTAAATAAAAATAAGCCTGTCAGGATAGCCATCTTACAACCTTTTCCAAATACCGATTAGACAATACAACTTTTTTTTTATATATAAACCTCTTTTCTTTGGGCTAAAAAAAGGTACCATTTATAAGCTCATCATTGAAGTCATCACTGTTTCAAGATAGTATTGTTATGAATCTTCTTAACCGTCAGAATCAAGTTGTGAATAGCCGCCAAGTTTAAATTTCTACGTCTGTCTCTGTTGAGGGACCAAACTAATTAGTGATTAAGAAAACGGACTTAGATCTAGGTAGCAAGCAATCCTTGCAATATCCAGCGGTTTTTTTTTTTTTTTTTACATCAGCAAACAGGCGATCATTTTCAAAGGAAGAAAGCCTTTTCTTAATTGCGGTAGCCGGTCTGCTCCTCGGCAGCTGTTCCCTGTTGCGTGTTCGCGTGGGAGAAGTACAAAAGGGTGGAAGTGCAAAAAACACAAACCCACGCAAAGCCCGTAGAGTTACAAACATTAAAGTTAGTAAATATGTCGTGAGGCCAAGAGGCCACAAGGGGCAAGAACCGCCCAGAGAAAGCGATCCGCCCCAGCTGAGTGTGGAGGCGAAGGCGTGTGCGGGCCCTGGACACACGGGCAAAGGGGAACGGGCGGGGGACAAAGACGGGCCACCCGGAGCAGAGCCAGTCAGTTCCCCAAAGTGCCCGGAACCGGCGAGAAGTAGCCGTCCAGGCGCAGCGACTGCGGCACCAAGGCCCTCAAACGCCGCGGTATCACAGAAAGCTCCCCGGAGAGAAGAATCTCCCCTTCTCGGGGCCTTTACCGGACCCCCCGCCGACCTCGGACACCTGAGGAGGCGCTGCCCGACCGCCGCCGGCGTCTGGGAGGACGCCCCCGCCGGCAGCTGTTGGGCTTGGAACCGCGCCGCCGCCGCCGCCGGGCTCCAAACGGCCAGGAGGGCGGCGGGTCGGGCGCCTCTCCCTGGGGCCCCTCAGGCAGCTTCAGAACGGCTGGCCTCCGCTCCCGCCCTCCAGTCAGGGGCCGCGCACCCTCACGCCACCTACCCGGTCCCACACCATCCCAGAGGCCTCCGGCGCTCGGGCCCTCTGCCGAAGCGGCGCTGCCTCCCGTCCGGGGCCTGAAATGGCTGCGGAACAAAGAGAATCTGGGCTCGGACGAGCGCCGGTCCGATTGGCCGGGGGGCGGGGCCCGCCGCGGGAACGTTCGGCGGCGGTCGCCTAGGCAACGGCGGCGCGGCTGGGAAAACCGCGGCCGGGGCCTGCTAGGCCTGTGGACCTGTGTCCGGCGGCGCGCGCCAGCGGTGGCTACAGCCGGCTGCTCAGCGCCGTGAGGCCTCGACCAAAATGGCCCTGCAAGTGTGGACGCTTAGGGGCTGTCCAGGGCCTCCTAGCATGACGACCCTACCCCCAGACGAACTTCCATACTCCCGGATTATCTCCAAAGTGACAGCCCTGCCCCGGGAGCCTATTTAACACGGAACATGCCGCATATTCCCCCAGTAACACAGTTCCGACGTTGCTGGTAAAAAACAGAAACGACTTCAGTGGATGGGTATGGGCAAAGGGCTGCCTGCCAATGTTGCACGATTGACTTTTGAGGTATACTGTATCTAGCATGTCAACTGCTATGTATGCAAAATTAAAGGATTTATAAAATTGTTTTACATGTCCAGGTGTGTATTAAAATAAAACCACTTTCTTCCTTTTAGAAATAAGAAGCCCTCCTCTTTGTAAGCAGCCATCATGAGAAATTAAAATGTCTTCTATTTTCTAAACAGAACATAATCCAAAATGGGAGACATAGATGTTTTTATACTCAATTATAATAATGGTAATAAACTGATAAATAACAATTCCCTTCCCCACTTCATTCTTATATATAAATTTCCTATATATAAATATTTTAAATTTGCATAGTTAGATGATCATTATAACCCATGGTGATGATGCCGCTGATAATATCCTTCCTCATAAGACCAACGTGTGTAAAATGCCGGCAGTTTATACTATCCTATTTGTAACTGCTGTATATATTATGTTTTGAAAATGTGTAGCAGTTGTTGCCTTCCAGCCATATTCGAGGTAAAATTAGAGTACCAATACTAGAAAGTTTTTTTATTTACATTGATAAAGCTTCTTTGGTAACACACCTGCTAATAATTTTCATTTACAACTAGTCATTTTACCAAACAATTAATTTATTTCACTGAAATTCTGAGAATAGAAGGACTATTTTTATCATTAGGAAATAGAATGTAGCAAGAAAAAATATTTTACAGAACTAAGACACTCATAATTAGGATTACAACATTTTCTAATGTTATTTTGATAGCAGTTACATACAGGAGCATGCACCAAAAACAGTCCTCCAGATAGGAATAGAGTACTAAGGAAAAAACTTTATGTAAACCTTATTTATCCAAATAATAAAAAGAGCCTATTTCTGCATTTGAAAAGTCCCATCATGGGACTTTTTGGAGACATCAAGAGGCCCTTGATCCTTGCAAATCAGGGGATGTGTGGTATCTGCAATTTACCTTGCTAAAGAAAAACAACAGGAATACCTTTAAAATGTAAAGGTTTAGCAAATAATGACAGATGTAAAGAACTAATGATAAAGCAATTAGTCAGGAATTCAGCTGAATAATACCTTGGAAGTAATTGAAATTAATTTAAAAAAGTGAAGTATTTTTTGGTGTATGTAAGAGGACTTATTGACCAAAATCTTTTGAAAGAAAAAAATGTTGATCATCAAATGTTGTGAAATTGAGACTAAGAAAATTAAATATCCACACTTTTATGAAATTTAAATGAAAGTGAATTAAAATTTAGTACGAATAGCTCTGTATTGGATGAAGAGATGGTTTTGTCTTTACCTTCTAGGTTAGATTAAAAATACGTGTTTTAAACAGTAAATCTTCTTACCATTAGAAAGGGCTTATTAACAGGGCTTATTTTATGTTACTTTTCCTGTTACTTGTTGCCCCTTTGCACAGTTTGCACATGAGATAGCAGCTACCCAGTAGTGTTTTCTCTTTAGACCTGAATATAAGCAGCAAATCTCATGTAGTAAAACTTTGTATTTCTTAAGGACATACACTTAAATTAAAAGTAGTAAATTACTGAGATTTTAACTCCCAAACCTACCATAGATACCTTATATTAAAATTTTCTTTTTTTAGGTGAAGAAACGGATGAAGATAAAAATCAAAGAATGGCAGAAATGACAAAATCTAATTGAGAAACCTACCTGTAAGATTCCCCCTTGGAAGGAGAAGATGCTCACTCTGTCAGATGTAGCATTGTCAAACAAGCATGAAACTGGGAGGCACGGGGCTTGTATGCAGATACTGGCTTTACCATTCACGAATGCTTCCAGTTCAGCCTTTCTGAGCTTCATTTTCCTTGGCTTAAACAGGATTAAATAAGATAAAGTATATTAAGAGCTCATTAGCAGAGTGCCTGGCAGGTAATTAGAGGGCAATAAAAGGTAGTATTACTAAATGTGAATACATATGAAAGAACAGATATTTGAGCAGGAGGTATGGTGATTGAATAAAAACTACAAGTTTGAAAATCCAAAAATTGTTAAATATCTTTAATAGGCAATTGTTGGTGAGCATATAGAAAAAGACGTGAAAAATAGAATGCTTCTGAGAAATGTTCCCATCTTATACTTCTGGAAAGACGTGGGAATTCTCATTATATTCTTTGATACGAGACAGTTTAAGGAATTGCCTTCCATTGAAACATCTTCAGATTGGCATTAAGGGGAAAAAAAATTTTAAGTGATTCTTTAGAAGAATGTAATTCAAATTTCAAAAGAGGACACTTATAGTCAATAGTTAGAAATGTGTAAATAATCTATAGGCATTTTTCCTTTGAAGCAAACCCACTATATAGTTTGAATGTACAAAAAAGATAAATTAGAACGTTATTAGAGAGTTAAAAGGATTAACTTCAAAGTTCCTTTAACTATTAATATCCCCTAGTGATTAAAATATGATTCTATTTATGAAAAGTTCTACTTAAACTTCTACTTCTGGGAAGATGGAGTAGACCTACTTTCCCCCTATTCCTCCCAGTAGGTACAACTAAAAACCCTAAACATTACATATAAAACAAGCATAAGAAGACTCTGAAAGATGGAGAGAGGGCAGACCAGCTGGTGCCCTCAAGACCCAAGGAACAACATGCTGGTTAGTTCCCTGGGGTTTTGTTTTTGCCTCATACATCCCAGACTCGAAACTGAAAGAGCTGGTAACCTGGAAATACCAATGGTTCAGACAAAAAAAATCCCCCACAAAATACTGCTCTCTGTAGCTGAAGAATCAGGAAAGAGGCAGTATGACAGACAAAAAGCATTTAGACAATAATTGCTAAAACTAAGGAAGAGTGGAAAGTACAGAAAAAAAAAATCATGAACCCTCCTTCCCTTTGTTCCCCAACTCAAGTCAGCAAAGGCCTAGTGGAAAGCCTGGATTCCAACCCTCACCTGCCTATAACAAGGTGTCCCAACCCTACTTCCCATCCTCTGGTGTCAGAGAAGCTAAGTAGGCAGCGAGGACTTTCATCCCCACTGGCCAGTAAGGTACGAAAGAGACAGAGACTTTCTTCTTGGGTGTCAGTGGAGGCTAAGTGAGGAACTTAGACTACTCTCCAACCTGGCAGTAATGAGGTGGTGCCTGCTGGCCACCCCTACTTCCTCTTGCAGTGCTTTGTCAGAAAAGCCAGCTAAAACAGAATATTTCAATAAGATCTAAAGTCTTATAACATGATACCCCAAATGTTGAGGTTTCAGTTGAAAATTGCTCATCATATCAAGAACTAGAAAGATCTCAAACTGTATTAAAAAGGACAACTAATTGGGGTGCCTGGGTGGCTCAGTTGGTTAAGCATCTGACTCTTGATTTAGGCTCAGGTCATGATCTCAAGGTTCGTGAGATCAAGCCCAGGGCCTATCTCTACGCTAACAGCACAGAGCCTCTCTCTCTCTGCCCCTCTCTCACTCCCTCTCTCTCTCTCTCTCTGCCCCTCTCTCACTCTCTCTTTCTCTCTCTCAAAATAAATAAACTTAAAAAAAAGACAATTAATAGATGACAAAACCAAGATGAAAGAGATGTTAGAATTATCTGACAAAGATTTTCAAGCGGACATGAAACACTTTTGAGCAACTGCAAAAACACTTGAAACACAGAAAAAATAGAAAGTCTCAGCAAAGAAAGAGAAGACATAAAGAAGGACCAAATGAAATTTTAGAACTAAAACATACAATAATCAAAATAACAAACTAAGTGGACGAGTTCAACAACTCTCTCAGTAGAAGAGACAGAAGAAAGAATCAGTGAAATTGTATATAAAGCAATAGAAATTACCCATTTTAACAACAGAGAGAAAATAAATTGAAAAAATAAATACATGGAGTCTCATGGAATTAACAAAAAGTTTAAAATTCATGTCCTCAGAGTCCTGGAAGGAGAAAAGAAAGAGGGTGACACTAAAAAATATTCAAAGAAATAATAGCTAAAAACCAGAAATTTGACAAAAGGCATAAACCTACTAACTTAAGAAGTTGAGCAAAGTTTCAACAAAGGTGCCAAAACAATTAAATCGGGAAAGACAGTTTTTAACAAATAGAGCTGGGACAACTGAGTACCCAAATGCAGAAGAATAAATCTGTATCTCTACCTCATACCATATACAAAAATTACCATATACAAACTCAAAATGTAAGTGCTACACCTAGAAAACTGTTAGAAGGAACATGGAAGTAAATATGACGTTCTGTTAAGAAAGGACTTGTTAGATATGACACCAAAAGCACACACAACAAAAGAAAAAAGTAGATAAATTGGACTTCATCAAAACTTAAAATGTTTGTTCTTCAAAGGATACTATCAAAAAAGAAAGTAAAAAGACTATCCATGGACTAAGAAAAAATATTTGCCAAGAACTTATCAGATAAGAGAACTGTGTCTGGAATAAAGAATTCTTACATCTCAATAATAAAAATGAATAACCTAATTAAAAAATGGGCAAAGAACCTGTATTTCTCCAAAGATGTACACATGGCTGATAAGCATAAGAAAAGATGTTCAACATAATTAGCTTTTAGGGAAATGCAAATCAAAATAATGAGATACCACTTTCCCCCCACTAACATAGCTATAAGAAGAAGGACAGATAATAACAAGTATTGGCAAAAATGGAGAGAAATCGGAACTCTCGTACAATGCTGGTGGGGATGTAAATGCTGCAGCTGCTTTGGAAAACAGTTTGGCATTTCTTCAAACACTTAAACATAGTGTTACACTATGACCCAGTAATTCCCCTCTTAATGGAAATGAAAGCATGCGTCCGCATGAAACTTGTGCACAAATGTTTACAGCAACATTATTTGTGGGAGCCAAAAAATGGAAATAACGCAAATGTCCATTAACTGATGGATGAATAAACAAAATATAGTAAATCCATATAATGGAATATTAATTGGTATTAAAAAGGAATAAAGTACTAATACATGCTACCTTAAAAACATTATGCCAACTGAAAAGATCCAGTTATAAAACATACAAAACATAATGTAGGATTATATTTATATGACACCACTATATATCTCTCTATATTTCTATAGAGATATATAAAAAATATACAGAGAGATATATATTATATAAACATATATGGATATATATTTTTTA
Organism: Cryptoprocta ferox; assembly: GCA_028646485.1. Lineage (NCBI taxonomy): Eukaryota > Metazoa > Chordata > Mammalia > Carnivora > Eupleridae > Cryptoprocta > Cryptoprocta ferox. The sequence continues at coordinate 48,649,178 of CM053572.1, read as the reverse complement.
CATATGAAAAATATATATCCATAGATATATCTATACAGATGTACATATATCTCCATCTATCTCCAGAATAGGCAAAGACAGAGACATAAAGTAGATTTGTAGTTTCCAAGGATCAGAGGAGAGGAAATAGAGAGTGACTACCAATAGATATACGGTTTCTTTTGGGGGTGATGAAAGCAATTTAAAATTAGATAGTGGACATTGTACAATCCTATCAATATACTAAAAACCACTTTGTGGCACATTTTAAAAAGGCAAATTTTATAGTGCATGAATTGTATCTTAATATAACTGTTATTTTAAAAAATAAACAAATGAAACTGAAATCGGATTAACCCAAAGAAATCCATGCCAAGACACACTGTTCAATTTCTGAAGACTAAAAACAAAGGGAAAATACCTTGAAAACAGGGAGCAAGAAATGACACTTCACCTACAAGGGAAAAGCAATTTGAATGACAATGATTTCACATCAGAAATCATGGTGTCCAAAGGGAAATAACGTTATGTTTTACAAGGATTGACAGGAAAGAACTACAACCCAGAATCCCGTACCTGGCAAAAATATCCTTAGGAATGAAAGAGAAATCATAACATTTTCAGATGAAGGAAAATGAAAAGATTTTTGTCACTAGCAGACTTTCCATAAAAGGATGTCTAAAGGAAGTTATCTAAACAGAAAGGAAATTATAAAAGAAAGATTATAGGAACATTGGGAAGGAAGAAAGAATTAGCAAAAATATGGGTAAATATAATAGACTTCTCTTCTCCTCTTGAGTCTTCTAAATTATGTTTGATGGTTGAAACAAAAATTGTAACGTTGTCCAATGTGATTCTAAATGTATGAAGAAAAGTATTTAAGACAATTATAGTATTTAAATGGAGAAGATATAGAGACATAAAGGGGCAAAAGGGTTCTACACTTCACTTGAACTGGTAAAATGACACTACCAGTATGCTGGGATAAGTCATACACTCATAATATATATTATATATACAACACATATATTATATATATATAACACATACAGTATATATAACCTTAACTATAATACCTAGAGCAACAAGTCAAAAAGTATGTACAGATACACTAAAAAACATTACAGATAAATCAATATGGAATTCAAAAAAATATGCAAGTAACCCATAGAAAGCCAGGAAAAACAAAAATAAAAAACACAACAAAAACCAAAAAGTACAATGACAGACTTAAAGCCTTTACATATAAATAATTACATTAAATATAAATGGTCTAAAACATCATTTTGACTGGCAAAGTGGATCAAAAAACATGATTCAAGTGTATGTTGTCTATGAGAAGCTCAGTTCAAATATAATGATAAAAGCAGGCTGAAAGTAAATGGAAATAACAAAGTAAATTGAAAACAGAAAAACAATAGAAAAATCAATGAAACAAAAAAACTTCTTGGGAAAAAAAATCAATCAATAAAACTCTAGCAAAACTGAAAAAGAAAGAAGACACAAATTATAAAACTCAGAAATGAAACAGAAGATATCACTACAGACCTTGCAGATGTCAAAAGAATGATGAGGGAATGTTATGAACAGCTTTGCACACATAAATTTGAGAACTTATATGAAATACACCAATTCCTTAAAAAGTACAAATTAATATAACTCAACCAACATGAAACAGATAATTTGAGTGGCCCTATAACTACTAAGGAAATTGAATTTATAATTTAAAAACTCTGCAAAAAGAAATCTTCAGGCCAGATGGGTTCACTGGAGAATTCTACCAACCTTTTAATACAAATTATACACAACCTCTTACAGAAAAACAAAAGACATGGGAACACATGCCAATTCATTTTATGTAGCTACTGTTACCCTGATACCAAAACTAGACAGACAACATAAGAAAGAAAACTATAAACCGATATCTCTTATGGACACATAGACTCAACCTAGACTCAAAATTTCTTAACAAAGTATTGGCAAATAAAATTCAGCAATATACGAAAAGAATTGTATACTATGACCAGGTGTGGTTTATTCCAGGGATGCAAGGCTGATTCAATATTCAAAAACTAGTCAGTATCATTAGCCATCAGACAGATATCACTGTCTACCTATCTGAATGGCTGGCGAAAAAAGAAAAAAAAAACCAACAGCACTCAAATCTGGTGATGATTCAAAGAAACCGAAACACTCACACATTGCTGGTGGGAATATAAAACAGTACAGTCACCCTGGAAAATAGTATGGCACTTTCTTAAAAAACTAAACATGCAATTACCATATAATCCAGCAATTGCACTCTTGAGCATTTATCCCAGAGAAATGAAAACTGTATGTTTCACACAAAACCTGTATATTGATAGCAGCTTTATTTGTAACAGCCCCAAATTAGAAACAACCCATACGTTCTTCAGCAGATGAATGGTTACCATAGAATACTACTCAGCAATAAAAAGAAGCAAACTATTGATACAGCAACGTGGAAGAATTTCCACAGAACGGTGAGTGAGAAAAGCCAACCTGAGGTTTCTTCTAGCAAAGGCCACTCCCCTCTCTGCTTGACCTTCTTCCAGCCTTCTCTCTCCTTTATCTTCAAGCTTTCCCTCTCCATTGGATCCAAAATGTTTCCAAATTTAAACTGGATATGATTTTAGTATTTTAAGAGTTGTGGAGTCCCACATTAAGAAAGAATGTGAGATTCTATAAAATTCAGAAGTCTTTCTAGGGTTGGAGAGAGATTGCAGCTGCATACCTTACGCCAAAGAAACACAACATTCTATCACGTGGTTCACCAGAAGAGAAGATGCAGACTTCAGTCAATAGATCTGGGCTGCTTACTAAGTGGAGTTTGGGTGTCACGATGAGCAATCTGCCAAGTTATGGCCTCTCTATTATAAACCAGAAATAGGGCTCAGTATGTTCCATCAGTGTTGCTGGGAAGATTCCAGTTAGTGTCCTGGCCCTAAGTTTCTAGTCATTATGCCCTCTAAAGCAAGCTAAGGACAAAGCATGTTAGGATTAGATTTGGCTGCAAGTGACAGAACACTCATAACAAGGTAGTATTTTATCTCTCATGTAAATATAGGTAGTTCACAGCTCGTCTGGAAGGTTCAAAATGATCAGGGGTTTAGGCACTTCCATCTTGCTGCTTTTCCATCCTTGATAATAAGCTCCCAAATTAAGAAAAGCGGGGGGCACCTGGGTGGCTCAGTCAGGTAAGCGCCAGACTTCAGTTCAAGTCATGATCTCATGGTTCGTGAGTTTGAGCCCTGCGTTGGTCTCTGTGCTGACAGCTAGGAGTCTGGAGCCTGCTTCAGTTTCTGTGTCTCCCTCTCTCTCTCTGCCCCTCCTCATGCTCTCTCTCTCTCTGTCTCTCTCTCTCCCTCTCTCTCTTTCTCAAAATAAACAGTAAAAAAAAATTTTTTTTAAATAATAAGCTCCCTCCTCATGGTTCACTGTAAATTTCTAGGTTTCAGCTTAGCAATTTACAACCACATCCCAACCATTGGGAAGGAAAAAAATTAAGGAGAGGTGCATAACCCATCCTTTAAGAAAGTTGCACATACTACTTTCATTGGTCATCAGCTAAAACTTTGTCATTTGTCACATGTCACATACTTAGTTTAGCATCTAGGCCTAACTCCACTGCCAAAGAAAAGTACAAGTATATCTCTTACTGCAGTCCAAGGCTTATCTCTCAGAAATTGCATTCTGTCATTTTTCTGAAAACCTCCCCAATGGCCTCCAATAGCTCCAAGAATAAAATCTTTATGATAATTATGAAACCCTACATGAGCTAGCCTTTGCCTGCTTTCTGACCTCAGCTCCCACCTGTCCACTACTTGCTGACCTGTCTGCAGCCACACTGTCCCTTAAACATACTGAGGTCACCTCTACCTTCGGCTCTCTACACTTGAAGTTTTCTCTGGTGGATTGCTGTCCCCCAGGACTTAACAAAATTAACCTCTCTTACCTCTTCAGATGCCAAATATCCTGCTAGATACTTCCTGACCAACCTATTAAACCTCTATCTTCCATGAAATACTAGTCATTGAGCTTATCATTATCTAAAATCATATTCTCTTCTTGTTTGAGGCTGTCCATCTCTTCCACTAAATTGTGGACTTCATTAGAATGGAACTTCTGTCTCTCTTACCAGCAATCACATCCTCAGCATTAAGAACAATGGCAGGCATAAAGTAAATACTCAATAAATAGTAATTGAGTGGATGAATGGGTGAGTGGATGACTAGCTTGGGGTAGGAGTGCTGACAATACTGTCTCCAACTTCGGCCCTCCATTTTGTTCATGTCCTCTCAACGACCTCCCTCTGGGCTATATGTTCCAAGCTCCTTGGAGGTTAATGTATGCCTTGACCAGAATACAGGAAGGCTTGTTCTGATCTTCTGTAAAGTTGTTTAGATAAGTCATAGAGCTTGCTTCCCCTCCTTCTCCTCTGGCACATGGTTGATGCCACCTTAGATAACTACATCCCTTTGCTGTATAAACATGTGTGTTAAGGCCCACATATTTGCAGAGAATAGCTGTGTAGCAACTAGATCGTTGTCCACCCAATCCCCTCCCCTACTTCGTCAGTAAGTTACCTTGAGTAAAACTCTACGTAAACGGTATGGAGTGGCTTGCTTCATTTTTCGGTCTCAAAGTGACTTCTTATTCTGGATGATATTTTACTGTCTCTGTCTCCACCTTCTAATACTTGGTGAAACTAGGAATTAAGAGAATCTTAATCTTAATCTTTGGCTTTTTTTCCATGCTCACTAAGCAACTTTCTGATTATAACTTAGCTTTCCACAGAAATCTGATTAATGAAGAAAAAAACATTCTAGGCAGGTTTGGACATTAACTGACATTCTGGTTTTTAATGCATAGGTCTCTCTGCAGTTGGTTAATGGACAGATCTGCCTTTGGATTTAGAGTCTTGCCAGGTGCCCCATGATTTTGCTGAGCACCTTTTCTTAGAACAGCAGTCAGGACCGCCAGCCTTGGACCATGGTAACCCTATCAATAGCATATCAAGGAAAAGGCCCTGTGTGAGGCCCTGCCTAGAAGAATAGCTCTGCTTCCTCTGTAACATTTCTAGGTTTCTTTTTATCTGCAACTTGTAAAACTTTTGAGGAATACATGACATCTATCACCAGTTTACCATTTAACGCCCCCCTACCCCATTTTGTTCTCTCACAATATAACTTTGATTTCCTTTTTCTTCTTTAAAAAGTAGTGAACACGGAGGTTAAAGGCAAAGCCTTAGTGCCCAGAATAGGTGGTTTCAAATCCTTTGCCATCTTGAAGATGTTGAATGGCCTTTGGAAACCTTGGTTTCTGCATCTATATGATGAGAATAATAGTAGGTACCCACCTGCTAGGCTGCAGAGAAGATGAAAAGATTGTGCTTGTACACAGTCTGTCACAGTGCCTCGCACAAGTAAGCACTCACTGCATGCCAGCTATCACCATCATCATCATCATCATCACTGCTTGGAATGGGTAATAATTTTTGCCGAATGAACTGAAAATAATGCTAATTCTACTAATATTATTAACCATATGATAGGGGGATGCAAACTTTTTTTTGTAAAATGTCTCTGTTTTGATAAATGTTTTGAGTAATTGTATTCTACTCTACTAAAGCTAAAGATGAGTTGGGCAGATTGCTGAGTCCCAACAAGGCAGAAATAGTGGCAAATAGTGGCAGAACTTAGTAAGAGTGGTACCTAAAGGGTTGTGAAACCCAGCTCTTTTATGGAGGGCATGGTAGGAAACATTCTGGGTTAGTCTTCTGTTATCTCTTGAGGGATATTAATCAAATTTAAAAGTGAAATTTTCTTCTACTGCCTGCATTCCCCCTGCCCCCATTCCTTTTGTTTATTTTTCTCTCTGCCTTTCATCTTTTCACTTCAGAGCTTTCCTCAAATGTCTGGAGAGACTTTGCTCACCATTCAGGCATGTTTAAGACTAAGGCACTGGAAAGCAAACTGTAAGCTCATTGTCATGGAGAAATTGTGGACAACTGGGCATCTTCACTGTGTGGTGGGGCTCTGAGACAACGTTTTTGTTGACAACTTTTCTGATGTCTTGACTGGGAGGCATAAGCGTGGCTTCTGGTGTTCCGGCCCTGGGAAGGGTTAAAGGAAAGGACGTGGGAGCTTGCATTGTTTGTTAACTAACTAACTCTGATTTATTTTCATTTTGGTGCCTCATTCCTGCCCTCTACGGTGCCTAGAATCCTCAAGTCTAGTGGTGCCTGGGTGGCTCAGTTGGTTGAGATTCCAACTTCGGCTCAGATCATGATCTCGAGGTTTGTGGGTTTGAGCCCCATGTTGGGATCTGTGCTGACAGCTCAGAGCCTGGAGCCTGCTTCAGGTTCTGTGTCTCCCCCTCCCCCCACCCTTCCCCTGCTTATGCTCTCTTTCTCAAAAATAAATAAACAGTAATAATAATAATAATAATAATAATAATAAAAGAATCCTCTAGTCTAGGGCCTCTCTAGTTCAATTACTAGAGAGAATAAACCTCTCATTTTTCTAAGGTAAGACAAGAGCTGTCATCTGGCTTCACAGGGTAGGATTCCAGAGTTCTTTTCAACTGGCCTTCCTGTTGTCAGTCAGACTCTGCATCTGTGCCTGTTCCAGTACCTCCAATTTCCTGAGCCTTTCCTTGGCTCTATGGAGAGAGTCAGCATGCTTTAGTTTGGTATTTAGGCACTTAGATTTGACGTTTCTCTGTTCTTCTAAGCCAGTTTCCACTTCTTCATCTGTTTTCCATCTTCACACATTTGTTGACATTCCTTGTCTGCTGTAGTGTCTTTCTAGCTCTCTTCGAGCCAGTGGATTTATACCTTTTAGAAAATTTCCCCTGCTGCCATTTTCAGGGGACTTCATAAAAGAGAGAAAAATATGTCTAACAGGTTAATTCAGAATGTTTGATCCTACTTTAAAAAGTAAATGTTAAATGAGATACTGGATATGGTTTCATTTTAAATTTTGAGTAAGAAAATATTTCAGTGCATGTAACTTGAGTCAGGTTAGATTAGAACTAAGTATTAAATATTAAAAAAATTAAACTGAGGCTTAATTCCACTGATATCTTAGGAGTGACTGTTATGATGGTATTATAGCCCATGGAGGATTACATTAAATCAATCCAAATGAATTTTTCATGTTTTGTATGTCGTGAAAATTCTTCCCCAAAGTAATTTACAAGTGAATCGTCACCTTTCATAGGAGGAAGACATTGTGTCCAGACAGATTTATGTTTTTTAAAAAAAATGTTTATTTTGAGAGTGAGAGAAAGAGAGAGTGAGAGAGCAGTGGAGGGTCAGAGAGAGAGAGAATCTCTAGCAGGCTCTGTACCGTCAACACAGAGCCTACACAGGGCTCCATCCCATGAACCTTGAGACCTGAACAGAAATCAAGAGTCGGGTGCTTAACTGACTGAGCCACCCAGGTGCCTCAGACAGATTTATGTTTTAAACACAGACTGTCATAGCAAAACTTACAAATTAAATACATATGCACATCTGTTTGAAGAAATCATTTCTGTGGAGACAGAAAAGAGGAAAATCTTTTTCTAACTTTTAATTTCTGCACCAGAAATTCTGGGGTTATAATATCTAAGCATTCCACCAAACCACAGGGATTTTCTGCCCTATTTATTCATAAATTTTAAAGCCATGTAAGATTTCCTTATGAAATTTTCCCTTGGTGCTCTAAAGTTACATATATGTTGGACCAGCTTCTTCCCACCTCAACCTTTCTCTGGCTGTTCAATTTTCATCTGCATCCCTCAGCGGTTACTTTTGTCTCGTCCTTGGAGTTCACTGTTGTTCTTTCTTTAAGAGTCACTAGATTGGCAGCTTGTCAAAAGACCCATTTGTGATTCCGTATGTTATGTTTCCTAGTACCCCTGACAGGGAACATTTAAAGAATTCTAAAATGAGGGCCATCTCTTGTTTAGTTGGCCTAAAGTGGAAGTAGTAATTTGGATTTGCTTTTCCTACACTGGTCATGACTGTACATTCCGATAAATGCATTTTAAGGCATAAAAGCTCTGCCTCCGTTTCACAGGCTGTGTGTTGCCTATGGGGGAAAACGTATCCTGTGGTCTCCAAGGACTAAACAGAAGGAAAGCTTTCTAATCTTGGAATCGGATTTTTCTGAGGGGATGTATATTCACATAAATTAGAAAGAAAATCATTAGGGAATTACTATGAAGAGCATATAAGCTGATAAGACATCTAAAAAATCAAAACAAAGGAAAATTTCAATATTAGTTGTGGATAAACCCTTAATTTATACCCCTTAACACCTTTCCCATTTCCTTATTAAGCTTTTTCTCTGCCTATTAGTAATATTTCTGCTCAAATAATTGTGTTCCTCAGAAGCATGGTCCAATATATGCAGTGCATAATTGCACTGTAAAAATGGATGTATTACTGGAATTTGGATTGCTGAGGAGGCAGGATGCCACCACTGTGTGATTTTGATGATTTACCATGATTCTAGTATACCGTGAGTTGTTTTGCTTCAAATAATTATTTGTTTTTTTAAAAAAATGTTTATTTATTTATTTTTGAGAGAGGAGAGCACAAGTCGGGGAGGGGCAGAGAAAGAGAGAGAGACACCCACACACATCCACACACACACAGAATCTGAAGCAGGCTCTAGGCTCTGAGCTGTCAGCACAGAGCCTGGCGTGGGGCTCTAACCCACAAACTGTGAGATCATGACCTGAGCCGAAGTCCAATGCTTAACCACCTGAGCCACTCAGAGCCCCTCAAATAATTATTTCTTACACGTCTTTTACTTTTTTCTTTCACTTCATGATCTGAGTAAGTGAAATTAAGGTCCTTCTTACAAATGTAACAGAAATATATAGATAGGAGATATAAATGCCATCTATTGATCTGTGTCTATAGAATTTTCTTCTAAGGAAACTATAGTGCTCTGTGCAACAGAATCTGCAAGAGAAGGGCTCAGTGGTGAAAGAAACAAGGTGAAAATATCTCAAAATCATATAGGTCAATTTTAGCTGTACTTTAGAAAGTACATGTTTTACTAGTTAAGCTAATGGAACTCCTTCAATTTAAAAGAAGTAGCATGAACAGATAACTCAAGGAAGTATTAGAGAAGTCACAGAGATGAGCAAGGCTATGAGAGAAGTAGTCATCCCTGGCAGGGAGATTATCTGAAGACAAGAGATTCTGATTTATTTGGATGGAAGTTGTGTTACTTTAGATTTTTGGGAAGGGTAAGGGGCAATAAGACCAGATTTTCACCAGCTAAGGCAAAAATAACTTACTGAAAGTACACTGGAGTATTTCTCAAAGAAGAGTTAAAGAGTCTACTCTAGGGATAGTAATACAGTTTGTCTATGGACCACCAATATTAGATCCTCTGCTTGCCTCCTGTTTCTGTAGACCATCTTTCCCATGGGGAACATGCCTGCCTGGTATACCCAAGGTTTACATTTTATAGCTTCAAGCATTAGGGACCAATACTCCATTTTCGTTTCTCCCCAAGACCCAAATTCCTGCGGATGGGCCTTACTGGCCCTGAAGGGATGAGGTGTACAACTTGGATCACGGGTGATTAACTGTGGCCAGAAGGAAGAGTCATGTTGCAATAGGGCTGCCCTGCTGTGGCTGCACTGCATGGGGAGGGGGAACAAAAGAAGGAGGAGCAGTTTCTAGAATAAGCATTGAGGCCCAGGAGATTACCTCAGAGTTTTCCACTGCAGAAATATATCTCTAAATCATTTGATTCAAGTGATTTAATTTAAAGACATGACTTGATGTTCAGGCGTAAGAATTCCACAAAGCTACCATCATATTCTGATAAGATGGCAGTACCTGAAGGTTTACCAAGGTTTATTTTAACTTCTTAGATATAAAAAGAGTAGCTTATTAATATTAATTTTATAAATTTTCTCTAATGAATTATTCATTTTGAATTGCGGCTGGAAGGCATTGATAAATCTAATGCAGTTCCCTCATTTTACAGAGGGGAAATCTAAGAGGATAAATAACTTGACCAAGGTCACATGGTAAATAAATGAAAATATCTGGGCTGGAATCCAAGTGTTACTTCTTATCCAGTGCTGATATCTTGATCTTATTATTTGCTTAGAAATGGTTTTCATTTTGCTAAAAATGTTTAAGGATGATGTCTTATTTGTATAATCTCTGAATAAAAGTATATATAAATTCCTGATCTTACTGTGTCCAGTGGCAGCAAGACTTAACAGCAGCTTAGAACTTTAGCTCAGAAATTAAAAACTATATGGGGCACCTGAGTGGCTCAGTTGGTTAAGTGTCCAACTTCGACTCAGGTCATGATCTCACAGTTTGTGAGTTTGAGCCCTGTGTCAGGCTCTGTGCTGACAGCTCAGAGCCTGAAGCCTGCTTTGGATTCTGTGTCTCCCTCTCTCCCTGTCCCTCCCCTGCTCATGCTCTCTCTCTCTCTCGAAAATAAATAAACATTAAAAAAAAAAAAAAAGAAATTGAAAACTATCAGTTCCATGTAGTGCTCTCTCCTGAGTGGAAGGCCACTTCTGCACAGAGATGACTTGCAAATAGATCTGCAGGAAAAGCCAGGATTTAGGAAGCAGCTTTGGGTTTCATTAGCTCCAAGATGGCACCGTAATGCCGGATCATGGTATATGACAATGTAATGTGGCCATGATGATCTGACCAGTCAGGATTTCAAAGCCGCAGTGCCAGTAAGGGCTCTACACATAGGGGACAGACAATAAATGCATAAACATATAAACAAGATAATTCCGGATAGCAGTAACTGTCATAAAGAGAATACAGTGAGAGATGTGACAGAGAGATGGGATGCTACTCAAGATTGGGGAATCAAAGACATTCTCTCTGAATTAATGAACAATTCAATCAAGGGAAATTATCAAAACAAAGCCACATATCGATAATTTCAATAATAAAACCATAGAGTCATAGCAATAAAAGCCCCAAATGATACTTGATAAAATTCAATATCCAGCCTTAAACACCTTAAAAGTGAGATGTAGGCTTGCCCTTTCTTGAGATAAAAGAGGAAAAATTAGGAATTTTATATTGGGCACTTGGGTGGCTCACTCGATTAAGTCACTGACTCTTGATTTTGGCTCAGGTCATGATCTCACGGTTTGTGAGACGGAGCCCCACATCGGGTTCTGCACTGACAGCATGGAGCCTGCTTGGGATTCTCTCTCTCCATCTTTTTCTGCCCCTCCCTTGCTCGTGCTCTCTCCCTTACTCAAAATAAATAAACATTAAAAAAGAATTTAATACTGAGTTTATTTTATAATGGTAGAGCAAATCTAGCAATATTTTCCTTTAAGAAATCAACAAAGCAAAGGTGCTCTTTGTCATCAGTATCTTCCAATTTAATGTTAAAATTTTTATTTTATCATGTATATATGATAATCTCTATGCCAAATGTGGGGCTCAAACTCATGACCCAAAGATCAAGAGTCACCTCCTCTCCCAAATGAGCCAGGCAGGAGCCCCTTCAAATTATTTTTTCCTTTTTTTTAAAGTTCATTTATTTATTTTGAAAGAGAGAGAGAGAGAGAGAGACAAAGAGAGTGTGAGTGGTGGAGGGGCAGAGAGAGAATGGAGAGAGAGAGAATCCCAGGCAGGCTCCGCACTGTCAGTGCAGAGCCTGATGTAGGGCTTGAACTCATGAACCATGAGATCATGACCTGAGCCAAAGTCAGATGCTTAACCACTGAGCCACCCAGGCACCCCCAAGTTCTTTTTATTATGGTAAGATCTCCAAAAGAAATGAGAACTAAATATTGGTGGGCTGGAGGAGGGGAAATAGACAGAAGTGTTATTTGAAGAAATAAAAGACCCAAATTAAGTCATTCTCACCCTCCTCAAAACTATTTGAAATGTCAAAAGCTTTTAATGAAATGGGCAAACACAAGATAAATCTATAAACACACATAGCTTTCCTAAATATCAGTAAAAAACCAACTAGAAAAGATAACTAAAAAGATCGTATTCACAATGTCAGTAAATTATAAAATATATGGATATTAATGTGGAAAATGTAAGACACATAAACTATAAAAACAGTTAATAAAAGAATTCAAAAAATCAAATGAATACAGAGACATACCATGACTGTGGATAGTAGAGATAGTAGAGATGCGTGTTCCGAAAGTAATACATTCTGGAAGTGGTTGTAATCTATACTGTATTGTTGTTATTGCATCCCTGAATCTACAGTACATTTTTGTTAGCTGTTTCACTCTTGTATTAGCTGTGCCTGGGTGAATTAAGGGAGAAATCAGTGCGGGTCCTGGGAGCGACACTGGTTGGGGAGAATGGCATTCTGGAGAACCCGGTCATCAGATGGTTGGACGCTCTGGACTCCAGCAGGAGTGATAAAGGACCATGAGGACTGATTTAGGGGAATGTGTAATGGGTCTGTAGGAGGGGAATCTCAAGAATGGTTTTCTTATAGCTTGTGATATGCTTCATGCTTTTTGTAACTTGGCTACTAAAGGAAATGTGACCTTGTTAAGTAATCCTAGTTTTGTGTGGTCTGTGAACTTGCCCCTTCACTTTCACAAATATTAGTTGTTCGCCCTGCTGAGACTGGGGTAGGCATAGAGATACAATGATAACTAAGTGAGTTTCTACCTTTTAGGAGAAAACTCCAGGAAGTTAAATATTAACAAGTCAAAGTGTAAGAAAATAAGAAAAATAGGAGAAGAAACAAATGAAAAAAATAGAAGATAGATCTGTATGACTATAGAAACATTTTAAATCTCTATAAAATGAAAATTAATAAAGGGAGCTAAAAAAGAAAAAAACTAAGGGAGTTGTGCTAAATATGACAGATGAGCGAATAACATTTTTAAACATATCAGTCTTTAGTCAAAGGTAAAACCTAACACCAAATCCCTAAGGGACAAAAGGACACTAGGAGCATTCAAACGAGAAAACTTAAAAAGTACCTTCAGTAATGGGGTGCCTGGGTGGCTCAGTTAGTTAAGTGTCCGACTTCGGCTCAGGGCATGATCTGGCAGTTTGTGAATTCGAGCCCCACGCCGGGCTCTGTGATGCAGTTCAGAGCTTAAAGCATGCTTCAGATTATGTGTCTCCCTGTCTCTCTGACCCTCTCCCGTTCATTCTCTCTCTCTCAAAAATAAAATAAACATTAAAAAAAACCTTAAATAGCAATTAAATAATTTGCATTAAAAGCAACAATAAAGTAATATCTCACATTTAATGAACTTAAAAGTATAAGTAAAATTATTAAACTATGAACAGGCTGTAGAAAAATAACCAGGCACTTCTATTGTCAGCATAAATTGATGGAATAACAGTAATTCTTAAAAGTGACTTAGCATTCAATATTAAGAGCATAAAAATATACATGCCTTGACAACTTCAGATTCATCCTAAGACAAAATTTCACCATTAGTAGTTATTACCATCTAGAATGTTAATTTTGTGTCAGGGACGTTTCTAAGTGCTTAATATATATTAACTCATTTAGGCTTCACAGTAGCCATATAAAGTAGGTACTTTTATTATTTGCCATTTTTGAGATGAGAAAACTGAAGGATGCCCCAGGTTAAAAAAATTTGCATAGGATCACTTGGTTGGCTAATGACAGAGCTGAGATTTGAAGCTCTGGGGTTTGGACTCATCATCACTGCATCATGATGCTTCAATGGAAGGAAAAAGTTCTATACACAAAGATTCTTGTAGCATCATCATGCATAATATAAACAAGTTGGGGGAAAATTACATATTCCACAAGGGAAATGCTTAAACATGTTATAGTATATTCATTCAATAGATAATTATTCAACAAGAGCTGTGCACAACTTTCGTTTTCCCAGGGTGCAATGGAACGAGCCACCAACTTCACAGAAGTGTTACTTGTCCTTTTGCAAACCTTCTCTCTGTCCCTATATCTTTGAGCCATTCGTAAGGATCAGGAGGTCCAGTCCTAATGGACACTCTGTTATTTTCCATTGCAGAAGGCCCAAGCCTCCACATATTAAGTCATTAGATGGGCTGAGCATGGCTGGAGTGAAAGTCCTTTAGGAGTATAAATTACCATTTTCCCTGGATCCTTGAGCCACATTTAATGAATTCATACATTTCTTTGACCTCGTATTTCTACCTTTGTTGCCTTACCCAAGTAAAGCACTTTCTTTAACTTTAAAATGTATTAACATAGTTACCAAGATATTCCTTACCTTAAAGGGCTATGAAGATCTAGGTAGGGTTTTGTGTTATAAATGTTAGGAAAAGAATTTCAAAGTACTAAAAGTAATTTTTATTTACACAGTAACAAAATTGAAATAAGAGAAGAAAAACAAATTATTTTAGCGCGGTTCTTGTAATTTTTTCCTATTAATTACAAAAATAATAGATCCCATTTGTTAGATATCGACTATGTGCCAGGAACTATGCTAAGCTCTCTATATAACTTACTGTTTTTAATCCTCTCAATAGCCATGCAAAGTCGGTGTTATTTATTATCACCATTTTACAGATGAGAACACAGAAGCTTGCAGAAGTTGAGTAACTTGCCCTAGGTTACCCAATTCATAAATGGAAGAGCCAGGACTTAAACCCAGATCTGTCTGAAACCAAAGATCAAGGTGTTAATCATAGTGATGTTGTCTTTTCTTCTTCTTTTCTAAAAATAAAGGCAGAGTTACTTTCTCGAATATTTAGTTCTATGATGGAGTTCTCTCTGATTATAGATAACATCATAACCAGTGGCCTTGGAAATGAAGAAGGATTAAAACTAGAAATTGTTTACAATGTTAATATTGAATATGAGAAAAAGGTGAAGTCATGAAGTTCTCTGAAGAGAATCTTGCTGTAAAGATGAAATAAAGAAGAAAAACCAAGTAAGGGAACATAGAAGCAGAATACAGAACATCCCCACAACAAATTTATGTATATTTTTTACAAATATATTTCATAAAAAGGAATATTGTGTACAATAAGCATTGATGACAGTAGGGAATGGAATTTGGAAATTATGTAAATATGTACTGATTTAAAACGCAACTCTTTTTCCAGAAGCATTCTTTTTTTCCCTTCATCTACTCGCTCAACCATTAAAGTACCCAAACACACACAAGTATCACTCATACCAAAGACTTTGCCATCTAACCCAAAGGCTGGCACCTGTTCGACAGTGGTAAATGGGACCATTTTTGATATCATGAGTAGCTTCCAATATTTCTCTTACCTTTTCTTCCACTTTTATTGTGTTGTTTAACTTGAGACTGAAAAAATTCTTACAAATGTAGGAAAAGACTGATTATTCCAATGTCACGTAATAAGTCCCCACCATACTGCTTTTAAACGTATTTGGTCAAACAACAACTCACCTTGGTAAACACACTTTTGTAAGCCAACCACTTCGTCAGTCTCTCACTACTGAAACTCAGC
Source organism: Cryptoprocta ferox (assembly GCA_028646485.1). NCBI lineage: Eukaryota > Metazoa > Chordata > Mammalia > Carnivora > Eupleridae > Cryptoprocta > Cryptoprocta ferox. The sequence goes on along the minus strand of CM053572.1, from coordinate 48,633,736 downwards.
CAGTCAGACTCACTCCAACAGCACACCCCTGAGCGATAAAAGCCTCCCTTGCATAAACATGTTTATACAGATGACAACTCACTCATGCCTCAGAGAGTCCACACGTTCCTGACCCTCATGCTGCCCCTACACCTTACCTGAGATGGGCAATCTGTTCCACTTGAATAGACTGTCTGACTGGCATCTCTTACCACAACAAGCAATTAGTTAGTTTAGCCTTTTCATTGCAGGTGTTGAGTGAGGATCTCACTGGACATTTTTGGAGGTGTCACCAAGCTTGTTTTGAAGACCCTCATTTGGCAGCATTCCAGGGCACCCTGGATTCCAGCATTCCAGGTGCCCTCACTGGCATCCTGTGCCAGAATTCTCTTTACTCTTCAGGTGTGTTTTCAAGTGAGTCAGTCCCAATAATAATATGATCTCTGACTGGTTTTATTGAGTTCATATTCCAAAACGGTTTTTGTTAGTCTAGGATTTGTAACCAAATAGCTCTTTGTTTAGGCCTAGATCACTGTGCAGAGCAATTACACCATTTGTTTGGTTTAGAGATAAACCATTTGGTGAATGATTAGACCTACCTCTTCATTCAAGATCATTAGGCCATTGTTTTGGAGGTGTGCCATTTGAGAAATGTTTTTGCCATGAACCTGTGTATTCTCCTGCCGCTTACCTTGTTTTTGCTGCTGCTCATGTATATGTACAAAGTATTCTTTCATGTGTTTTTGTTTTGTCCTGGCTTGGTTTCTTTCTTTGAATGAATAAGGGAACAGATTGAAACTTAAGCCTGAAAAGTTTCTAGCTCAAGGCAGGCAGTGTTGAAGGCTAATGATTGGAGGTCTGTTAGATCAGAAATCCATTTGTGAAAGAGGGTTTATCAAACATTGTCTAGGGTCCTCCACCAAACCTTCATGATGGCACCCCCATTCTCGTTAATTTGCGAAAGAAGCTTACTTTGTTCTGTCCATACTCAAGCCTCAGGGATTGTCAGGTTATTGAATGGATAGCCCCTTTCTAGTTTCTGCCTGCTTCGTAAACCCAAAGCCCTTCAAAAGCCCCAAAGCGCTGAAGGATTCTATTTCCTTTAAGAAGTGCTGCAATTCTAACTTTTGCACTTTTCTGAGGAAATGTCCGAATCTCTACATTAATATCATTAAGAGAAACTCTAAAAATAATAGGAGACAAAAATAGCAAATAATCAGTAGTCAGTTTCTTTAACTGATATGAGAGGGCTCCCCAAAAATTCTAACTCAAGACAGTTTCTCTCAAAGACTTTTTAATCTTTTGAAAACTGTTCACTTTGCATTTTGTTTTTTACTTAGCTTTACTTGATCTTCTAAGTTATTCTTCTTTCAGGGTTTTCTTTGGGAAAGAACAATGATACTGTAAAATTTCTAGACCAGAAGGTGGAATTCGAATTCTTGTCTAGAGCCAAGTTAGGGGACATAATTAAGGATTTTCCTACACCTTCACTATACAGGCAGAATTTTGTTGTAGATTTTAGTATTTTGTTGTATACTTAATTTCCTCTACTGCAGATCTGTTCAGCTAACACTTAGCCTCTCAGGTAGGAAAAATCCTTAATAAACAGAAAGACAGGAAACAGAAGATTTAAAGCACTCAGTTACACAATGTCTTAAAAACTTGACTTAAGGCAAGATAAGGCAATTTCAGAGACGATTATTTTAAGAGAAAGATTGTGAAAAGGTGCAAATTATAAATAAAACAAGGTTGAAAAATAGACTTTAGTAAATATTCTAGAAGCTGGAGTAAAACCACAGCTGAAGTGGAGATGTGTCTTCTCTTGTGAATGGGATCATATCTGAAAAAGAAAATTTTGATGAAGAAAAAGAAATTGAAATGTAAAATTGCCAAACTAGAAAATATTTAGGGTGTGACTAGATACTCCAGAGCCTTTGTAGGTAAATAAGCTGAAACTCAAAAGTGTGGCTCTCTATTTAAAAAAATAACTAAAAAATTCTACCTCTAAAAATTGGGAGCCTATGGATAAGGATACCTGTGGATATTTAAATACGATGATAATTGAAAGAATCCATACTGGCTAAGAAACAGAAGGACAATTATCCACTCATGTCCATTGATGCTGCTATAAGGGTGACATTAAGTCCCAATACGCCCCTTTTCTCCTTCTAAACTTTCAGAGGAACAAATGTGACTTTCTTGTTGCTATGGGAGTCACTAAATCTACCATTAATCTCTTTACTGTAGAACATTAGATCCCTCAGAGCAAAATTTTAAAGGTATTTAAGGAAGACTTCCAAGAAGCAAGAGTGAAATTTTATCTTAAAGTAAAAATGATTGGTTGTGCCAGATGGTAGAAGAAGATAATAAAAGACAAATTTGAAGGTATATAGTACATTGAGGAAGGCATCAGGAAAAGCAAGCTTTTTTTTTTTTTTTTTGCCTTGGTTTCCTGGATGCACTAAAATAATAAAAATTTCTAAAAATCCAAAGTCATTTCCCAGGTTCCAACCTGTCGCTGACACTTTGAAATCATTATCAGGACATTCCTTTCATCTCTGTGAAACAATTCCTGCAAATTTACTTTGCAAAAGGAAGTACCTACATAAAATGTACTGCAAAAAGATAACTTTTAAATCTCAGAAATTTTCTCACACCCAATAAAATTATAGCTTATGTGGCTAATCATATATCTTTATTATGTATGATTCAAGAAATCACTGAAGAAATAGCTATGATCCAGAATGCTGATGGGCAAAGGATTCCATGAACACAGCCAGGAAAATTAGAACAGAGTCCTTAGAAGTCTTCCTGGATTATATAAACTCTTAATTTTTTGTACAATATGAGAAAGTTAGGCCAGGATCTAAAGGTCTTAACTTACCCACATGGCACATGGTGAAGACCTATTGCCTATTAAAGCTGATCCTAGGGGATTAGCTTAGTTGCCTCAGAACAATTATGGGCTTCAACTAAATATCTTAAAACATCTTCAGATCTTATACTGTGATAACCTTTAAATCAATTAACTAATTAGAAAATATGAATGCTTTTTCTCCTATTATCAGCCACCAGCGAAATACTCTTATTTCAGCACCTCTCTTACCTTTATCCAATAGAGGATAATTAATTTCTTGCTGAGAATATTTGAATCCTCCAGTATTAACTGCTGACTTAATATTCTTTGTTGCTCTAATACTAAATGCTGACAGTATTGTTTGCTGATGGGTCTAAAAACGAAAACCAGCAAACAGACCAATGGACTAGAATGGAAACCTCAGAAACAAACTTTTGGGTATATGGTCAAATGATAAACAACTTTGCCAAGACTACTTAATAGGGGAAGTACAGTCTCTTCAACAAATGGTGTTGGGAAAACTGACTATCCATATGTAAAAGATTGAAGCCTAATACCACATACAGAAATTAACATTTCTGAGAGTTGATGATTTTATTGTAAGAGCTAAAACTATAAAACTCTTAGATGAAAACACAGGGAAGAAACATTATGACATTGGATTTGGCAATGGTTTCTTGGATATGATGAAAAAAAATCACAGGCAACAAAAGAAAAAATAGACAAATGAGCTACAGCAAACCTAAAAACTTCTATGAACCAAAGAACACAGAGTAAAAAGGTAGAAAATTTTGCAAGTTGTATATCTGATGAGGAGTTAATATCCAGAATATATAAAGAACTCCAATTCAAGAACAAAAAATTAAATAACCTCATTAAAAGATGGGCAAAGGAGGGACGCCTGGGTGGCTCACTTGGTTAAGTGTCGGCTCTTGATTTCAGCTCAGGTCATGATCTCACGGTTGTGGGAATGAGGCCCGTGTCGGGCTCCACACTGAGTGTGGGGCCTGCTTGGGATTCTCTTTCTCCCTCTCCCTCTGCCACTCCCCCTTTCTCTCAAAATAAATAAATAAACTTAAAAAAATTGGAAAGGACTCAGACACTTCTCCAAAGATGATACACAAATGGCCAAAAAGCACATGAAACAATTTTACAGTCACCACAGAGAAATGCAAATCAAAACAACAATGTGATATTACCTCACATCCATTACAATAATATATATGGTAGTAAATATATACAATATATAAAAATACATAATGACAAATGGTGAGAATGTGTAGGAATTGAAACTTGCACATTGTTGGTAGGATTGCAAAATGGTACAAGTGCTAAGGAAAATAGTGTAGAGATTTCTCAAAAAAGTTAAAAATAGAATTACCATATGATCCAGCAATGCCACTTCTGGGTATATATATCCAAAAGAATTGCAAGCAGGATCTCACAGAGATAGTTACATCCTCATGTTCATAGCAGCAGTATTCACAATAGCCAAAAAGCAGAAGCAACCCAGGGGTCCACTGATGGATGAACGAATAAACAAAATGCAGTGTGTACAAACAATGGAATATTATTCAGCCTTAAAAAGGAAGTAAATCCTACCACATGCTACAACATGATGAAGTTTGAGGATCTACGCTAAATGAAATAAGCCAGTAACAAAAAGACAAATACTGTATGATTCCATGTAGTAGTAGTCAAATTTATACAGAAAGTAGAAGGGTGTTTACTAGAGACTGTGGGGAGAGGGGTGAGGGGAATTGTTCAATGGGACAGAGTTTCAGATTTGCAACATGATAAAGTTCTAAAGATCTGTTTCACAACAATGTGGATATACTTAACACTATTGAACTATACATTTAAAAATGGTTAAGATGGTAAATTACATGTTATGCATTTTTTGCCACTAAAAATAAGTAGATCATGCTCTCTTATAAAATCCCATTCCTTACCAATTGTTCAAATTGTGCAAATGACTGAACTGTCGTCTTTTCTAAGCCATTTCAAATGACTAAAGTAAATTAATTAGTATATAAATTAATAGTTGGTATTCTTTTTGAGGCGCCTGGGTGGCTCAGTTGGTTAAGCATCCGACTTTGGCTCAGGTCATGATCTCCTGGTCCATGGGTTTGAGCCCTGTGCCAGGCTCTGTGCTGACAGCTCAAAGCCTGGAGCCTACTTTGGATTCTGTGTCTTCCTCTCTCTCTGCCCTCCCATGCTCATGCTCTGTCTCTTTCTTTCTCTCAAAAATAAAATAAAACATTTAAAAATTAAATTAAATTTTAAAAATCAAAATATTGCTATAAAAAAGAGGTTTTAAGATCTTAGGCACTCTTTAAAAATAAACAGCAAAAAACAACATACATTAATTACGAGATGGCTTCATGATATCTAAAATAACTAATGTGATTAAAGTAGAGACTCACAGTCAAAGAAGTATTATAGAAGCTGGTATAGCATGCCATAGGTCTTTAGAAATATTACTGAAATATTTTAAGAAAATAGCACACTATGCAGACTGACTAAGTTCCTTATTCAAGGACCTCATATAAACAAAACAACAAAATAATAATAAATCCATGGGAAAGTTCAAGAATTCCATGATGGATACACAAAATCTGTATCCTGAAATTCTTAAAAGAAACACTGGGAATGATCTGTTATGGGATCCATGAAAATAAGATCCGGCAAAAACTTTACCAGTAATGATACTCTTTGCATATAATACATAAATGAAAGAAAATGTCCTTGCACCAGGGAAATTACAAAATGGAAATAATAATCGTTTGTCACACAATAGAGACAATATATTTGCAACTCCATCAAAGTTGAAGTATCTCATGTACAGTTTTTTGCTCTTTTCCTATAAAGGAATCAGGCTTTTCAATGCCAATCTGGGACCAAGGTTAATTATTCTATTGAATTATTAGTAGTCTCCAAGATAGACTCTAATGATTCTTGCTTTTTGGTACTCATGCCCTTTTACACAGCAACTCTCCCACATTTTATCAGGGCAGATCTATGTGACCAATAGAATGTAGTAATAGAGTATGTCACTTCCAAGGTTAGGTTAAAAAAGACACTGTGATTTCTGCCTTACCTTCATATCATTCACTCTAGGGAAAGTTAGCTGCCATGTTCTGTGCAACCCTATGGAGAGGTCCATGTGGCAAGGAACTCAGACATCTTACCAATAGCCAGTGAGAAACTGAAGTGTCCAGTCAAGAACTGTGTGAGTGAGCCCTCTTCAGAGCAGATGCTACACCCCCATTCAAGACTTCAGAGACCTGCAGCCTTGGCTGACATCATGACTGCAACTCAAGAGAAATACTGAACCAGAACCACTTGGCTAAGCTGCTCTCAGATTCTTGCCTCTAAGAAACCACGTGAGATACTCAATATTCTTGTTTTCAACCTACCGGGTTTGAGATAATTTTTCACGAACAATACGTAATACAATTCCGTAACATCCTAAATGCACTACAGCTCCTTTCAAAGAGCACAAAATTATAAACCTTTTATGGGGAGAGAATCCTTTTGAATAATGATCCTCCCCATAGTGGTTAAACTAGGAGAGGCATTCATCTAAAATCTTTTCCATTGCTTTGGCTGACACTGTAAACAGTATAGCTTAAACTCTGGGTACAACAAATCAGTTATAATTCCTTCAACCAAGTAGTTATAGATAATAGAATGGCCTTGGATTTTCTTTTTCCAACCAGGGAGGATTCTGAACCATTGCTAGCACTATATGCTATACCTGCACATTACAAGTGAATTGGGATAATCTATATCTAAGCTAAAAGAAAAGGTGACTCAGCTATAAAAACAGACTCAAAGAACCTTTGAGACTTGTTTCATCACCAGGTCTGGGAGGTTTGGGATCAGGGTTCTAAAATATCTTCTAGTTCCTTCCAGTTATACTTACTTATCTTACTGTCGTTCAATGCGTGTTTTCCAGTCTTAAGTGCTTTTGTGCAGCCACTGTCCTGATAGATGAGTCAACAAATGATTTAAAGACAAAAACAAAACAAAACAAAAACAACAGACATAAGCAAACAAAAAACAAGCCCAGAAAGAATCATGTCACTATACCTGTAAATTTGATGAAACCTTCCCTTCAAGGAAAATCAACAGTGGTAAAGATCTGCACAATCCTTGAAGGTCTCTCCTGCAGCTTAAAAAAAAAAGCTTATTCATATTTGAGAGACAGAACATGAGCAGGGTAGGGGCAGAAAGAGCGGGAGACACAGAATCTGAAGCAGGCTGCAGACGCTGAGCTGTCAGCACAAACCCACAAACCATATAATGACCTGAGCCGAGGCCTGACGCTTACTGGCTGAGCTACCCAGGTGCCCCTCTCCTGCAGCTTTAATTGGATAAGGACCAAAAGAAGAAAATGGAAATAAAGAAGTTCCCATGAACTTAGGAAAAGCCTGATGTTTGCTGTAGCAAAGGCAACAAATAGCCATAAGAACCAATTTTAAATCTGTTCAATTGATCAAGATTACTGCCTCAGTAAGCCCCTGGTGTAAGTTAGCCAATCGGGGGCAGATTCGCTCCAATAAACACCTCTCTGAGTGCCCACTAATCAACCACAGTCTCACCTGAGTAACCATGGGCTACAGATGATGTCAATCCACTTACACCTCTGAAAGTCTGTCAATTCCTGGCACCCCATGCTTTCCCCAAACAAAGACCTTTTATAAGGTCAGCAGTTTGCTCTGCTTGGAGAGACTGTGCCTGACTTGCTATAGTAATCAATCAATCAAGCTTTGTAACTTTTTATTTCACATATTGAATGGTGGTCTCATCACTGTTTGACAAACTTTCTGGACTCTTTTTATCATTGTTTAAACTTCTTCCCATTTAATAGTCCTAAGAGTGACAGTAATGATGATGATTGATGACGACAATGTTAAGTTTAACCTCCACTCACCATATACCATTCACTGTGCTAAGGGCTTTATGTACACTATCGTCAGCACTGAGAACTGCCATTGAAATCTGGCTACTAGCACTTTTCAGATTTTCAGGTGGCATTCAGACCTGAAGAAGTTACTCCCTTGCTTATTCAGAGTGCCAGTTATTTGTTTGTTTGCTTTCAGATCTGCTTCTCAGCCTTGCCCTTCACTGCTCAATCACAGGAGGCTGACTCCTAAAGACTGAGTTTTCCAGGCTCTTCTGTCCGCAGGCTTCCAGCTCAGTTCCACTAATGGGAATGTATAGGGAAAAATGAACGGCAGGGAGGGAGGAAGAGAGAAGGCAGAGTACCTCTTCCCTTTCTGCTGGTGGTGGCTCTGGCAATAACTGTGTTTCCTTCCGTTGTTCTGGCCCCTTTGAACACACCGTCCTTCTTGGTGGCCACCACCCATATTATTCTGTTTGAAATACCTAGAGTGCTTTCTGGTTTCCTGAACCTTTAATGATACAATCAGAAAGAACTGGTGGTACAAACTGTACCAGGTAGACTTGAAAGATTTGAGATTTAATTCCAAGTCTGCTTTTTTTTTCCTTTTTAAGTTTATTTATTTATTTTGAGAGAGAGAGAGAGAGAGAGAGCATGTGAGTAGGGCAGGGGAAGGGCTGAGAGAGAGGGAGAGAGAGAATCCCAAGCAGGCTTGGGGCTGAGAGCGAGGCTTGAACCCATGAACCATGAGATCATGACCTGAGCTGCAAACCAAGAGTCAGACGCTTAACTGACTGAGCCACCCAGGCGCCCCTCCAACTCTGCTTCTAAATCACTTATGACTTCAAAACAACCCCAGTTTGGTGCCTCAGTTTTGCTAGATATGATGGAATTGTTGATCTTTAAGGTCTCCCCACACTGCCTATGCCCTAGAGCCTTCTATAATACTGGGCTCAGAAGAATTGGTTGAACATTTGTAACAGTTATAACCTTTCCCTTCTCCCATGTACAGTGCTTAGAAACTGCCTTAAATGCCATGATTACATTTAGAAATATAGCTGCCCCCCCACAAAAGATGAAGCATATATAAATATCCTTTTCGTATGAACAGGGCAAGCTACATAACTTGAGTAGTCCAGTCAAAATGAAAATGCAGGATCCTCGTTGAAAAAGCAAGGAAAAAAGTGCCATTAAAAGTATTAGAAATAAAGCTTTTCCTTTTAAAATATTTTACTTGTGAAATATAACAGACTTAATAGTGATTTATGAGTAACAATATAACTTACAAAGTGTAAACAATATTTTTGGTGTCATAATTTTATATAATACAGTAAATAAGACTTTATTAATGTGATATCTTGATTAATCACTATTGTGTGGCTTGCTTTTCTCCAAGCTTATGTACTAGATCATTAAAATATATACTTTTAGCAATCTTATTTTTAGTTGAGGCAATTGAAAGAGACATTAGTTGCTCCTGAAACATGAAAGATTGCAAATAATTTTTGATAATTTTAAATTTTGACAATGATATTTCTGCTGATGCAATTTTTACTGAAGCTGTTAAGAGTATTTTATAGGCTGTGACAACATTTGGGATACATGTCTGATAAATTATTTTGAAATAAAAATTTAATACATGTAGAGCTGATAATTCTCATGGAACAACTTTTCTAAAAATGTATCATTCTTCATACAAATCAGTTTTGTGTAAGTTAGAATTTAATTTTAAATGCAAATTTATGCAATGGTATTTTAATGTTTCCTCCGACATTTCCTGTAACTTGTGGAGGTTGTACAAGAACTCAAATGTGCCTTCATGATTTGTATAGAATTCAAAACCCTGCTTTGTGTATTCTATCAATGAATTTTTAGCTACAAGGAAAAAGTAATTTTAAAACTATTATTCCACATTAGTAATTGGTAAGTAGTATGCTTTACTGTCAAATGTCTTTGCTTTTATTTTCTCTTTCTTTAAATTTCTGAGCCTTTAAGTTTATTTTCTGTTTCCAAGTCTGTGGATATGTGGTTTGCAACGTTGAAACAGTTTTTAAAACTGAGATTGTAAACTCTTCATAGGGTTATAACCACTCTTTGACGTGTTTTCTTGCAGTGTCGATGTGTAAACTTTTATTTTGTAATAATTTACTGACGAAGTTTACCGCCTGCATTCCAGCAGTTCCTGTCTGGTCAGTCATCGTCTGGCCAGAGTTATTATTTGTGCAGACGCCGCAGGCAGGCTCCTGGGACTGATGGGCAAGCCTGCCTCCCACCGTGGGTCGCCTCTGTGTCAGCCTGGAGAGCCCCCCTGCCTCCCATGGCTGCAGCCATAGCTGCTGTTTCCACTGCTTCTGCGCAGTGACCATCGCTGCTGCCATTTTGGGACTGTGTGCCGGCCAAGCAGACTTGGTCAGGTAAATAAAATAATTTTGTGCACCTAAGGCCTTGAAAAGAGCCAAATACGAGAGAAGAGGATCCAGGGATATTTACCTTCTTTATAAGATTATGTAAGAAATGTTTGCAGCCACAAATGTGAGGCTCCAGATGCCGGTGAAAAACCTTAGTAGTGCCAGGAGACCCATGATTGTTTCCAAGATGTTCCAATGACACAACTGGTTTTATAGATGACCGATAATCTTCTGGAAGTGGATGTGATCATGCACGAGAATTGGTGTGCTTGGAGCTAAATCTATCCAAAGGTGCATTTTTGGATAAAAAGTGGAGCCAAAGGAGTTTATGTTGACCTACCTGTGTACTTCCTTCAGGCTATTGTGTCTTTTATCTCGAAATATCTGACCGCCTTGAAGAAATAGGAGTTTACTAATATGCATGCGTGCCATCTCTAGTCCTTCTTGAAGGTTCTACAGGATTCATTCACCTTAGGTGTGAAGTAAGTTGTAGCACTTTTACAGTGGTACGTTAGAAGCATGTTTAGTTATGGAAAATTTCAAGTCTATACAAAAGTGGAGAGAATTGTATAATGAACCTCTCCTTATGTAACTATTACTCAGCTTCAATAATTTCACTACTGAGTTTTAGCTGTACCTCCACCCACTTTCTTCAGTCCCAGATTCTTTTGAAACAAATCCCAGACATTATATCATTTTATCTGCAAATATTTCAATATATATCATTAAAAAACTGGGCACCCTTCTTTACCCTAAAAATTTAGCAACAATTCTTAACATTATAAAATAGTTATTTCAATTTCTCCATCTCAAAATTTTTTTCAGACTTTGTTTGAATCTCTATCCAAACAAGGTCCATGTACTACTTACTAGCTGGTATGCCTCTTAAGTCTCTTCATATAGAATTGCCCCCACCTCCCCTTTTTTTCCTTTGTAATTGATTTATTGAAGAAATTGGGTCTTTTTGTCTTGTAGAATTACCTGTGGTCTGGATTTTGGTAGTTGCTTCCCTAAATCTTGTTTAATATGTTCTGCTCTTCCTCATATTCCTGTAACCTGGCGTTGAAATATAGAGGTTTGAGAGATTTAGCTTTGATTATTTGGTATGTGGCTGCTTCATAAGTGGTCTTGGGTACTTCCAACCGGACACAGTAATGTCTCTTTATGCATGATGTTAGCAGCCATTAATAATCTTTTTTCAGACCCATTATTTCATCACAGCTTATAAAATGGTTATATTTAAATCATATCATTCTTTGCTTATTACCTGGACTGTTTCCATAAGGAGAGATTTCTCCATATCAAAGGTGATTGTTGTAGTCTGAGATACGATATGCATAAAATAGAAAATTTATGCTTGATTCTTTCCCTGTATTTCCCAGTTTTCAAAATAATGAATTGTTTAGCCAGCATCCTTCAAATGTGGTCAGTGAGTCAAGCATCATTTTGAATTTCTGGATTCAAACCTATTTTATGTGTTTCCATCCTTGCCGATGATGCTCAAATTATCTCATCTTTGGCCAGTGGGAGCATCTTTGGGTTGGCTCTGAGTCCTTTTGATAGGACCCTATTATTCTCTTATAGCTTCCTTGCTTGTGGTCCAATGTGATATTCCAGCTCTATCTGGCACATTCTCTGCCTTACACCAGGAATCAGCCATTCCTCCAAGAAGCTCTTTGTTTTTAAGTGAAAATGGTATTTCAGAACTACAGTCAGGTTTCTAGTCTTTTTCAGTGGACAGAACTAGGGAAAAAACTTTTTAAAGATATACATGGTGACTTCATACTGATACTTCCAATTCAAACTCAGGATTACAGAGTTTTTATTTAACATTGTCAATCTCACATCACCTCTATCTCCTTTCTCCCATGCCACGATTGACTGGTTCCCAGTGATACCAACATCATTGCCATTCACTTTGTCCCACAAAACATACTCAACACAATAACGTTATCATCACTATACCAAAAATATGCTTACTGAAAACAATTTTTTACAATTGTTTGTATAGGTCTTTGTCTTTAGACTTTATCCTTTAGGCACAATCAAATTATTTGTTGAAAAATCACTTGAAATAATTTTTGATTAAGTTTTAAATTTTGTCTTTGTTTTTAGGAGTTTTTAAATTTAATTTTGTTTTATAATTACATAAAATACAGGGCCTCAACTTCTAATATACAAAATAAAATATATTTGGAGTGTAACTTTTGCCTCTGCTCTATTTTCTCCCTCTCCCATAGATAAGTTTTTTAAAAAAGGTTTATTTATTTATTTTGAGAGAGAGGGAGAGGGAGAGTGCATGCGAGTGTGAATGGGGGAAGGGCAGAGAGAGAGGGAGAGAGAAAATCCCAAGCAGGCTCAGCACTGTCAGTGCAGAGCCTGACATGGGGCTTGATCTCATGGACCTGTGAGATCATTACCCGAGCCAAAATCCAGAGTTGGATGCTTAACTTACTGAGACACCCTGATGCCCCTTCCAAAGATAATTTTTAAAAATTTTAGTTTTGGGTTTATTCCATTTTTTTCTAATTATAGTGTTTTAAAAGTTATGTATCTTTATCTATCTATCTATCTATCTATCTATCATCTGTCATCTATCTATGTATAGCTCAGTCAGGGTCTTTAGAAAAATTTTGAAGTAGCTGTAACAACCTGAAGCTGTAGAACCTGGGGGTGAGAAGGGAAGAGGAGGATTGCAGGCAGGTGTTGGGTGCTGACAATCATAGCAACAGTGGTTATGACGTGGAGATTAAGTCTGCTGTTTCTTGCTTGAGTAGACAAAGAAAAATGCTATAACTACCTGGAAGAATATTTGGAAACATAGGATGATAGTGAGAAGCAAGACAGAGTAGATGTTCTTTCATTCAATATTTATGGAGGACCTAGGGTTTTCTGGGAATAGTCTTGTGGGTAAGACCAACCAAGTTTCAAGGAAGGTCCACTTCCTTAATCAGGACACATATTCATTTGTGATCACATAGGTTCCCTGATATTATTCATATTGTAACAATGCTGACCAAAGTCCATTGTATTTGATGAAAAGCACTTGTACATAGTTCATTTCAATTCAATACATTTCAACTAAAATAGATCAACTAAAATATTTAAGATATTTTATAAGGTAATGTTTTGGGTATACAGATGTGCTATAGATATGCCCTGCCCTTCAAGACTTTATTTTTTTAACTTAAAAATTTTTTTAAATGTTTATTTATTTTTGAGAGAGAAAGAGAGACAGAGTGTGAGCCGGGGAGGGGCAAAGAGAGAGGGAGACACAGAACTCAAAGCAGGCTCTCCTTCTGGGGCTTGGACCCACGAACTATGAGATCATGAGCCAAAGTCTGATGCTTAATCAACTGAGCCACCCAGGCACTCCTGCCCTTCAAGACTTTCAAAGCCAATGAGGAGAAATGAAAAGAGACACAGACTTCCTAAAAATGTAATTGTGGCAGATTAAGTACTGGTATGGAAATAAGGCTGAAGGGTTTTGGAAACCCAGTAGAATAGTTGGCTTTGATTTGGGGATATCTGGGAATGCTTCAGTCCAACTCTAAAGTTCCATGGCTTCTTGTTTCAGTAGTTGGCTCTTGTAAGAATTCAGCTGAAGGGGAGGCTAGGAGAAGGGGCATCCCAAGAAGAAAGGGACCGGTGAGCAGTGAGAGAGTAGGTGTATTTGTGGGGCTCATTCACTCATGGCTGAATCAGTTTAAAACCAGGACTCAGATGAAAACAATTCTCTGTTTAGAAATGTTTGATGATTTGACAGAACCAACCAGTATAGCCTAAGTGCAACATTTTTAAACAAGGAGACCATATTTCCTCTCATAAAGTTACATTATCTAGAGTTAGCAATTACTAATTTTGGAAAAACAAGGCCTGTCTGTTGAAAAATGCAAAAATGAAGAGCCCTCTTTAAAGATCCTGTTATTTCACAAAAATCTCAGTTGTTCCTTTCACAGTGGGATTGTCAGGGGAAATGGGGAAAAAATTGTTCTCAGTTGTTCTGAAAGGTTATAAGCATCATCCATTATAGTGCTGCTTTTATTTTTGCTGTGTGACTTGTCAGGTCTGGGAGGGCGTAAAATGTGGTCTTGGATACTATGGTAAGAGAAAGATATTGCAGATCTTCCTTAGCTTTTGATGGGGTTATGTCCTGATAAACCCAATGTAAGTTGAAAATATCCTAAGTTGACAATGCATTTAATACCTCTAACCTACAGAACATCATAGCTTAGCCTGGCCTGCCTTAAACACGCTCAGAGCACTTACATTAGCCTACAGTTAGGCAAATCATCTAACACAAAGCCTATTTCATAATCAAGTATTGACTATCTCATGCAATTCACTCACTACTGTACTGAAAGTGAGAAACAAAGTGGTTGTCACTCTGCTCATGTGGCTGACTGAGCTGCTGCCACCTAGCATCATGAAGAGAGTATCTACTGCCCATGGCCAGTCAAGGGAAAGATCAAAACTCAGAATTCAAAGTACAGTTTCTACTGAATGCATATTGCTTTCACACCATTATGAAGTCAAAAAATTGTAAGCTGAACCGTTGTAAGTTGGGGACCATCTGTACTGCCTTTCATAGAACGTAAGATGTCACTGACTGTAAGACGTACTGTTATTTTATGTACCATTATAAAAGAAGACAAAAACCCCTGTCGATTAAACCGTGACATAATATAAGGTTCATTTCAGTTTCAGAGTGTTAAAATGTGAAAATGAATGTGCATTTTAAAGTTGATTACATATGGCCTTTATTGAGTGTCTACTGTATACCAGGTTCTGTTCCTGACCTTGACAAACATTTTCTCAATTAATTCTTTTATTTTTAAATTTATTTATTGAGACAGAGAGAGAGAGAGAGAGAGAGAGAATCCCAAGGAGGCTCAACACCGTCAGTGCAGAGCCCATTATGGGGCTCAGACCCACAAACTGAGAGATCATGACCTGAGCCAAAGTCAGACACTTGACTGTGTGAGCTACCCAGCCCCCCCCTTCTCAATTAATTCTTATAAAAACCTAGTGACTCAGGTATCCTTGCTCTTATGTTATAGATAAAGAAAGCGAGGCACAGTGGCACTAATGGCGCTGGCTAAAGGTCACAGACCTAGTAAGTGAAACAAGCTTCTCATTCCTACTTCTTTTCAAACTTCTGTTCTTAATCTGTGACTCTCCAGTCAAGCTATGTCTTGACAAATTGTGACACTCCTGGTGTTTGCAGCTGATCACCTGTTTTCAGCTTGGGCACTTTTCATTTATGGCAAACCCTTACAGGGACTTCATGATGAGGCAATGCCTCATCCTGCCCTAACTCAGATGGCTTAGCCATGAGGCACATTGAATCTTCATAAGCCTGGGGAGAGAGAAAAGGAAGGGCAGGGTTGGCCTGAACCTGAAGGAGTTAGCTGTTGGCCAACATGCAACATCGAAAAAGCCAAAGCAAACAATTTAGAACTGACATAGCCAGGAATCCTTGCCCAAAGAGATCCTGTAATGGATAAGGCAGCATAACAGGAGTTTCTGGTTGGTGGCAATATTAAAAATCTAATAAGGGGGCCATGCATGGGTTCAAGATGGCCCATCTACTTGTCTTGGAATCCAGGAGAAAAGTTCTCCAACCTGTAGGAAGTTAGGGTACTGAAACTCAGGAGGAGCTTCTAACCTCAGCAGGAAAATGGGAAGGTGGGAAAGAATCCCAGGTCTACAACCAGGACAATATGGTGGAAGGAGGAGACAACTATAGCACTGTGGGTCTGTGGGTGCTCAGGGTTTGAGAACAAGTCCACCAGCCACTCCACACGCCAATTCCATGTGCTGGTCCTCCTCTCACTGTTGACTGGTCAGGGTCCAGGCTGGTTGGGTGATCTTAGGGGCTGAGGCTAAGGAGGAAAGGCTGGAGAAGGAAGGCCATCACATTCCTTACTTATGAGGGGAACCAGATGAGGTTGGACCAGGCAACAGTGAGACTCAGGTTGGACAATTCCATTCTTCCTACTTTTCTGCTAATACCTTGTGAGCCTTCCCTTTTGAGTTTAAGTCCCACTCAGGCTCTAACTAGTTGTGTGGCCATCGGACAAGTCACTTAACCCTTCCTATCCTCAATTTCCTTTATAGTAAAATAGAAATTTCTAATTCAGAGATTGGTTGTGAGGATTAAGAAAGACTAAGTGATTACAAAGTTGGTCTCAATATGAGTTAGCTCCTCTTCCTTCCAGCTCTCCAGGCCATGTTTTAAATGCCTTCTGTGCAATTAAGACTTATCTACCCTCCTCCCACCTTAACAAAGCAATAATGATAATCATTTATACATAGTCTACATTTTCCGAAAAATTGTCTTATGCCTTACCCTATTCCTTCAGCTGATTTTTCCAATAATCCATTGAAATACCTGGCAAAACACTATTTTAAAAATTTCAGTTAAAAAGTAACACTTAATAGTAACAAAACTATTCTTTTAATTCCCTTCTGTAGAGAGGAAAGACAAACACTTGACATATTGGTGGCAAAGTCTAACCTTGTCTAAACTTGCCTGTGTAAAGCAGAGGGGAGATGTTGGGGAACAGACGATGGAAGACAGTTTGAATGGTGCCCTGGGGGCTAGGATTCTAGGAATGTAAGAGTTACTAACTTTTATTATTATTATTATTATTATTATTATTTTAATGTTTACTTATTTTTGGGAGAGAGAGAGAGAGAGTGCAAGTGGGGGAGGGTCAGAGAGAAAGGAAGACACAGAATCTGCAGCAGGTTCCAGGCTCTGAACCATCAGGACAGAGCCCACCACGAGGCTTGAACCCACGAACCACAAGATCATGACCTGAGCTGAAGTCAGACACTTAATCGACTGAGCAACCCAGGTGCCCCTAGAGTCAGTAACTTTTAAATGATTGCTTGAGTAATATTAATAAAAATCTTTTTGGGTACATGTTCAAATGCCAAAGGATTCTTGACTATTTAAAGAGTGGTTCTCCTTGGTTTCTAGATAGGGGCTTTACCTCATAGGTCTAATATCCCTGAAAGAGTTTCTGGCCATGAGGTATTATTGTGTTCAATAGTAATAGAATACTAAAATGCCTTTTAACAAGACATTTCTTTATTGCTTGTAAAGTACTCTGGGCTATTCCCATTCTAAATGATGCAATCATACACTTATAAAAAGCAAAGTATACCAAATAGATAATCGGGTTGAGAGCAGAACTCTGAGGAAATGAGACATTTGACAGGTAAACATTTGTCTTTGGGGTGAGACTTCCCTTTGTTTGGGAATGGACCACTTGAATGAATCCCTTTAGTAATGTATTTGTGAGGCAAATACCTGTCCATTTTTCTTAGGGAAGCCCAGGAAGTAGTGTAATAACCCCAAATGCAAAACCTTCAGAGTAACGTATTAAGTGTTCTGTTTAATAATGTAAATGTAGTATATTTGCAAGTTAATGAAAAAATTCCTAAATCTGGATTTGTACTGTCCTTTGCCTGGAAATGATGCATTGGTGGAGTTATGTGTATTTTTATCGAAAAGCAGTGTCCATACAAGACCGGGAACCACCAGGAAGGTCATGCAGGCCTGGACCTTCTTTCACCTCAAGGCCAAGGGAAGACTGTGTTGTGGGTATAGATCAGCAAGAAGCAGCACTAGATGGTCTGGACCACTGATATCCTTTCCAGGAATTAAGATGGATAACCTTGATTTGGGGCAATGTTTGAGGACTCACATGATGGTCCCAGCTATATCTTTGAGATGAGGGCTGCGGCAGCCTGCACACGCACCTGCCATCTTGAGGTGAGAAAGAGAAGGACCTTAGTTAGTCTGGGGAGACAGCCTTTCCATCTTCCCTGGGGACCAAAAAAGGGATTGAGCTTGGATGCTGGAATATGGAGGTACCCCAAAATTCCTGCAGATGGGGTGCAGCTGGCTCCTACCCACACTGAGAAAGACCTGTGGGGGCTAGTGAGGCAGGGATAGTCAACTTATGTTTGGGCTGTGACTTTCAGGGCAACCACCTGTAGTCCTAGTTGTGGGCTGCCTTTTGCGGTAAGTAAAACCTTGGTTTGCGAGCATAATTCATTCCGGAAACATGCTTATAATCCAAAGCACTTGTATATCAAAGCAAATTTCAAGAACCAGTGGCTCAGTTGTGATCATGTGGCATTTGGTGTCAGGGACTACTCATATGTCAAGAGAATGCTCATTTATCAAATTAAAATTTATTAGAAAGTTTCGCTCACCTTGCACAACATTCATAGAACAAGTTACTCGAAATCCAAGGTTTTACTGTATTTCTGTTCTCCTTCATCTTTCAGCGAAGCCTTATTTAAAGGGACAGCTTCTTTGAGACGTGCTTTGGAGTATTGATGAAGACAGCTCTGTCCAGGCTTGGGGAGGAAGTAAAACCTGAAAGCAGAAACTGCTAGGGGCAGGGGCAGGGACAGGACGGGAGGTTGGTTAGGTGTGAGCAGATATCCTGTGTACAATGTAAAGCAATAATCTAGAGAGAGTGTCTAGCTGGGGGGAGCCTGAGGATTTGTGGAACATGTCTTTATTCCTTAAGTTTTCACTGCGATCCTTGAGGGGTAACCCAGTGAAAGATGAGACTTTCTGCTTTTATAGGCATGTGTGTCAGGGTTATTTGGGCGTAAGAGAAGTTTGACCCCAGAGAGCTGGAGAATTTAGGAGAGTATCTGAGTTGCACAGTCTTTTTGTATTTTTTATTTTTAAGTAGACTCCACACCCAGCGTGGAGCTCAGAGTGGGACTTGAACTCATGACCCTGAGATCAAGACCTGAGCTGAAATAAGAGTCAGACACTTAACCGACCGAGCCACCCAGGTGCCCATGAGTTGTATAGTCTTAAAAACTCAGGTATCTTCGTAAGGCCTTCTCAGCCTGGTATCTGAGTTCAGCATCTTTCTTAGTGTTCCTTTAACACCCTGGGTGCTTTTACACAAATAGGTAATAACAACATTTATTGAGTGCTTACATTGTGCCAAACAGTCACTTAAGTGCTTAAATGGTTTATCTTATTCAGTACTTTGGTATTTCCATTTTTCAGATGAGGAAACTCAAACTTGGAGAAGTTATATGATTTGCCTGAAGTCCCACAGCTAGGACAGAGTCACAGAGTCAGGAATGTGAACCCTGATGGCCTGTCCCACAACATGCATGTAGGAATTAAAATGTACTCATTTCACTTCTCCCTTTGTTCACTTTTAAAAAATGTGAATTTCCTTAGGATAGTATCTATAGTTTTTAAATCTCTGTCTCCCTATCTTTTAGCATAGTGTTAGATACATAACAAATGTTTGGGAAATGGTAATGGAAGGATGAATGGATGACAGAGCCTAGGAGCCAAAGTTTGAGAAAACACACTGAAGATCTTCTTACAGTTTATGAATGAATAAAATAAGGTACTCATCTCTTCTCTTGACACATAATCATCACTAAGTAAATGTTTGCTATTATTATCATTACTGGAAATAAAAATACATTTAAAAGAACACTTTTTTTTTTTGCACAGGAATGCATCAGACATCTTATTTTTTTCAAAATCTCCTTTACTTTGATTGTTTATTTCTATACAATCTTAGAAAGAGGTGCGCATTTAGCTTCTCTGCAGTATTTTTCTAATGTTTTATTTTTGAGAGAGGAGAGAGAGAGAGAGAGAGAGAGAGAGAACAAGTCAAGGAGGGGCAGAGACAGAGGGAGACACAGAATCCGAAGCAGGCTCCAGTCTCTGAGCTGTCAGCACAGAACCTGATGCCGGGCTCAAACCCACAAGCCATGAGATCAGGACTTGAGCCAAAGTAGGACACCCAATCGACAGAGCGACCCAGGTGCCCCCTGTAGTATTTTGAATGTATAGGAGTTAAATACCATTTTTAATAAGAGTTTTCCCTTGAAATGTGAGTGGTGTTTGCTTGAAATATGAATATAGTTAAGCAGAATAGAGGGCTGCTGCAAGTTTAATGTAAGCAATCTGCAGTGTAACGATGTGAGCATATAGATGACATTGAATGTAAAAGGGTTTCTTATCATAGGCTTCCAGCCATCACAGCCTGAGGACAAAAGCCAAACTGCCAGATTAGAGGAATATTATGATTCTAGTATAATACAAAACTCAAGCTTTCTCACTTTTGGTTTTATAGTCAATCCATTCCCATTGTTCTTGCTCCAAAAGTATCTAAATTGACTTCGCTTTAAAAATTTCCTAAATAGAAAATTGTGGTACGGTGCCAGTTTGCTTATGGCATTTGGAATGTCCTGTTGTGCATGTCTTTGAGGAGGGAGGTAGATTGAATGAGTTTATTACTTTTACTGTTATTATTATTAATAATCCTTTACCCATTTGTGGCAGAATCTGTTCATTGCACACCCCAATATCTATTCTGTCCCCTCCTCAGTAACATAAACCTGCATTTAGATGGGGACAATATGCCCAGCTAAAAGAGTCTTCCTTGCAACTAGGTGTCAGTGTGATTATGTGATGAAATTCTTCTCAGTGATATATAAGTGGAAGTGTTATGGAAAATCTCATTAAAAGAGAGGAAGTAGACCCTCTTTCCCCCCCAGTTCCTTCTTTTTATAGCCTGAAATGTGAATATAAACATTGGAACTCCAGCAGCTAGCTTGGGCTGTGACGTGGCTTTGCAAATGGAAGCCATGTATGGCAAAGTGGCTACAAAGAAAGATACTGGGTCCCTAACACGGTATAGCCTCCATATTAGTCTTGAACGGCCAATTTCTGGTCATTACATGAAAGAGATGCAAACTTTTACCTTATTTCTATTGTCGGTTTGGATCTTTGTTATATGCAACCAAGCCCAATTCTAATAAGTATTCTAAGAAAGTAACAGAAACTTTTCAAGAAAACTCTATCTCTGCTAAGGTATTTCCATTGTGTGGCATTTTGTTGCTGTTCATCTCCAGCTTTTTAGTTCTATCTTCCCTCCTTCGATAATCTTTTAGACTCCCTGTTAACATGTCAGCTGCTCTGAGGATCTTTTTTGCTATACTCCTATTTTCAGTATCTCTGTCTGGGTCTTACAATTTCCTTAGTTCTCCTCTGTCTCTTCTCTGAAATCCTCATGAGGCCTCAGTGTCAAATTACACTTACATCAATGAATATAGAGGTTTCTCATTAATTCAGAGGGTAGGAACTCACGAAAACAATTGTTCTAAGTGATTTTTTAAAATTTAATAGAATTTGTGGAAACTAATTTTTAGATAGTGTGTCTGTGATGACAAATTAGCAAACACTGAGTTGAACACAGGCAGCCATCATTTTAACCAAGCATTTGATAGTCTCCAGTGAGAAGCAGAGAATAGAAAAAACTCCAACTCAGCTTTGACTCCCAGCTCTGACAGTTAATAGCTATATGTACTTGGAAAAGCCATCTAACTTCTTGAGCCTCAGTTTCCTTATCTATAAAGTAGTGATCAAGATGAAAAGTGCTAATGCACATGTAAAAAGAAACATGTCTCTGTTAGCTTCAATGTACTTTGCCAAAGAAAGGGACCTTGGGTCAGTGGAAAAAAATCCGGGCCCAGAACTAAGTACGCACTTGCTAGCTGTGTAATTTTGGCCAAATTACTTAATATCTCTGAGCCTCAGTTTTCTTATTTGTAAAATGAGAGAAATGATATTATTGCCTCACAGGGCTGTTGTGAGAATGACGTGAAATAACGTATGTGGAGATACTAAGACAGCACCTGGTGCTAGAAAATGGTAAATATTAGTATTCTTGTGATTGTTACTGCTATTATATTTTCTTGGGGGATAAATGGTGAACTGTGGCTTGTTGACACTTAAAGTAGCTAAGTGGATGGGTGATCGAACCACATTGTAGAAAGAACATCCATTAAAAGCTTTATGTCAACCTAAAGGAATATGTTAGGTACAGTACTGTGGGCTCCGCCAATATTTTATTGATGCCATGCATGAAAGTCAAGTTTGCTTATTATATTTGATGGTAACACAAAGTTGGGAGGGATAGAACAATGGAAAGGACATGGGCATTGATGACTGAGGACTTGGCTTTCAGTTCCCAAATTCAATCACGTGATGACTCAGTTTTCTCATCTGCAAAATAATAATAACCCTGGCAAGAGGACCAGGCAGATGCGTTTTGTATTTTTTCCTGAAAGATCTCACATAGTTCTTGACTCATTCTGAAAAATGATCATGCACTTGCTTGTTTACGACTTAAAGTAGTCCCAATAAGTGACAATAGTAAAAGCTCACCAGATTCAAAATTAGGCAGTTATCAACACTTTCTTTTAAAATCAGGACATTTGAACTATTTCAGATTTTATGCACAAAGTGTGCCCTTATTTATATTTCAAAGTCATGTACTTGAAATTTGTATAAAATAGAAGCAAATGAATTAACCTGGGCTGCTACCCTGAAGGGGGCTGCATTTTGGGGATTCTGAGGCCAGCTTGGATCATGAGGAAGGCTTAAGAAGAGCAGTTTGGCCGAAACCGAATGATTCTTCCAGAAGAGATCAGCCTAGAAAGAGCACTGACAGTAAGAACCTTTCATCGGCTAGCCCTGTCTCTGAGACAACAGTGCTTTGCTGGTGTTGGAGGAAAAAGGCTAGAGCTGAAGAGAGAAGCTAAATCTATGTACGAAATTGGGTAAAGCTGACTTTACACCTCTACTGTATACTTGTTACTCTCCTGTTTGTCCTTCAGACTACAAGAAGATTCTTTTCACGAATATCAATGAACACTGGCTATATCGAATCCATTTTTCCAGTTCACCTGACCCCTGACACCTCAGGGTTGTACGTCTTCACCACAGCCACTGTTGTGAAGGACTTTCTGTGGGGTCTTGCATTTCTTTTAACCAAGACGAATGCCCAGGATCTCTGGTCCCTCTTACCTTTCACATTTGTACGAGGTGCTATGCCAGAGGTCATAGGGTGTAGTTTCCCTAGTGGTTGCTGAAGGGGCCACAACCTGGGTGTTTAGCGGCATAAACTCCTCATGGAACAAACTTCAATTAGTGAAAAGTGGAAGTCAGGATGGAGCTAGTGGATAAATTCCTTCTCCATTTATTCCCCACTACCATACACTGTTCTGAGTCATGGTTTTTCCATTTAATCTGTCCAGACATGTCCTGCACGGTCAAGTTGCAACACCAGTCAAGCAATTGCTTGTTATGGAACAGTAGCCAGCATGGTCAGCGCATTACCTTGCTGTTTCTTCCCATCCTCCTCTGACTCACTTGTCTTTTCTTTCACACTCGCTGCCCGGTGATTGCACTTGGGAAGGAAGTTTTGCTTCAGAATCATTTTTTTTCTAGAGAACTCAGACTAATGCACTAACTCTAGGCAGTGACCTGAGATAGATACTGAGCTCATACCTTCTAGGAACTTACAACTTAGGTCAAGAGACAGATACATAAAGCATGAACCACAGTATAAAGCTGTGCACAATGACAACATACAATCTCATCTTTGAGATCCTCCCAAACTCGGGTAGTTGTTTCTAGTTCTGGTTATTATTATTTTTGGTGCTAATTGAAATGTCTGGATTTTTTTGCTTGAATTTTTGCTTGAATTTTCTTACAACAATGTAAGCAGTCTTCTGAGATCAGAGATCCTCCTCACCTTATGTGAGGCCAGCATTTTCCTTGGGATTGCAATCACAGATTTTGACTGTGTTCATGTTGCTGTAGGGATTTTGCTTTGGAAAATACACCATTCAGTTTTTCTTTAATAATAGCATTTTATCATACTTCCATTTTCCTAAAATCAAATTACTGTCAGAATTTCTTCTTCGCCTCTTCTCCCCAGTCAGATAATTGAATGTAATGATGTTGTTTACCCATAGATACTGTCTAGACTAATTTTTTGCCTGCTATTTTGAAATTGATTTAGCAGAGACTCTGCAGCCTAGCTAGCTACCTACATGGTGCTATAATGGGTGGTTTGGACTTACGCTTTACTTTTTCTGAACATTATTGTCTCAAAGTGGGGACAAAAATGTGACTGTATTTGAAAAATACGAGAAATTTGCTTTAGTTGACTAAAAGTAGAAGGTAAAGCCTGTTGTGGGGGCAATCTCTTTGTTTTGGGGGGATTACATTAGTGAGTTGTCTCATTCATGTGGATATAAATTAAGTCCATGAGTTAAATATTGCTGCTTAACAAATTATCCCAAACTTGAAACAAAATACCAATTTTTACTTCCTAACATTTTTGAGGGTCAGGAATTTAGGAGCAGTTGAGTTGAGTGGTTCTGCCTCAGAGTCTCTTGGGAGTTTTCAGTTAAGAGGTTGGCCAGGGTTGTCATCCTCAGAAGGTTTGACTGGGGCGGGAAGATTTACTTCCAAGGTTGCTTGTTCGATGGCTGGCAAGGCAATGCTGGGTGTTGGCGGGAGACCTGAGTTCCTCACCCCTTGCAGTTTTCCATGGGGTTGCTTTGATGTCGTCATGACAGGGTAGCTGATTTCCCCAGAGTGAGTAATCCAAGAGAAAACATTGAACTGGCACTGTTTTCTTTTTTTTCTTTTTTTTCTTTTTTTTCTTTTTATGAAGCAGCACTGAAAATCACACACTGTCACTTACTGTATTCTATTGGTGACACAGATGAACTCTAATAGACTGTGGGAGGGGACTATACAGAGCATGCACACCAGAAGAGAATCAGTAAGGAGGTATCTTGGAGGCTGACTGCCACATTAAGGAGTACTGGTTATTTTTCTTGAAAGTCTTTTAACTGTGGAGTAGTCCAAATGAAAATATATCAGACCGGGGCAAGGTATACTCACTTTAATAGTAATATTCAAAAAGGCTGATTTCATTGGGGATCAGCATGGAACTCTGCAAAGATTCATTTGATGTCAAGTGATTTTTTTTTTGCCTTCTCTGTGCAGAAACCACAAGACGAAGACCAAAAAAAAAGAAAAAAAAAAAAAAAGAGATGCCCATTGGAAGGACTTATGAATGTGGGGTAAAACCCTAAGTTCCTTTCATTTAAACCTTAGTAACTCAAAGTTCCTCTGACTCACCCTTTGGCAAAGTTCCCCACAGAAATGTCTGTGAATCTTTCAAGGAGGCCTGGTTTCACATGTGCCCACAAACCAGCCCATTGGAAATAAGCTTCACGGGATCCTGCTTTATTCTCCCTCCTCCCCACAAACTTCTCAGAGGCTCTATCTGCAGCTTTCACTTTGGGATTCTGGTCCCAGCACAGGGGGAGGGCAGGGAGAAACGGCCCTTTCTCTACCTCTTATGTCCCCATGCATTGCCAGGGCCCTGTGACCCCACTGACTGTACTTTGACCATCACAGAGTCTTTCATGAAAACAGGTCCTCTTTGCCTCACAGTAACTCTCCTCCAAGAACACCCAAGGACAAGCAGCCGTTTTATTCTTCTGCACTCTTCATCTTGAATATAACTAACCTTCCACCTTGTATTTACAGGCTGCTACTTTTGCCCATGATTTACATAGTCTGCTGGGTTCTCCCCATACTGCCAAATGTCTTCCAAAAAGTCAGCTGTCAGAGCTAAGCAAATCTGTCAACACATGATGTGTGGCATAGTGCAAGGTTGTGATAAAAACTGATCTCGAGTATTAAAAATTTAAGCGCTCCTCTTCTGGCTAAGCTTTAAACAAGTGCTAAACATCCATCTCAAGGTTGTTTTGATTTTTGCTAGATCCTCTGCACTTTGAGCATTCTTGTGATGTCCCACATATGGCACCATTTACAGCAGGCGCTTACATATTATCTAGATGTTTTATGTGTAAGTACTAAATTAACTGAGCTTCATGTCTTGGCTGTATCAAGTCTCTTGGGCCAGGAAACTGGGAATCCCACATATCTTCTGAGAATTCTGTCTCCTAAGTACTTTCTACATCCACCACTTCCTCCTTTTTTCCATTGCCATGGACTTGGTTCAACTCTTCATCACGTCTTTCATGGATCACTCCAATCAGTATGTAAACTTGTCTTTCTCTGCTTTAATTCATTCTCCTCATCTCTGCTGGTAGAATAGTCTTCCTAAATACAAATGCTAGCACATCTTTCTCCTGTCTAAAGTTCCAAGGTGCCTGGGTGGCTCAGTTGATTGAGTGTCCACCTCTTGATTTTGGCTCGGGTCATGATCCCAGTGTTGTGGGGTTGAGCCCTGCATTGGGCTCTGAGCTAAACATGGACCCTGCTTGGGATTCTCTTTCCTTCTTTTTCTCTCTCTCTCTCTCCTTCCCTCCCTCTGCCCTTCTCCCCCACACATGCTATCTCTCTCTAAAAATAAAATAAAAGTTTCTCCATAGGTCTCCTCACAGGTTCTAGGATCACATTCAAGTTATAAGTCAGCCCACAGATTTTTGCCTGCCTCTCTGACCTCATTTCCACCATCCCTCCTCCTGCACTGTTGGCAGCTACTCAACTTGCAATTATCTTAAATTTATACTATTTGATGCCCTGTACTTTTGCTAGTGTTATTCCTCCTATGCTATGTGCATTTCCTGCACTTACTTCAAGACCCAGGGCATATGTCATCTCCTGTTAAGACCCCTTTCTGTTCTGGGTTAGATGCCCCTCCCATGTTCTACATGATCTTTCACATGTCTTTGTCCATGTGAGACGCAGTATGCATTGTGCTTTAAGTTATAGACTCTGGAGCCAGAGTAAGTGGGTTTCATCACATTTCTTTTTTTTACTAGCTGTGTGACTTCTGGCAAGTTTCTTAGCCTATTTAATGCCTCAGTTTCCCTGACTGTAAAATGATTACAGTGCCTCTCTCATGTTGTCTTGGCTTCTTGTATTAGTTGACATAGATGGAGTGCTTAGGATAATGCCTAGCTTATAGCCTAGACTTAATGTTGTCAGCTGTTCCCAATAATTTTAGTTTTAGTTACTTCCATAAGATTTTAAGCTTTTAAAGGGATGGACCTCAACTTTGTTTTCTTAGCATCTATTGCAAAGAAGGTATTTCTATGAACATATAAATGAACTATAAGTGCCACATGCAAGGTATGATACTTAATAGTACTTTTCTATTCTCCGGTAATTTCCAACACATTTAGTTCCTATGGGAACAGGCTAGTGGTGTGCACAGCAAGACTTTAAATAATTATAGGGACAATACATGTTTGTATGAGATTACATTATTCAATTCCAAAACAAGTTTTCTAAACTCAGAGGAGGATAATCTAAGTTTGCTAGAAATTTATTATTTGGGTAATTTGTATTACAAAATCAGCACTATTCTTTCTTGGGGGTGGGAGACATCTTTTATGATACAGTATATCACTAGCTTCAAATTACCACAGACAGAATTGGTAGGTTGGTCATGTTGTTGGCTTAGGGGGAAATTCATTTCCTATCTTCTTTGAATCTCTTACTATTTTTGTATTTTAAGTAGTGTTTCAAAATCACATCATGTGTCCAACAGACTAACAACAGGCAAGCTCTTGCCATCTGCATTACACATTTCTGAGAAAGGGCTGCTAAATATCATGAGATTTCATTTCACAGAAATGCCTTCTGGTAAATACACAAGACATTCATCATCCTCCACTTATAGACTATTACATTTTTATTCAATAAGTGTACAATAATTTTGAGACTAACCACATTGTGTAGCAGCCAGTTATCTTCTGGATGTCTACATTAGAATTAGATTTGACTATGAATGATAGAAATGCAAAATAATACTGGCTGCAACAAGTTAGAAATTTATTTTTCCCTCACATAAACACAGGCAATGCTAGGCTGTCCAGGACTTCAATCATCAGAGACCAAAGCTCTTTCACTTTTCTGCTCTATTATCCTTAATATACAGGTTTCAACTCCTAGTTTAAGGTGGCTGCTCCAGCCCCAGCTTCCACATCCTCAGTCCAATCAGCAGGAGAGAGGAAAAGGGAAAAGAGCACTTTGCTGATATTTATGGTAACTTTTCAGAAATTGTGTATACTCTCCCATTCATCAGCACTTGGTTGTATGGACACACTAGTCAAAGGAAGGGTTGGAAATGTAGCCTTTGTCTGGGGTGGCTATGAGCTCAGCTAAAAATTGGGATCGTATTTCTGAGACAAAGGGGTAAATATATATTGAGGACTACTACCAGTGTGTACTACTTCTTGTCTTAATGTCATCTAACTGTTGCAGATAACTAGGGTCCGCCAAGACTGAAAAAATGGTAAAATGGTCCTATTGATGTCAAAATTATGCATTGAGATATTTTGACCCTTCTTTAATGTGTTAGCTAGTGTGAGACTATTTTCAAATTTTAGAAGCCATGTGGACACTATGAATTGACTCCAAAATTAAAAATATATACAGGGGTGTCTGGGTGGCTCAGTTGGTTAAGCATTTGACTCTTGATTTCAGGCTCTCTGCTGAAAGCATAGAGCCTGCTTGGGATTCTCTCTCTCTTTCCCTCTCAATCTGCCCTTCCCTGACTCATTCTCTCTCTCTCAAAATAAATAAATAAACATTATATATATATATATATATATATAATGTTGCAAATAACTTTCTCATAAAGGTAAATAAAAATATTAGGTGGCACATGACACAAAATAAACAGGTAGACAATTTGGATTTTATCAAAATTAGTAACTTTTGTGTATCAAAGGACACTATCAACACAAGAGACAACCCATGGAATGGGAGAAAAATATTTACAAATCGTATATCTGGGGGAAGGGATTAATATCCAAAATATGTAAATAGCTCCCTCAACTCAATAACAATAAAAACCAGTTAAAAATGGACAAAAGACATTTATCTAAGGACAAAAGACATTTATCTAAAAAAAATGGCCAATGAACACATGAAAAGATGCTCAACATCACTAATCATTATGGAAATACAAATCAAAACCACTTTATAACCATTCAGATGGCTATTATATATATGATATATATCATATATATACAACATAAAACAGAAAATAACAAAGGTTGGTGAGGATGTGGAGATGTTGGAACTCTTGTGCATTGCTGGTGAGAGTAAAATGGAACAGTCACTGTGAAAAATAATTTGGTGGCTTCTCAAAAAATTAGAAATAGAATTACTATATGATCTAGCAATTCCACATCTGGGTATATGCCTGAAAGAATTGAAAGCACGTACTTGAAGAGATATCTGTATACCTGTGTTCCTAGTGGCATTATTTTTTTTCTTTTTTTTATAGTTTATTGTCAAGTTGGTTTCCATATAACACCCAGTGCTCATCCCAACAAGTGCCCTCCTCCATGCCCATCACCCATTTTCCCTTCTCCCCCACCCCCGTCTATCCTCAGTTTGTTCTCAGTATTTAAGAGTCTCTTATGGTTTGCCTCCCTCCCTCTCCTTAACTATTTTTCCCCTTCCCCTCCCCCATGGTCCTCTGTTAAGTTTCTCCTGTTCCACATATGAGTGAAAACATATGGTATCTGTCCTTCTCTGCCTGCCTTATTTCACTTAGCATGACACCCTCAAGTTCCATCCATGTTGCTACAAATGGCCAGATTTCATTCTTTCTCATGGCCATGTAGTATTCCATTGTGTATATATAGGCCACAACTTCTTTTTTAAAAATTTTTTTAAATGTTTATTTTTGAGAGACAGAGAGAGACAGAGAATGAGCAGGGGAGGGGCAGAGAGAGAGGGAGACACAGAATCCGAAGCAGGCTCCAGTCTCCGAGCTGTCAGCCCAGAGCCTGATGTGGGGCTCGAACCCACAGACCACAAGTTCATGACCTGAGCTGAAGATGGACACTTAACTGACTGAGCCACCCAGGTGCTCCATATAGACCACATCTTCTTGATCCATTTGTCAGTTGATGGACATTTAGGCTCTTTCCATGATTTGGCTATTGTTGAAAGTGCTGCTATGAACATTGGGGTACATGTGCCCCTATGCATCAGCACTACTGTATCACTTGGGTAAATTCCTAGCACTGCTATTGCTGGGTCATAGGGGAGTTCTATTGTTAATTTTTTGAGGAACCTCCACACTGTTTTCCAGAGTGCCTGCGCCAGTTTGCATTCCCACCAACAGTGTAAGAGGGTGCCCGTTTCTCCACACCCTTGCCAGCATCTATAGTCTCCTGATTTGTTCATTTTAGTATAGTGGCATTATATTCAATAGCTAAAAGGTAGAAGCATCCCAAGTGATCACCAATGGATGAATGAATAAATCAAATGTGATAAATTCATATACTGAATATTATTCAGCCTTAAAAAGAAAGGAAATTCTGACACATGTTACAATATGGATGAATCTTGAAGACTGTATGCTAAGTGAAATAAGCCAAGCAGAAAAGGACCAATACTGTTGAACTCAACTTAAATGAAGTGCTTATAGTCGTCAAATTTATGGAGACAGAAAACAGAATGGTACTTGGAAGAGGTTGCGGGGGGGGGGGGGGATGTGGAGTTACTATTTAATGTTTATGAGGTTTCAGTTTGGGAAGATGAAAAAGTACTAGAGATGGATGGTGGTGTTGGCCACATAACAATGTGAATGGACTTAGTGTGCCTGTACACTTAAAAGTGATTAAAGTGGCAATTTTATGTTATATATTTTTTGCCACAATAAAAGATGGTTAAAGTTTCTTGAAAATGTGGCTATTTTTACAAACATGCATTTATATAATGTGACTTAAAACCAGTGTCAGAGAGTTTTTTTGCCAAGAATCTTGATCATCTTTTGAAACTCTTTTAAAATATTTTGAAAACATACAGAGGTAACATACATATAAAGAACACTTTTGCTCCCTTAACTCATCTTTAAAACACCTCAATTTAGAAGACTTTTGTGAAGGGCTACTCCATTTCCCTGATTGTTGAGTGCCATTTGTATGTACTGTCCTTACTGCGATGATTTGAAAAGCCAACTGTGAACTTTTCATAGTTGTGGGCTTTTTATACTGACATGTGCATCCCAGGCAAAGCCATAGAAAACCTTCCTTATCACAAACCGCACAAACTGTACAGCACTGTACAGACCATGGTGGAGACTTTTTCTTTCAAGAGCCAGGCAGTAAATATTTTAGGCTTTGTGGAGCACATTAAGCTTGTTGAATATTCTTATGTTTTTTTTCTTGTAAAATATCCCTATAAAAATTTTAAAAACCTTCTTAGCTTGTGAGGTCATACAAAAAAGAGCTGCTTCCAGACTTGGCTCAGTGGCTGTAATTCACTGACCCCTGGTAGACCTTTGAGGTCCTTCTGGGGCCAACCCACAGCAGAGTGGCAGATGTGGGCAGCTATGTAATCATGGTCAGCCAATCTTTAGCGAGGTCAGCAACCTCCATCTGGGCCCAGCTCAAATAGGGTAGCTTCAAGTCTGATTTTATAAATGCGTGTGTATAAAATATCCACTAAAATTTTTTAAACTATTTTTTTTATTGTGGTAAAATCTTACTGTGGTATTTCATGTAAGTGGAATCCAATGAAACTGGTAGGAACTCTGAGAAGGGAGCATTTAAAAGTGAGCAACCTAGGAGAAACAGAGTGGGTGTTAAGAGTGAGACACCTAGAGGGGCGCCTGGGCGGCTCAGTCGGTTAAGCGGCCGACTTCGGCTCAGGTCATGATCTCATGGTTCGTGGATTCGAGCCCCACATAGGGCTCTGTGTTGACAGCTCAGAGCCTGGAGCCTGCTTCAGATTCTGTGTCTCCCTCTCTCTCTGTCCCTCCCTCACTCATGCTCTGTTTCTCTCTGTCTCAATAATAAATAAAAACACAAAAAATTAAAAAAAAAGTTAGACACCTAGAACAGGGTCCATTCCCATCCTACAAGAAACCCTCCTTTCTTGACGAAATTTAAGTGATATGTTCCTTGTAACCACAAGAATCTGAGCTACTCTATTTACTGCAAATGTAAATTGGTACAAACACTTTGGAAGATGGTCTGGTAATATCTAGTAATGTTGAAAATGAGCAAATCAATGAACCAGAAATTCCATGGTTGGGTATTTTGGGTATTTTACCTAGAGAAATTCTTGTATGTTTGTACCAGATGATATGTGCACAAGAATGTTCACAGCAGATGATACGTGCCCACAGAGGGCCCTTGTTAACCTGGCCCCCTCTGCCACTTACACAGCAGTGTGACCACATACAAGTTGCTGGTCCCTCTGTCTCTGTGCCCTATTTTCCTCATCTGTAGGACGGGATAATTATTGACCATCACAGGGTTGTAGGGATTCAATAAGTTGACTTACATAAAATGTTGGGCATATACCAAATGTGCTATATTCATCTTAGCTGTTTTTTTTTTTTTAATGTTTATTTACTTTTGAGAGAGAGAGAGATAGACCGAGAATGAGCAGGTAAGGGGCAGAGAGAGAGGCACAAAATCTGAAGTGGGCTCCAGGCTCCAAGCTGACAGCACAGAGCCTGATGTGGGGCTCGAACTCACAAACTGTGAGATCATAACCTGAGCTGAAGTCGGCCGCTTAACCAACTAAGCCACCCAGGCGCCCCAATGTCTTAGCTGTTGTTACAACTCATCATTATAGCAGCATTGTTCATAATAAGAAAAATTGAAAATAACCAACACGTCCATCAAGAAGGGATGGATAAACTGTGGTATATTCATATTATGAAATATTATACAGCCTAGCAGTGAGAAGAATGAGCTAGAGCTATACATATATCGACAGGCATAAAGCTGAGAAACAAGTTTAAAAGAAAGAGGCAGGCAGAGAAGAACACAGATAGTATACCTCCATGTTATGAAATAAGTAAAATTAAGCTTATTATGTAGAGACATTTACAAAAAATACACAGGAAAACAAGGGAACAGGAAAGAAACAAAACTTAGGAGAGTGGACAGGGAGATGAAACTGGGAAACACCTCCAGGAACATTTGTCAAGTTCTTAAAGCTTATAAATTCAGTATAGTTTCCTGGGTGGTGTTCTTATTAAGGTACAAATGTAGAACAGTAAATCCTAGAGAACCAAATCTGAATATGAAGATTATACATAAAGATAAAATTTACACGGATATGAACCAAACTCGTTGAAAGTCAGGAAATAAGAATTAAAACAAGGGAAATCATTAACGTGCTGTATAGAGACTTCATTAAGGAACTGAATTGGTTGCAGTTCGCTCTAGAAAATACTTTTTGGATGAAAATTTATCAGTGCTGGTATACCTCTGAATAAAATGTTTGTCTTCATAAATTCAAAGTCAGTGTGACCTGGGGGGTCAGAAGAACTAGTTTAAATGATCCTGTACATAGTTAACGATACCTTAACAATACTATAAGCGTTGAACTTACATAATGAGATTTACACAGCCACAGAAAATATAAGAGTTCTGAGTGGGACTTGGGCAGGGGGCAGGGGGCAGGAAAACCCAAATAATCAATGTGTTAAAAGGTAAAAGAGCGAGAGAGTAATTCTTCTCTAGAGATCAGAGTGATGGGGAAATAACCAGGAAATATTGCTACGTGATAAAAAAGAAGACTGAATTCTATCATTTGGGTAGTAAGTTTGATTTACTTTCCCCAAGAGTTAATTAACATGGCACATGGAGTTTAGGAGTGGACATATCTGTGGACAGCTTCACTTCCAAAAGCCACTGCATACTTAGCTAGTTTCTCAGGTAACTGCAAGTACACTGCCTTCTGGATATCTTCAGGGGTGAGAGTACAGCGATTTCGTAAACACATCATGCTGCAGGCTTCTGTAGAAATGCGGTTGAAGATGTTGTTGATCAGGGTGTTCATGATGTCCAAGGTGTGAGATGATATGCCTTTTTGGGGAACCACTTCGTTTCGGACCCTCTTTATGTAGAGTGAATAATTTCTATGGCCAAAATCGGTGCTGAAATGTGATTTCTTTCTGGAGATTGGGCTTGGATGTCCTCTGGAGCACTTGTTCTTTTTGTTGGTGGATCTGGCCATTGCTGATGTTGGCCTCCTTATTAGTTACGAGTGGGGAGGAGAGGGCCTCAGAGTTGGGGAGAGCTCTCATATTTATATTGATATGGCACAATCAGACTTCTGGGGCTTCTTTTTGATTGGAGGTTACTCTTCCTATGTCACAATCACCTAGCAACAGCACTGATTTGTTGTTAAGGGAAAGTCTTGTTCTTGGCTAACCTAAAGCTTTCCTAAGAAGATAGAGTGTTGGAGAAGGATTGAGGTTAGCTTTAGGGAAGAAAAGAGTGCTCATTTTGCCTACTTTTTTTCTTGGGACTTTACAAGCATAACATACAATATTTTCAGAATTGGACAAATCTCATCAAATGAGGGAGTTGGTAGCAGGGAAGTAAAGGAAAAAGAACCATACGCCTTTTATGGGAGAATCTCTGTTAAAAGTTTTCATAAAGTCATTTTATAAGCAAATGAACAATAGCTAATTTGCTTTTAAAAATTAATTTAAAAATGAATCCTAACTAAAACAAATCTGAATCCAAACTCCTTATGAGCAACTATGTACAAAAGGAGAATTAAACAAAAACTTCCCTATTTTACTGTTTAAATTATTATATGTAAACATATGCATTACATTTTTATAGTGATATTAATACCACTCTTGAAAATTTCACATATTTTATTACATGGTGTGGTTTTTACCTAATATTGTAGTTCTTTTGTCATTATTAACCAAAAGTGTAGGCTCACTCTTGCTCATGTGTTCTGTTGATATTTGTGCTTAAAAAAAAAATCTCACCTTCTTAATCAAATTCATCCCTGGATAAAATAAAAAATAAACAGAAGCAACTATAAAAAATTACAACTCACAGGTATTTCAATAGTTCATAACTGTACAACTATCAAGGCTACTATGAAAAATCCTTCATGGTGAGCTTCCTCACAGATAAGATAGACGGGGCTGTAATTTCTGGAATGCTATCTGTAATTCCTCGCCTTTTTCTGTCATTCAAGAAAGTAGATCTGAAATAGGGTGAGCAGGAATGATGTTATTATAGGAAAAGTAAAAAAAACTTTTTAAATATTTATTTATTTTTGAGAGAGGTAGAGAGAGACAGAGTGCAAGCAGGGGAGGGGCAGAGAAAGGCAAAGACACAGAACCCAAAGCAGGCTCCAGGCTCTGAGCTGGAACACATGGGGCTTGAACACAGGGACTGCCAGCTCATGACCTGAGCTGAAGTTGGACACTTAACTGCCTGAACCACTCACGCATTTATAGGGAAAAGTTTGAACAGGTTCTAATTTCTAAAGACAATGTGCCCAACTCCAGACTTTATTACTAGCAACACACCTCAAGCCGTGTGTCATACTAAGTGGGAGATTGCTGCTTCCGCACATGTTTTGTGGTGATGGATCTTTCGTCAGCTCTTGCTCACTTTGCTTTCAGGATTTCCCTAGATATAATTACTTAGTTAGCTTAATTACAGCATAACTTATGTGCTATCATTTAGAGGAAACTATCAGGTGGAGCACGTTCACTCCCTCTTCTTCATGAATCCATGCTGAAGAGCTCTTACTAATGTAGCACTCCTGGCCTCTCTCTGCTCCTCATGTCGTCCTCTCGGGGACTGCCCTATTTAGAATCAGTGAAGGGGAGAGTTGGGAGGCAAGCATATCTTAGCCCCTTCTGGAATCCTGCTGGGACGTGCCTGCGGGCAGCGCTGCTCCCGGGGCTGGATAACTCATACTAGCTGGCTGTAGCTGAGGTCGTTTTGCTGAATTCAGAGGTGCTATAAAAGAGAGTCTGCTGTTGCCCCACACATTAGGACTACTCTCCAGGAAAGTTCATCAGTAATAAAGTTGACATTTTAATCCATAGGACTTTCAGTTGGTTGTGTACCTGCATGAAGAGAAGGAAGGGTGTATTACAGAAGCTAAAAGAAAAAGTCTTTCAATACAATATAGGAAACACAGTTTCAATACAATACAGCATACAATAAGCTGTGTGCTAAAATACTGATTGATCAGAAAGTTCAGAAAATGAGGAATACTGATTCTATAAAATTTCTGGCTACTGTAGGGTTAACCCAAGTTCCCTTTTAAAATTTAATGAATCATTCTAAAATATGTATGAGCTCACCACCAATATGCTGGTTTTTCTTTTCCTTCTCCCTTCCTCCTCCTCCAGACAGTCTGGAACAAGGGACAGATACCTTTTAGCATAATGACCTTCAGGAGATGCCTGTTGGATTATCAGTTTGAACAATGGAGCAAATCTAGTTATTCTGCATTTATCTACCCTGGGAATGAGCACTGGGAAGCCCTCAGTCTGTCCTCTTCTCCTCTGCCCTCACCCTCAAGGTCTTTGCCTTAGAACAAAGCCTGATGTCCTTTTATCAGGAGACCTGGGAGAGTGAAAGGGGTAATAACCAATGTACCAGAGGTTTATGGTCTGTGGTCTCAGAGCTGCTCAGTGCAGCTGGAATGCAAAGTTACGAACTACTTCATGAATTTTTCTAGGCTCCTGTTTTGTGCTAGATCCCATTGTTTATTTGGGGGCATGGGTTGTATGTCTTCCATGAAAGATTATGTGGACTTCTGGGGTTACAACTGCTTATTCTTTCATTTATGATTGAGGGTCTAGTAGTGACTCAATGTCATCATCAAGACTTTCAGCGATCGGGGCGCCTGGGTGGCTCAGTCGGTTAAGTGTCCGACTTCAGCTGAGGTCGTGATCTCACAGTCCGTGGGTTCGAGCCCCGTGTCGGGCTCTGTGCTGACAGCTCAGAGCCTGGAGCCTGCTTCAGATTCTGTGTCTCCTTCTCTCTCTGACCCTCCCCCGCTCTCTCTCTGTCTCTGTCTCTCAAAATAAAATAATAAAGACATTTAAAAAAAAAGACTTTCAGTGATATTTCCACACAGCTGTGGCAGAGGTGACATTAATTCAAAATGGAAAACATGCACTGACAAGTGTGAATGTACTCTGGAAACATTTTTACAGCCACTATATTAGTTTCCTATTGCTGCTGTAACAAATCACCACAAATCGAGCAGCTTAAAATAACAACACAAATTATCTCACAATTCTAGTGGTGGGATCAGTCTGAATGGGCCTCGTTGGACTACAATCAAGGTATCAGCATGGCTGTGTTCCTTCTAAAAGCTCTAAGGCAGAATGTGTTTTCTTGCCTTTTCCAGCTTCTGCCCGTGTTTCTTGGTTTTTCCTCTAACTTCAAAGCCAGTAACAGATGGTCAAGTTATTCTCACGCTGTTTCGCTGATACTGATTACTGAGACTCCTGCCTCCCTCTTTCATTTGTAAGGACCCTTGTGATTACATTGAGTCCACCTGGGTAATTCAGGCTATTCTCCACATTTCAAGATCCTTAATTTAATCTGCACGTTCCATGTTGCTAGGTAAGGTAACATATTCAAAGGTCAGGGTTTGGGATATGCGCAACATTGAGAGACATTATTAAAGCATTATTATGCCCACCATATAGCCACCAGAAACAGAACAAGATTGTCAAGGAAAATTTGGGTCACCAACCACACAGAAATTGGGGATGAATAATACTGTCCTTAGTAGATGACCAAAAATATATTTTAAAAATACTTTCTATATACAGGCTAGCATTGATGTAATTTACTTTTTTTTTCTAAAAATGGAAAGTTGTCTTGTATTTTTACTTTGTGTGCTTTGCTTCTATATTATAGTCCCCAAGGTATGCTAAATAAAATCAATTTTATCCTTGGAAGCTGGAGGCTGACAGTAGAGGGAGAGAGATTTTTCTTTTCCCTGTAATTCTCAAATTCCCTTTTCAATCTCTTCTCTCCTGCCTGCTCTCTCACAAGGATCTCTGGATGCCAGCCATGTGTCAAGCACTGTATAAGGCACACTGTGGGGACACAGAGATGAAGATGATATAGTTCCTACTCTTAAGGAATTCAGAGCTTATTGAGGTAGACAGACATGAAAGGAGGAAGTTACTATGAACGAGGACATAAAGGCTATGACAGAACATACACAGGGCATATAGTAGGAAGATAGCCTTCCAGGGCAGGCTGGAGGAGGTGATGTTTTAGCTGAATCTTGATGGATATAGAAGTTATTTAGGCAGATAAGGGTAGGGATAAAGGAATGGTGGTGGAAGTAGAGGAGACATCAGGTAAAGATATGTTTTTTGTTTTGTTTTTTTTGCCTGAGAATGGAAGACCTATGGTCTGAAAGAGGCTGCGGTTGATTGCCCTTTCTTGTCTGCGGGAGAATGTGTAATCTTCAGCAAGAGGCAAAAGAAAAGTTGTTTGCCAGGGGAGAATCCAGGTTTTAGTTAAGGCCATTTGTTCTCCAGCTTGGATGCACACTGATGTCACTTAGGGAGATTATGACAAACAATCCAATCGTTCCAGGGTTAGATCCCAGACCGACTGAATCAGCCTCTGCAGTGGGTGAAGTTCAGGCATTTTTTTCTTTTAAGGTCTTTTAATGTGCAGCCAGAATTGAAAGTCATTGGTTGAGCTAAGATAAAGCAAAATATTTGAAGGTGTTGGGAAGCATTTTGTAGACACTGGAATGGGAGTTATAAGGGCAAGGGTTAAGAGGGAGGGGAGAAAAAAGAAGGGGAGCTTGGTTCTCCCAATACCATGTATTAAAGAGACTGTCTTTCCCCCATTGTATATTTTTGCCTCCTTTCTCATAGATTAATTGACCATATTGGTTTATTTCTGGGCTTTCAATTCCACTTCATTGATTGGGGTACTTTGTTGTGTGCCAGTAACATACTGTTTTGATCACTACAGTGTTGTAGTATATTTTGGAATCTGGGATTGTGATACCTCCAGCTTTCTTCTTCTTTCTCAAGATCTGACTATTCAAGGTTTTGTGGTTCCAAAGAGATTTTTGGATTTTTTTTTTGTTCTGGTTCTGTGAAAGATACTATTGGTATTTTGATAGGTATTGCATAGAATCTGCAGATTGCTTTGGAAGTGTGGACATTTTAAACATATTAATTCTTCCAATCCATGAACTTCAGCCAGCTACATGCAAAAGAATGACACTGGACCACTATCTTATACCATACACAAAAATAAAATCAAAATAGATTAAAGATCTAAATGTAAGATACGACAGCATAAAACTCCTAAATGAAAATAGACAATAATCTCTTAGAAATCAACCTTAGCAATATTTTTCTGGATAGGTTACCCTAGGCAAGGGAAACAAAAGCAACACTAAACAATTAGGACTACATTAAACTAAAAAGGTTTTGCACAGTGAAAAGAAATTGTCAATAAAATGAAAAGGCAACTTACTATATGGGAGAATATATTTGCAAGTGATACATCTGATAAGGTGTTCATATCCAAAATACATAAAGAACTGATACAACTCAACACCCCAAAACACAAATAATCCCAATTAGAAATGGGCAGAGAACCTAGAAAGACATTTTCCCAAAGAAGACATACGGATGGCCAACAGACACATTATCACTGACTATCAGGGAAATGCAAATCAAAACCAAAATGAGGTAATCCTTCACACCAGTCAGAATGGCTAGTATCAAAAAGACAAGAAATAACAAGTGTTGGTGAGGATGTGGAGACAAGTCAACCCTTGTGCACTGCTGATGGGAATGTAAATTGATACAGTCACTGTGGAAAACAGTACAGAGGGTCCTCAAAAGACTAAAAATAAAAGTACCATATGGTCCAGCAATTCCACTTCTAAGTATTTACCTGTGGAAAACAAGAACACTAATTCAAAAATATATATGCATCCTTATTTTTAT
Organism: Cryptoprocta ferox; assembly: GCA_028646485.1. Lineage (NCBI taxonomy): Eukaryota > Metazoa > Chordata > Mammalia > Carnivora > Eupleridae > Cryptoprocta > Cryptoprocta ferox. Next base: position 48,593,959 of record CM053572.1, on the reverse strand, counting down.
TGCAACATTGCTTATAAGAGCCAAGATATGGAAGCCACCCAACTGTCCTTTGATAGATGAATGGATAAAGAAGAGGTGGTATCCATAAAAAGAAAGAGATCTTTCCATTTGCAACAACATGGATGGACTAGAGTGTATTATGATAAGTGAAATAAGTCAGAGAAAGACAAATATATGATTTCACTTATATGTGGAATCTAAAAAACTAATCAATCAACCAACCAACCAACAAAAAAACAGAAACAGGCTCATAAATACAGAGAACTGGTGGTTGCCAGAAGGGAGGTAGGTGGGGGATGGGTAAAACAGATGAAGAGGCTTCAGAGGTACAAAGTTCCCATTCCATCTACGGAGATGAATAGTACCACAGAGGGAATATAGTCAATAATATTGTAATAACGTTGTATGGACACAGTTGGTGACTACACTTATTGTGGTGAACATTTCATAATGTATAGAATTGTCAAATTACTATGCTGTATATACCTGAAACTAATAAAACACTGTATGGTAACCATAAAAAAGAGGGAGCAGCATGGAGGAAGAGAATAGAGAATACGGGTAAGAGGTGAGTGGAGCAGCAGAAGGGCGATGGAGAGTGTCTCCTGAGGGTGACCCATGTTCTCTTGTCATGGAACTCCAGGTTCAGAGACATGAAGAGAGGCAGACGTTGAAGTAAACTTGTTTCTGTGCATTTAAATTGAGGCTAACTTTGCCAAAAACCCCTTTCAGTGCTTGAAAAGAATGTATCAGGGAGACCAGAACAGGGGGTACCCGGCTGAGGCCCACTTTGCTGTGGTGTCTTACCTGTCTTATATTTCCATGTGAGGGGGGAGTAAAGCAAATTTTCCATGTTCTTCGTTACTGATTTGTTGACAGTTCTCTGGCCTAGGTTATTTCTCTTTGATTTTATTCTGCCTTTTTTTGCCGGGTCCCTGAGACTGACACTCTTAACTTCACCGCTGCAAAGCCCTTGCCCTCCCACAGCGGAGTCAACTGTGTCCTGCTTTGGCTAATCTGAAAGCTGGGTCATTGTTCTCAGGTGACCTGAGAAAGAGTAATTAGATTAGCTTTGTGCAGACTAAGAGCATAAAGGAATTAGCCTTGAAAGTAAGTAGAAGGTTGGCAATTCCTTATGAAGTTCCTGATGAGTCTGATGTTCTCTAGCAAAGAACAGAAAATGTGTCGAGACAACAGATATAAGACAAACTTTAATTCTGTTTTGAGTTCTAGCTCACGCATTACAGTGAAACATCAATTAACTAAAAACTAAACACCTCCTGAATCAATAGATTATCATTGTAAAATGGATTTTCCTTTAACCGTAAAAAGAGTGCTCTTGCCAAACACACAGAATAGGAATAAAAGTTGCTCAAGGTCACCTGGCTGGAAAGTTGGGGAGGCCAGGAAAGGCCTGACAGACATCCAGACTGGGGCTCTTACCCACTAGGCACATGGCCTCTCATTAGTTGGCCAATGAGGGAGGCTATTGAATGCAAGAGAAAAGGGATGAGCAACAACATGGGGGCGTGGATCCAGAGCTCTATTCAAGAATGAGAGAAAACTGATTTGCTTAGGTGGAGGAGTTATGTCCGAGACTGCTGACAGAGACAGAAAGATGGGCTTCATTTATACAATATCTTAAATTACAGTCTACTGTGTTAAAAATACTCTGTAAGTATTTGAGAGTCACTGAGAATTTGAAGTACGGTATAATTGATTCAAAGTGATATTTTGAGAGAGGTGATCTGGTGCCAGGTTCAGGATGGATCAGAACAAGGGAGAGGGGAGAGCCCAGCATGGTCATTGCCCAATGGCCCAGGAGTCGGACAATAGAGGTCCGAACTGGGGGTAGTGGGAATGGGAAGAAAGAACTGTTTTTGAGAGACTTAGTAAGATTCGATGATTGATTTATTACTCGGGAGAAAGGAGAAGGAAGCCTCTGCTATCATGCTGACCTTTACTGAGCACTGACTCTGTGTCTAGACACTGTTCAAAGTACTTCCGAGGTATTAACTCAGTGAGTTCTCACAACAACCCCATGATACGGATCCCGTCATCATCGGCGTCTCCTTGGCACAGGCAAGGAAACAAAGGACACGGAGCAGGGATGTAACTTGCCTCAGATCACACAGGTAGAGAGTAGCCCAGATGGGATTCAAACCCAAGCACCTGGCTGCAAGCCCCGTGCTTCTCACTCTCAGGCTTCCTGCCTCTCTCTTAGTCTCTTCTGCGGATGGTGCTCTACATGCTGTGTGCGTTTGACCACTGCATCTCTTCCCACCTGCAGGACAGTTGAGTGAGTAGGCAGGACACCAGTACCTCCTGCCTCACAGCTGTGAACTGGGCTGTTGCCAACAGGTAAGTGGAATAACCAAGGCTGGAACCCAGATGTTCTGACTCCACTTCCAGGACTCTAACCAAAGCCTCATCTCTAGATTACTAGCAGGGGGGTGGGGGTAGGGGAGTAAAGTTCATTAACCAAAATAGTACTTTTTCACCCAGAGGCAGTTAAAATTTGTAATTTAAAACCCAGCCCACTACCAAATGGGGAGGGAGAAAAAAGTATGCAACATTGACAAAAGAACCAAGACAGACTAGGCCCAGGTGGGGCAGCCCCATGGCCCTGGGATCCCTCCTCTCCGAGGCCAAAAGCAGCAGCAGGGTGAATACTGGGGTCGGCTCTGGCCCCTGGCGCAGCCCAGTACATGGGCCTCCTGGTGGGGAGAAGATGTAATTTTAGAATTTAGGATGAAAAATGTGATATTAAGCGCTCTCAGGTAGTTACTTCTCTCACTTTACATTCAGTAGAGTCCCTGAGGCTGTGGTGTACATAAAGGAGGAATCATTCTTTCCTCAACAAGTGGGAGGATTCTGACAGCCATCATATAGCTTTACATTCTAGACAGGTCAGAATGAAAAAACACACCTTCTCCTAGAGGGAAAGGATGATTGATTCTAAATTGGGAAAAAGGGATTTTAGGAAGGGAACCTATACTCGGAGAATCCTAATAAGGTTTTAAAACCACATCTCTTCTTCTATTGTCCTATGACGCCCTTTCAATCTGGTTTCCACATAAAGAAGCCAGAAAGACACATCTTGAGCAGCACAAAATTAGAGGCTCATAAGCCCAGTAAGAAAATTATGTTCACTGCAAAACAGCTGAAGAAGAAAGCAAGCCCTGCAAAGTATCTTTTTTAAATAAAATTGTTTTCCATCCTAAATGATATAATAAATTCTTGACTTGGTTATATTCAGAGAAAAAATACCTAGTGTTCTTGAATTTAGTCAAATCCCAATACTCCAGTCCAGTGTCTCTCCTGAGCCCAGTGAAAGATTACAAGTCTTTCAGCAACTCAGACTGAAGATATTCACACCAGCACCGGTTTCCAATGCTTTTGTCACCGAGTTTTATTTTAGGACCAGCCTCGGGAGTAGTGCAGTCTGTCTTTAATCTCTTTAGGCAAGGCTGTGTCACTACAGATCTCTTGGAGGAATGACGGCATTAGTGAGGCTAGCTTGCTCTGGAGTATGCTGGAAGCTGTCATCTGAGGACATGATCTCTCCATTCTGTTGTGTCCTGAAATCCTAATATGTGACTCACACCTGCAGAGTACTTTCTACTTTCCAAAGTATCAGGAGTTTAGGAATTAAAAGAATAATACTCTGTAGTGGGCCTGCTCAGATTCCCTGATGAGGTATCTCTTCTCTCTCGTCAGAGAATGGATTGTTTTTCCACAAGGCGGGTTGAGAGGACATCTTGCTCATGTGGGTCTGTCTTGTAACCAGAGAATATTGTTACCAAGTGTCTGTGGTCAATGGAACACACCTTAGCAGTACTACTGTTTCTCAGCTGTAGATGAGGAGGGTTGTGATATAATTGAGGAACCTGAAATAATACTGTCCTTCCCTGAGTAGTGCTTCCAACAGACCTGCAAATTCAGAAAACATCTTGCTTTCTTGGCATTTTATCTTCACTGTTGAGAATCTAATCATCTTGAGGAAGTTGAGGCCACAAAACAGAAAGAAGTTTTAAACACCGTCTCCTTCCATTTCCCCAACAACCGTTGATGTAAGCGGGTAGCCCACCTGCTTAACAGATGAAAATTTCACTTGGAGAAATTATGTCCCTTGCCACAAAGGCGCATACCCAGGAGTATGGTAAACCTCAATCTAGAAATTTCCACTGATTATGCTACTGCAACAAAGCATGTGCCCACCCTGCAGCTTTAGTGGATTTAGCAGGGTTCCTTGGACAGTCTCTTCCTGGAGTTTAGCAGGTCCTTGTTTCTTTTAAGAATCTGTGAAGTACCCCTCGGATATACTGCCTCCCATAAGCCTGGCTTTGTGTTCTGCCACACATCCTTTCTAATGACCGTGAGTCTAGGAACACGACTCAAAGGGGCATAGGCAGGGGGAGTCCTACGGGCAAGGGTGGGCTGTGCAGCACCACCTACATTTCCAGGTGCTGGTGGAGGCTTGTGTCAGGAAATATGGAATTATTCTCTCCCCCGCCCCCCCACTTTCTAGAGCAAGCCCTTCATATGAAAGACTACTGCAACCAATGGTAACCATTAACAAGCAGGGTTTAAAAACTCAGTTGCTTTCAGTACATGTAAAAGAATATTTTTAAGGAATTTAGGATTAGGGAAATGGTTACAATCAAGAGGAAAAGCACAAATCCTAAAGGAAAAGTTGACCTTTCTGCCTATATTAGACTTAAGGCAACTATATGATAAATGACAACTGTAAACAAGATTAAGTGATGAGCCATGGACTTGGAGAAGGTATTTGCTAAGCATGTAATGTATAGAAAATAAGTATTCAGAATATGTTTAAAAAAAAAGGCCACCTGTAAATCAATTTTTAAAACAGTAACCTGTTGGATAAATGGGCAAATGGTATGATCAGGCAATTACCCAACAGGTAATGAGCATATAAAAAGATGATGCTTACCTTTGCAATAGGGCAATGCAAAGTAAAATTACAAAATTTATTTCACACCACTGATTCACAGAAATGAATTACCCTGATAACACTGTTAGCAAGAATGTAAGGACAGAGTTATTATTATTACTATTTATATTGTAAGTGGGAGTATAAATTGCTAGGATCACCTTGGGTGGCAATTTTGGCAATACTGGGTATATTTGAAGTTGTTTATCTCCTATAATACAACACCCACTGTGGTATAGCTACTCTAGAGAAACGTATGCATACGTATGTCAGGAGACAAAAGTGTGGACATTCAGTGGAGCAATGCTTGTACAGAAAAAAAGTGGAAACAAGCTGTCCCTTGGAAAAACTATGGTTTTTTATATGGTGGAAAAATCTGAAGTAACTGTAACAAATGAACGGGGGTCTACGTGCATAAAACTTAAATATTGTTGAGAAAAAAAGCAAGGTGCAAAATGATATGTAAGGTATGATATCCCTTATGTAAAAATGGAAGCTTAAAACAATAGCATAGATTGTTTATTGATTGAGGCATATGCGGCACAAATATGAAAAATACATGGGAATGATTCCAGCTGCCCATTAGTAGTTACCTCCTGTGGGGAGAGAGAAAGGGATGGAGAAGGATCGGAGGGAGTCTTTAGCTGTATCTGTAATGTTTTATTTAATTACTTTTGGAAAGACAAGTCTAATGTAAACATGGCAAAATATTATGGGTGTCTGTTATATTATTTTCTTTAATTTTGTTTTTCTTTGGCATATTAATGTAAAAAACTCAGATGAGATGTGTTGGCTTTATGTCTGAAGATGCCTTGTGCCAAGGCAAAATTTAATTGGCCCACTGATACTTAACCATGTGTACTTTAGAGCAGTCAGTAAAAATTCCTAGGGGGTGCACAAACACTGAAACCCAAAGCTCTGAGGATATCTTCATGATGGAATGTTAGAAGCCAGATGTTAAGACACTTATCTAATGTTGCTTAATATTACACATGTATTGTCTTCCCTGCTGAATTCTAAGTGATTTGATAAAAAAGAATGTTTCCATATTCCCTATTGCTTTTATCACAGTGCCTTTAAAAAACAGTGGTCTGAAAATTAGGTATTGAACAAAATGAATGATTAAAAGAATAAATTGATATTCTTTTGGAATACAATGACTATTTTAGACGTGGTCACAGTTTGTGTCTCAGAGTGGTTTCATTTACAATAAAAATTTTGGGGCTCTCTTTCCTTATTCCTTATATTACGAGTGGTAATAGAAGCTGAGGTAACTATTTTATTCCTTGTAAATCTCCAACATAAATTCCTACTTTTCTTAATGATGTGATTGTTGATTTCTTTAGAAACCACTAGCATGTCTGAGGCACCTGGGGGGTTCATCCGGTTGAGCATCTGACTCTTGATTTCAGCTCAGGTCATGGTGTCATGGTTTGTGGGGTTTGAGCCATCAAAATAAATAAACATTTTTTAAAAAAGAGAAAAGAAACCACTAGCATGTCAGAGCCAGAATAATTCTACATGGAGAAATAAGATAAAGTTCTAGAAGGAAAAGATACTATAAGGATCTCAATTTTCTCAGCTCAAATGTAAGGAGAAAATAAATATGGATTCATGGTGCTCATGAATTAATAGAAAAATAATTTCCTGGAGACTAGCAGAAAGTGCTCATTGCAGGGGTTGTGACCAGAGTCCTCTTGGAGCAACTCCTGTTGGTGTGAGTGATGGTCACACAGTGACCATAAGCAATGAGGTCTTCTCAATTTTTTTCAGTTGAAGAAAAATCATCAAAATTGATGAATAAGTTATGTAAACAAATAGGAACAAACTATATGCTAAGCACCATGCTAAGTGCTCATTGTTCTATTCTAGCCTCTTAACAGCTCTGTGAGGAAAATATTTGTGATTTCATGGTTATCCTTATAATTGTGTTTATTCACTTGCATTCTGATACACTTTCTTGAATGAGACAAAACTAGAGTGGTGCTCCAAACTTTCTGTTAGAAGTGACCCAGAAGTTCAGGCACTCATGTGGGAGTGTGGTGGCCTTGTGAATAGTACCTATGGATATCTTGGTGGGGGGAAAAATTGAGAAGGGCTAGTCTATAGTGTGAAACTTAACCCTGCATAGAATTTCCTACCCCTGGGGAAAATATTGGGTAGCACATTCATATATATTTTTTTATTTTTAAAATTATGTGTTTAAGGTACACTAAAAAATCTTTGACCAGTACATAAACCCATAATTTCTTTTTTACATAGGACCAGTAGAAGCCAAAACCCAGAGGTCACTGACTTAAAAACAATGTAAAGACAAATGTTAAGTAATGAATATGAATATTGAGTAAGGAACAGGAATTATGAAGATAAGAGAAAGTCTTATTATTTATTTATTTAGAAAGAGCATGTGGGGGGAGAGAGAGAGAGAGAGAGAAAGAGAGAGAGAGAGAGAGAGAGAGAATCTCAAGCAGGTTCCATACTCAGCATGGAGCCTGGCATGGGGCTCACTCCCACAATCCTGGGATCTTGACCTGAGCTGAAATCAAGAGTCAGACACTCAACCAACTGAGTTACCCAGGCGCCCCAAGATAAGACAAACTCTTGAAGATGATATGTGAGCAACTGGTACTGGGGAGATGGGGTCCCTGCCAGGCCTGAGGTCTAAAGGTAAGGCCAGAGATATATGCTGGTCTGTATTAATTATTGTTGGATCAGTGCTCACTCACTTTCTGGGAGCTTAGCAATCTTCTTGCAACTTTAGTTATTCCAGATAGGAGTGTTCAAGAATGCAATAAAGTTGTCTGAATCAGACAACCAGGACCCTGACATGTCAGTTCTCCCCTTCAGGACTGGCACTCATAAATACTTAGGCAGAATTACTGGGATCTCTGTCCTGCAGCCTTTTCATGGGTGAAAGTCAAGGGCTCTTTTCAGCCAACTTTCTGTGGAGGAGGCAGGAATCAATCCTTCTCTCTTTGCTGTTGCTGATGTTTCCATGACCCTTATTTTATTTTATTGCAGTTGTTTTCTTTACTTCTCAGAGTTGAAAGTTGTTCGGGGGCTCTTTATCAAGTACTCTCCCTGTGCCAGGCACAGTGTGGACCAGGGATACAGAGACAAATACAGACTCTTGCCCTTGAAGATCTATGGGAAACATTTTTAAGGAGAACTTGAGATGCTGGTCAGCAAAGCAGACTAGATTTAAAAGCTGATTCAGGACAGATAAACTCAGAAAATAGTGAAGTCTTCTAAGGGACTCTCCTTATATTATATGATAAAGAAGGAACTGGAGTGCAGAAAACTTAACACAGAATCATGGTTGCATATGGATGGAGGTGTCTGTGAAAGCTCAGATATCCAGGTTTGCCCTTAAGCCACTACTAAAAGACAGTGGCTACCCTTATTAATTCCTAACACCTTAAGAGATGGAATTTCCACATTTTTCTCACAATTCTTACACCCAGATATTTTCTAATGTCTATCCTAATCCTTCCTATTGAAAGTAAAGCTGATCCTCTCTTCGAGAACAGCTGTCTGCTGTTTCTTTCAGTATCATGAAAGATTGGAAGGGACTTCTGAGTCTGCCCTCCCCATTCCCAAATCTGTATTCAATTCCAAATTCTGCTATTCTCAGCACCCCTGACCATGATTTCTATCATCCTGGTTCTTCCTTCTTGTATTTTTTTTAAGCCCCCGAATAGCTATGCATCATCTTCAGTGTTTCTTTCTCATTATATAAACACACATCTCTTTAGGTTTACTGTCCCTTCTCTCATATTTCAAATTTCTGAGGTCTTATATCCCCCCTTCTGGCATTTTTTACTTCTTCGAATGTTCCTTTTTCTACAAATTCTAAATTTAAATGTTATTTAAAGTCCAAGTGTTTTTTTCCTTTTACTTGGATTTAATTTTCTTCTCAGGGAATCAGTATTGTCCCTTTTGCATGTATGCACCTGAGTAAGAAAAGTGAGCCCAGTGGTTTCAAGGAGGTTTTTTCTGGGGCCTGAGGGCTGGAGTCACACTATTCAGTTTATGAGAACACAAGGGAGAAAATTATCCCTCTAGTACTTTGAGTGCTTTTCTGGGCTATAATTTCCAGAACTTGGATCTTTAGGGGCACCTTAATTCGGTTGCTAGCAGGGAAGAAGAAGATGGAAAATAAATATACTCAAGGGCTTAGAGGCTATTACTGATGCTAGAGGCAAGTAGTCAGGCAACAGGAAGTAAATACAGCAAAACAGTAGGAAAAAGATATTTACCTTTGGTCCCTTGAGCAACACAAGTCAGGAGCTAAGGGAAGATTGGTCCAGGGCTTCTGTATGCAGCAGCCTTAACAGGTGGCTTATAGAACCTTCTAGCCATATAGTGATCAACTCTGGGCAGCTGCAGCTTAGAGACCTGAAAATAGCCTGAAAATGAGTTTTCTCTGTCCCAAGAGCTATATAACCCAGAGCTGGTGAGAGAGACAACAGCTGGGCATCAGTGATATTTGAACAGCTCTTTAGAAAATGCTTTCTGTGCCCATCGTTGGAAGGGGACCTCACAACAACCCCAGGAGGGACAAAGGGCAGATATTACTAATACTCTGTTACACAGAAAGTGAGCTCAAGGGGCTTAAATAAATTGCCCAAGCCATGTACTTACTTGTAATGTTATCCCATGCTTCCCAGGGCACAAGAGCTTGAGGGGAGAACTGGATCCTAAGAGTAGTTTTTTAAGTAGTATTAATTTAATCTTTACTCATCAATTTTTGGGGATTCCTCATTTCCTAAAATTTACTACTACTACTACTACTACCACTACTACTACTACTACTAGCAAGTATAATAAAAACACAGTCAACATTGTTTAAGCACTTATCACATGCTTTTTCTTTTATTTTTAAGAATTTTTATTATTTTTAAGTAATCTCTACACCTAACATGGAGCTTGAATTTTCAAGGGGATCAAGAATCATGTGCCCTACTTACTGAGTCAGCCAGGTGCCCCAACCACATGCTTTTTAAACCTCAGAGCAATCCTAACACCTAACAGATTGTATTATCCCTATTTAACAGATGAAAAAATGAGGTCTGGAGACGTTTAGTAATTTGCCCAAGATAACACAGCTAATAAGTGAAAAGTGGCTGTTGTCAGATTATAACCAAAGTATTTATAATCCCAAAGTCACATACTTGTATCAGAAAAAATTCAGGGACTAATTTAAGGAGTCCCCAGGAATGTCCTCTGGTCCTCAGAAGCACAGACCTCCTGGCAACAAAAGCATTTCCTCCCCCAGAGAGTGGCCGTATGGGGTTGCTCTGACTCTGGGCCCTGGCCGGTATGGGTCTCCATCCATGGTGGTTTTGGCTGCCTCATCCCTTCCTCGTTTCTCCAGCAGCCACTATAGTGAAGGGGGCCCAGTGTAAACTATTCTTCATGCAGCAAGGCTTGGTGCTCTGGTTTCTTACAGAGATTTCAGCAATAAAGCCCTTTATCTCTCTTCTCAAGAACTTGAGTATGGACCCAGAGAGGCAAAGGGATCTGACTAGCATGTCCTTTGCTCTGATCAAAATTGCTCTTCTCTTTGAACAGCTGCTTCTCATCTTTACACAGATCATGTCCTCCAAATCTCCCATGCTTAGCACACACTTTTGCCTTTCATGAAAATAGGGCCATGTGGGACAGTCACACGTGGCCAAGTAGGCAGACCTCTTAAAAATTAGTATACCTTTGGGGCGCCTGGGTGGCTCAGTTGGTTAAGCATCCAACTTTGGCGCAGGTCATGATCTCACAGTCTGTGGGTTTGAGCCCCACGACGGGCTCTGTGCTGACAGGCTCTGTGCTGACAGCTCAGAGCCTGGAGCCTGCTTCAGATTCTGTGTCTCCCTCTCTCTTTGCCCCTCCCCTGCTGGCTCTCTGCCTGTCTCTCTTAAAATAAAATAAAGACATAAAATAAAATAAACAAAAAACAATTAGTATACCTTTTAGACCCTTAAACTTGAAGTCCAATTATACCCATTATTTATGACCATTCTTGTTATTTATGTACCAGATTCTCTCCTATTAAGTTGTGTTTATGATTTTTTTTGGAAGCTTATCCTTGCATTAACATATACAGCAGAGTGCTTGATATGTAGTTTATATGTATAAATGAATAAATTGATGTAGGTAAACAAAACTAAGTGATTCCTCCTAGTGCTGATTTTAGATTAGATTCCTACCAGAATCCTTAAATCAGCCCAACTCATTTGTGCCTCAGGGTATTTGCACTTGTTCCCTTTCACCAGAATGTTCTTCTGTAGAGTTTTACATGGCATCCTCTCACTCCATTCAAATCCAATGTAACCTGCTCAGAGAGGTCTTCCCTGATAACTAAAGCTAAAATTGAAGCTCTCTAACCCCTTACTCTGATTTTGTTTTTCACAATGCAACTATTTTATGTTGGTTTAGAGTCTGTTTTATCTACCAACTCCCATGAAGGTTGAGATCTTTGCTTTGTTCCCTACTTTATCTTCGTAGCCTTGAAAAGTCACTGGCAGATAGTAGGAACTCAATAAATATTTGTTGAATAGGTGAAATAAACAAAAAAGTCTCCTCACAAGGGGGTGTGCACCCAGGTGCCAGAGGCTTCCTTTGTGTTTATTAGGCACCACTCTAGAGAAGACATTCAAAGCTCAACAGTCTGGTAACATCTCAAAGGTTGACTTCTCAAATAAGTTAATTGTTTATTGATCTCTTCCTGTTGCTCCTTGAAAATGTGCATAAAGATCTATAAACCTCTTAGTGCAGAGTCCATTATTTCCTGGTGTTTATAGCTAGACAATTTCGTGATGAATGATAATTTATATTAAAATCTGGTTTACCTGCCATCATTGAGGAAAAAGTAGATGTTTGTGTAATGGAAGTTTATTTTTAAATACTTTAACTTAAAAAAAAGCTATGTGCTGATATTACAATATTTACCTATTTTTTGACCTTTGTTTCTGGCCAAAATGGAGTAATAATGATTAGATTTACCCTCTTGCCTGAAATAAGTGACAAGCAGAACAAAATACATGAAATAATGGTTATCAAGATACTGGACATTAGATAATGAAAAACAGTGATCTCAGAGGGATGATACACAAGCAACATGAGTCCTATAATTGGCCCAACTTAGCATCTTAAGATAGTTTCTAGGTTACGGTGCAGGGAGGGGAACCCCTGAGCAGGCTCCCTGAATATAAGGGGCTGAAGCGAGAGGTCTAGGCAGGCCAGATGGTTAAGAATTCAAGGGGCAGAGTACCAGAAAGGAGAGAGATGCACACAGAAATTTAGAGATCTGCTCAGGGTCCCCTTGAGGATTAGTGGAGTCCTGACCCACTCATGCGGATGTACGAACCAATTGCAATGGAGGGAAGAACCACTCAAAACAGGTAGAGGGAGCAATCTCTCTGGCTCACCCAGCACAGGGAATAGTGCCGGTTTTTGCCAGTAGGGGTAGAAAATGTAATTCCTGGGGCATCAGGTGAAGTACTCAGAAGTATTTTCTCTCAGTAGCAGAAGAAAATTAGTTCTAGTCTAAATGCTGATTTGGTCCTGCCTAATAAAACTTCAAAGTAAGACCTGGAGTATACAAGTAACTGGACTATGTTCCAGAGCAAAGCTAAACAACATGGTAAATACTTGGCATCTGGTAATAAGACCATCAAAGAAACAGGGAAATACAACTAATAATAAGGTTAAAAAATTTATCAAAAAAAAAAGGACCAAAAATGGAATTAGTAGAAATGGACATTAAAACAGCAATAGCTATCTATATGCTATATATTCAAAAGGCTAAATGAAAGATTGAACATATAGAGACATGAAATATATTTGAAAAGACCCAAATTGAAATTCTAGAGGTGAAAACAACAATAATATGAGATATATACTATATCATATTAATGGCAGATTAGCTATTACAGAAGTAGTGAATTTGAAGCCATAACAATAAGAATTTAAAAAGAAACTAGAAAGCATTTTGAACTGAAGAAGATGAAAATACAACATATCGAAATTTGTGGGATGCAGTTTAAGTAGGATTTAGAAGTAAATTTATACCACTAATTAACTATGTTAGAACAGAAGAAAGATCTCAAATCAGTGACCTTCATGTCCACCTTAAGAATCTTGTAAAAGAAGAGTAAATGAATGACAAAGAAAACAGAAAAATAATAGCGAAAAATGAATGAGGCAAAACCTGATTGGCATCAATAAAATTGATAACCATGCAGCCAGAGTGATCAGATTTGAGAGAGGTGACATCACTACAGATTATAGAAACAGTAAAAGGGTAAGGGAAAAGCAGGAACAGCTTTTTGAGAGTAAAGTCAACAATTCAGATTAAATGGACAAATTTCTTGAAAGACACAAATTATCAAAGTTCCCTCAAGAAAACAATAGATAGCCTAAATATCCCTATAAGCTACTAAATTCAGATCTGTAGTACCTACATCTCAGAAGGAAAACTTCAGGCCCAGATAACTTCACTGGTAAATTCTACCAAATGTTTAAGAAAGAAACAGTCTAAATCTACACAAACTCTTCCACAACATTGAAAAGGAGAGAATATTTCCACTCATTTCATGGGGCCAGCATTGCTCTGACACCAAAATCTAACAAATATATTACAAGCAAAAAAAAAAAAAAATCATAAATCTAAGGTCTGGCTCCTGACCAAAATTCTAGATCTTCCAGATCTTGACCATAGGTAATTACAAAGGCTTTACCTCGCAGGAATTATGGGAACAAGCTGCTACCTCCACAGCCGACTTGCACCGCAGTCCCTGAAGGAAGTTGCAGTCAAGGAATCAGAGTCCCCTGGCTGGCCAAGCTCTTAACCATAGATGTATTCCTAACCCAGGTGCCTCCACTTAGGGCCTCTTTATTGGGGTCCTTTGGCCAAGGCTTTCTTCAGGCATCTCTGCCAACATCTCTCTTTTTACTGGGATGGAAAGAGGAAGGGGGAGGGCTTTTTTCTCCACTCTGCCTCAATACTCAGTACTTTTCCCCTCCTGGCCCTTCCCTCCTCCCTCAACTCCACTCTCCGGGTCCATAAAATGGCAGCAGTCTTTTGTGTGGGGCTCCGACAGCAGTGAGACTGTTCTCTCAGCAGTATGTGCTGATATATCTGATCCTCACTGGCCATGTTCCTGGGGAAAAAAGTGGAACATTGAAGGAGTTGGCATTTTCTCCTGTTGAGCCTTTTGCTTACAGTAATTGATTACAGGCTTGACTATGATTTTCATTCTGGCTTTTCTTAGTTGACACCTGTCAGCTAAGCTCTCTCCAGCTCAGTTCAGCTCTTAAAACCAATATCCTCTGTGAACATAGATGCAAATTCTTAACAGAATTTTAGCAAATCAAACCCTGCCATTTACAAAAAGATTATATATCATATTAAGTGAGGTTTATCTCAGGAATGTAAAGCAAGTTTAACATTTAATCATTAATATAATCAACATATTTCACTATATTAACAAAAATAACCATACAAGGGGCACCTGGGTGGCTCAGTCAGTTGAGTGTCCAACTTCAGCTCAGGTCATGATCTCACGACTGGTGGGTTCGAGCCCTGCATAGGGCTCTGTGCTGACAGCTCAGAGCCTGGAGCCTGCTTCGGATTCTGGAATTCTGTGTCTCCCTCTCTCTTTGCCCCTCCCCCACTCTCTCTTTCAAAAATAAATAAACATTAAAAAAAATTTTTTTAAATAGCCATACAATCATTTCAGAAGATGCAGAAAAAGCTTTGACAAAGTTCAATGTCCATTCCTGATTAAAAACAGTAATAACAAGGGGCTCCTGGGTGGCTCAGTCGGTTGAGTGTCCGGCTTCGGCTCAGGTCATGATCTCGCGGTTCGTAGGTTCAAGCCCCGCGTCAGGCTTTGTGCTGACAGCTAGCTCAGAGCCTGGAGCCTGTCTTCAGAGTCTGTGTCTCCCTCTCTCTCTGACCCTCCCCAGCTCATGGTGTCTCTCTCTCAAAAATAAATAAAACACTAAAAAATAAATTTAAAAAACCCAGTAATAACAATAGCCTGTTAGCAAACTAGGAATAGAAGGGGGAACTTCCTCAACCAATTAAGGAAATTTATGAACAATATAGAGCTAACATCATACTTAAATACAAAAATACAAAATTCTTCCTAAGATCAGCAACAAAGTTGTTTTTTTTTAGTCACACTTCTATACAACTAGATATTCCAGTCAGTGCAGTAAGTCAAGAAAAAGAAATAAAGAACATTTAGATTAAAAAAGAAGAAGTAAAATTGTCTTTATTCACAGATCATGTCTTATGGAAAATCCTATGGACTGCACATTTATTCACATTTCCACGTCTTATGGAAAATCCTATGGACTGTACAAAAAAGCTGCTAAAACTAGTAAGTGAGTTTGCAAGGCTGCAGGTTACAAGATCAACATACAAATAGAACTGTATTTCTATATACCAGCAGTAAGCAATGTGAAAGTGAATTTAAAAAATATCATTTATAGCATCAAAAGTATTCAATATTTAGGGATAAATCTGACAAAAGATGGGTGAGACCCTGCATTGAAAACTACAAAATATTGATGAGAAAGATTACAGATGACCTATACACTGTGTTCATGGATTGGAATACTCAAAATTTTAAACATTTCAATTCTTCCCAAATTGACTCATAGATTCAATGCAATACAAATCTAGATTCCTGTAGGTTTTAAATAGAAATTGATAAGCTGGTTCTAAAATTCAGATGAAAATGCAAAGTGACTGGAATAGGCAAAGAACTTCCAAAAGAACAAAGTTGGAGGCTAATACTACCTGATTTTAAGACTTACTATACAGCTATGGTAATCAGGTCAATGTGGTATTGGCATAAAAATGGACAAATAAATCAATGGAGCATAATAAAGAGTCCGGAAAGTGACCTATACACATGGAGTCAACTGACTTTTGACAAGGTAGCAAAGACAAGTAATTCAATGGAGAAAGGAACTCCTTTGTTAAAAAAATTTTTACATTTTTTTATTTCTGAGAGACAGAGGGGGAGAGAGAGAGAGACACACACAGAGAGAGAGAGAGAGAGAGAGAGAGAGCGCAAATGGGGGAGGGGCAGAGAGAGAGGGAGACACGAATCCGAAATAGGCTCCAGGCTCTGAGCAAACTGTCAGCATAGAGCCCAATGTGGGGCTCGAATCCATGAACCATGAGATCATGACTGGAGCCTAAGTCTGACGCTCAACCTACTGAGCCACCCAGGTGCCCTGAGAAAGGAACTCCTTTTAACAGATGATGCTGTTACAATAGGATATGAAAAATAAAACTCTGATATCATATACAAAAATTTATTCAATTAATTGGATCAAAATGTACAACAGACATTAATGTAAAGCCTAAAACTAAAAAAAGACTTCTAGAAGAAAACATGAGAGAAAAATCTTTCTGGCCTTAAATTAGGCAAAGACTTCTTAGATACAATATCATAAACATGATTCATAAACGAGCAAATGAAAATGTACTTGATTAGAATTAGGACGATGTTAAGAGAATTAAAAGACAAACCACAGACTGGGAGCAAATAATTGCAAATGATATATCTGATAAGGGATTTCTATGTATCAAGAATGTACAGGTGGTCCCAGACTTAGGATGGTTTGACTTTCAATTTTTACACTTTATGATGGTATGAAAGAGATATGTATTCAGTTGAAAGTATATTTTCAATTTTGAGTTTTGATTTTTTTCTTGCTAGTGAAGATACTCCCTCATGATGCTGGGAAGTGCAGTGAGCCACAGCTCTGTCAACCACATGATCACAAGGGTCAACAACTGATAAACTTACAACCAGTCTGTACCCATACAACCATTCTGTTTTTCACTTTCAGTACAGTATTTAATAAATTATATGAAATTCAATACTTTATTATAAAATAGTCTTTGTGTTTAATGATTTTGCTCTACTGAAGGCCAATGTAAGTGTTCTGAGAATGTTTAAGGTAGCTGAGCTAAGTAAACTATGATCCGTTTTAAATGAATTTTCAATTTAACAATATTTTCAGCTTAGGATGGGTTTATCAGAACATAACCCCATTATAATTTGAGGAAGATCTATATAAAGAACTCTTCTAACTTAATAATAAGAAAGCAAACAACCCTATTAAAAAATGAGTAAAAGATTTGGACAGATGTTTCACCAAAATAGATATATGGATGACAAATAAGCACATGACAATATGCTCAACACCATTAGTAATTAGGAAGACACAAATTAAAATTACTTTGAGATACCACTACACTCTATTAGAATGCCTACATATAAAAGGACTGATTCTATCATGTATTGGTGTGAATGTAGAACAACCAAAACTCTCATGCACTGCTGGTAAAAATGTAAAATGGTATGACCACTAAAAAAAAAAAAAAAAAACAAAGACAAAAAACCCAACAAAAAAACCAAAAATGTTTGGTAGTTACTTAAAATGTTAAACAATACCTAATACATAATCCAGTCATCCCAATCTTAGCTATTAACACAAGAGAAGTAAAATCCTATGTTCATACAAAGACTTAGACCCAAATTGTTCTTAGAGCTTTATTTTAATAACTCCAACTGGAAACAATTTAAATATCTATCAATAGGTGACAAGACAAGGAAATTGTGGTATATTCATATAATGGAATTCTATTCAGCAATTTTATTTTATTTTTATTATTATTATTAGTTTTTATTTAATTCAGCAATTTTAAAAGACTGAACTATTGATATACACAGTATATATGAATTTCAAAATAATTATGTTGAGTGAAAGAAGACAAACAAAAAAGGGTATATAATGTATGATTTCATTTATATAAAACTATAGAAAATGCAAACTAACCTACAGTAATAGAAAACAGATCTGTAGTTGTCTTAGGATTGGTTGTGGGGACAGAGATACAGGAAAGGGGCATTTTAAAGGGGCATGAGTAGTTGTTCAGAGTTAATGAGTATTATTAATACTCATTATTAATGAGTTGATAATCACATAACTTGATCACAATCAAGATAATAACCATTATCTTGGTTGTGATAGTTTCACAGATATATACTTACATCAAAACTCCCAAAATGTACACTTTAAATAAGTGTTTTTTTATTGTATATAAATTATACCTCAATGAAGTTGTTAAATATATATAACAATTTTTTCATGAAATTCTTTCAAAAAATAATTTCCTTTATCTTGCATTTCTTAAAAGAGTTAAATGAATATGATTAATACCTTCTGAGTGACTCTAAGGTCATTATTATGAATGTGAATTATTTTTAGCCTCAAAAATGAACTCAGATGGGGATGCCGAGGTGGCTTAGTCGGTTAAGCATACAACTCTTGGTTTTGGCTCAGGTCATGATCTCACAGTTTCATGAGTTTGAGCCCCTCATCTGGCTCTGTGCTGACAGTACAGAGCTTGCTTGAGATTATCTCTCTCCCTCTCTGTCCCTCCCCAACTCGTGCTGTCTCTGTCTCTTTCAAAAATAAATATAAAATAAACATATATATATGTTTATATATATATAAAACATATATGTGTGTGTGTGTATATATATATATATATGTACATATATATATATATATATATATAATGAACTCAGACAAACATAAATGACTGAGCCTGTACCTGGTCTGTTCTTCACGTTCTTCTGGCCCCTCTTTCTGCTGTCAGCTTCCATGACCTCCTCTCAACAGCACATCCTCCTCTGCACTGAAACCTTATTTAATGCACTATTGGCCTCAGGTGTGTTGCCAAACTCTTCTACAGAAAAGAGCTCACAGCCATATCAGCAGAAGATCTCATTCTTCACTTTCCAGTACTAAGAAGATCTCATTCACTCAACTTCCTTGGGTTATACCCAGCCTTCTCTCTTCTTCATTTTATTTATTTATTTTTATTTATTTTTTATTTTTAAAATATTTTATGTTTTTATTTATTATTGAGATAGAGAAAAACAGAGCACGAGTAGGGGAGGGGCAGAGAGAGAAGGAGACACAGAATCTTAAGCAGGCTGCAGGTTCTGAGCTGTCAGCACAGAGCCTGATGCAGGGCTCGAACCGTGAGATCATGACCTGAGCGGAAGTCAGCTGCTTAACCGACTGAGCCACCCAGGCGCCCCCTCTCTCCTTCATTTTAAAGGTGAATCCCAGCTGGTGGGCTATGTATTGCCTTTTAAGACTTGCCCAGTAAGCATTCTCTGTTTAGTCAATGAATGAATGAAAAAACAATTAAATAATTCCATAATCTGAGATATGCTATCTTCTTTTTTGTCCTTATATTTGAGTTGCTGATCTTTTGATGCTATTTTTTAAAAAGATGCTATGTGAGATCTCATTGCTGTTTATGGTGATGGGGACATTAAAGACCAGGGCTCTGGTGTTAGTCATATTACCCTGTAAGCACCCAAGTCACAGAGATGAAAGTAACAGCCTCATGATTACTGTGGAAAATGACATGAACTTTGTTTTGTTGTCAGCTCGAGGCATATGAAAATTGGAATAATTTTTGTTTGCCAAGCACAGAGCTAGATATTTTCAGATTACTTTTTCTTCTCTTCATTATCCTAAAAGTTTTAAGTTATTTCTGGCTCCTCTTTTATCATTTATTTTGAATGCACTAAGGCTTTCTCTGCAGGTTTGTTGACAGCTTCTCATTGAACTTTTCTGGGAGCAAGCATGTTAATGGCATATTTAATGTCAGTATAAGCCATTGATTTGGGTTTGTGATATTTGCTGGAACATTGTGTCCTGAATAAAACATAAAAACACACTAAAATGTAACCTCAGAAACAGAATATTTAAATAGTCATGAATGAGAAGGCATAATCCAATTATTTTTTCCCCTGGAGTATACAGAATGTAGAAATTTAAATCTATTGGATCAGGACTTGATGTTAAGAAGTATTAAGTTTCAGAAAAATTCCTTTTAAGAATAGAGAAGATAAATGAAGACATCTGAAAAGTTTCTTGCTAAAACAGCTATAAAAGGTGTAACATATATGATAGTAAAAGTCATTTTTTGTCATTGAAATGTTGGTCTTTAGAAATGAATAGTTTTAATATAGGTAAATTTTGTATTACTGCTCTTCTAATAAAAATACACTGAAAACATAAACCGACTGAGGTTGATGGCTTATTTAATCTTTTTTTGCATCACTGAAAATTTTGATTCTGTTACTGTAGTCATTCACTTAACTTGAGGATAGGTGCCGAGAAATCTTAATTTGGTGGGAAGATGGTGGAGTAGGAGGACCCTGAGCTCTCCCTGTCCCACGTTTACAACTATGTATCATCCACATGTAAGTCAATAAACCTGAGAGCAATCTGAAGACTAGCAGAACAAACTCCACAACTAAATATAGAGAAGAAGCTGCATGTGAAAGATTAGAAATATCAGAAAGGTGGAGGGAAGCCACCAGCAGGAGGGAGGGAGCTGTGTACTTGGAGAAGGCAGGGAAACAGGCCCTCACATCAGTGATCTGATGGGGAAAAGACTAATCCCTATAAAATTTGGCTTTAACCAGAGGGACTGAATTCTGTGAGTTTGTAAAACCAGTGGGACTTGGCACCTGGGGCTTTAAAAGTTAGCTGACTCAGCACTGGGTAAGCCAGGATGGTGAATGATAGCTGGGTCACCACCCTCAAAGACAGAGCAGCCTATGATGAGAGGCAACATAAAAATGAGCGTTTATACAACACTGGCAGTGGAGAGTGGCAAAATGGAGATAGATCTATTCATACTGATTTCAGAGCTTATTGGGGGGGGGGGGGCTTCTTTCAAGAGGGAGCTGGCAGGCAACATTTCCTCCCCTGCCTACCAGCATAAACACAGAGCCAGCCACCTATGGGAGGTGGTGTACCACAGACACCTGCTACCTAACCAGCTAGCAGTGTGCCACTCCCATGAGTTCTCTTGAGGACTTACCCACTCCAAACTTGCTAGCCTGGGCCCTAAGATCAGGGCAAATTTTGTTACCGTGTGCACTATACACAGCCATACATCTCCAGCTACCCCAGCCTGTAGTCCCCAGCCACTGTAGTGCTTTGGGGAGTGTGGCATAGGACTAGTGGCCCAGCACAAATATTCTTAACACCTCTCCCCTGCTTCCAACTTCCCCAGTGGGGATGTCCCCTCAGAGATGGCCTGCCTGGGTCCCACTAACAACACAGAGAGCCAGCATAGTCCACAACAGGCAGAGAGTCAGTGAAGTAATCTGCAAAGTGGCTCAGGTACAGCATCAGGGTGCAAGCAACACATGTAGGATACTCTACTGAAGTGCCAGGTTCTGGTGAACAGGGATACTGCACTGCAGGGAACTCCAGGACTTCTTCATAAAGTCACTATTTCAAGAACAGAAGACGTAAGTGACTTTCTTAACACACAGTAACAGACACAGAGAGGGAGACAAAATGAGGAGACAGAGAAATTTATTCCAAATGACAGAATAGGACAAAGCCATGGCCACAGATCTAAGCAAAACAGATGCAAGTAACATGTCTGATAGAGAATTTAAAGCAATGATCATAAGGATACACACTGGATTTGAGAAAAGAATGGAAGACATGAATGAGACCCTTAACACAGAGATAAGAAATAGCATAGCAGAGATAAAAGGCCCAATAAACAAAATGAGAAACATGCTTGATGGACTGAACAGCAGGAAGGAAGAAAGAGAGGAATGAATTAATGACCTAGAAGATGGAGTAAAGGAAAGTAATCAAACTGAACAAAAGAGAGAACAAAGAATTATGCAAAACAAGAATAGACTTAGGGAACTCAGTGATTCAATCAAATGTAATAACATTCATATTATAGGAGTCCCAGAAGAAGAGAGAGAAATGGGGCAGAAAATTTATTTGTCTCTAATCTGAGGAAGGGAACAGATACCCAGATCCAGAGGCACAGAGAAACTCCCATCAAAATCAACAAAAGCTGACTGACACCAAGACACATTGTAATTAAATTTGTAAAATATAGTGATAAAGAAAACATTTTAAAAGCAGAAAGACAAAAGAAGTGAGTTATAGGGGAAAACCCATAAGGCTAGCAAGAGATTTTTCAACAGAAACTGCATAAACCAGAAAAGAGTGGAATGATATAGTCAAAGTGCTAAATGGGAAAAATCTGCAGCCAAGCATATTCTATCCAGCAAGGCTATCATTTGGAACAGAAGGAGAGATAAAAAGTTTCCCAGACACACAAAATCTAAAGGAGTTCATGACCACTAAACCAGTCCTAGAAGAAATATTAAAGGGGATTCTTTGAATGGGAAGGAGAGACCAAAAGTGACAAAATAAAGATAGGAAACACAAAAGCAGTAAAAATGAATATTTCTCTAAAAATTCAACCAAGGAACACACACACACACACACACACACACACAGGATATAAAATAAAATAACATATACCTAAAATGTGGGTAGGAGAGAAAAGAATGGATTCAAACTTCAACGACCATCAACTTAATATAGACTACTATTTACAGAAGAGATTATATACAAACCTAATGGTAACTATATATCAAAAACTGTTAATAAATAATAAATAATAAAGAGAAACAGATCCAAATATATTACTAAAGAAAATCAGCAAAACACGGAAGAGAGAAAGGCAAGAAAGGATCAGAGAAAATCTTCAGAAACAACCACAAAACAAGTAATAAAATGGCAATAAATACATATCTATCAATAATTACATTGAATGTAAAAATGAGCATTTTTGACTAAATGCTCCAGTCAAAAAACATAGGGTGACACAATGGATAAAAAAAAAACAAAAAAAAAACAGGACCCATCTATATGATGCCTACAAGAGACTCATTTTAGACCTAAAGACACCTAGAGATTGAAAGTGAGGGGATGGAGAAATGCCCACCATGCAAATAGAAGACAAAAGAAAGCTGGAGTAGCAATACTTACCTCAGAAAAAATAGATTTTAAGAGAAAGAATGCAACAAGAAACAAAAAAGGACACTATATAATAATAAAGGGGTCAATCCAACAAGAACATATAATGATTATAAATATTTATGTACCCAACAAAGAGCACCCAAATACACAAAACAGTTAATAAGAACTGTTATATCAACTAATTGATAATAATACAATAGTCGCAGGGTACTTTAACACCTCACTTACATCAAAGGATAGATCATCTAAATGGAAAAATCAAGAATGAAACAATAGCTTTGAATGACACACTGGAAGAGATGGATTTAACAGATATATTCAGAACATTCCATTCGAAAACAGCATAATACACATTCTTTTCAACGGCACATGGAACAGTCTGCAGAACAGGTCACATATTAGCCCATACAAAATTTTTCATCAAATTCAAGATTGAAGTCAGACCATGCATCTTTTATAACAATAATGCTATGAAACCATAAGTCAACCACAAGAAAAAATTGGAAAGACCACAAATACATGAAGGTTAAATAACATGCTACAAAAAAATGAATGGGTCAACCAGGAAATAAGAGAAGAAATAAAAAAGCACATGGAAATAAGTGAGCATGAAAACACAATGGTCCAAAACTTGTGGGATACAGAAAAAGTGGTTTTAAGAGGAAAGTTTATAGCAATACAGGTCTATACCAAGAGGCAAGAAAAATGTCAAATAAACAACTTAACCTTACACCCGAAGGAGTGAGAAAAAGAACAATAAACAAAAGCTAAAACCAGCAGAAGGAAAGAAATAATAAATATTAAAGCAGAAATAAATGATATACAAACTTAAAAAATAATAGAACAGATCAATGAAACCAGGAGCTGTTCTTTGAAAAAATCAATAAAATTGATAAACCTCTAGCCAGATTTACCAAGAAAAAAAAAAGGATTCTAAATAAATAAAATCACAAATGAGAGAGGAGAAATTACAATGAACACCACAGAAATACAATTATAAGAGAATATTATGAAAAACTACATGCCAACAAACTGGACAGCCTAGAAGAAATGGATAAATTCCTAGAAACATATAAACTACCAGAACTGAGACAAGAAGAAATAGAAAATTTGAATAGACCAATAATCAGCAAAGAAATTGAATCAGAAATAAAAAACCTCCCAAGAAACAGAAGATGGCTTCACAGGTAAATTCTACCAAATTTAAAGAAGAGTTAATACCTATTTTTCTCAAACTATTCCAAAAAATAGAAAAGGAAGGAAAATTTCCAAATTCATTCTATGAGGCCAGTAGTACCCTAAAACCAAAACCAGATAAAGACACCACTAAGAAACAGAACTACAGGGCAATATCCCTGATGAACATATATGCAAAAATCCTCAATAAAATACTAGCAAATTGAATTCAACAATATATTAAATTTTAATTCACCATGATAAAGTGGGATTTATTCCTGAGTTACAAGGGTGGTTGAATATTCACAAATCAATCAGTGTGATATATCACATCAATAAGAGAAAGGATAAGAACCATATTATCATTTCAACAGATGCAGAAAAAGCATTTGGTAAAGTACAACATCCATTCATGATAAAAAACTTCAACAGAGTAGATTTAGAGGGAAAATACCTCAACATAATAAAGGCTGTATATGAAAAATCCACAGCTAGTATCATCCTAAGTAGGTAACAACAGCTTTTCTCCTAAGGTCAGGAACAAGACAAGGATGTCCCCTCTTATCACTTTTATTCAACATAGTATTGGAAGTCCTAGCCAAAGCAATCAGACAACAAAAAGAAGTAAAAGGCATCCAAGTCTGCTAGTAAGAAGTAAAACTTTCACTATTTGCAGATGACATGATACTATATATGAAAATTTCAAAGCCTCCACCAAAAAACTGCTAGAACTGATAATCGAATTTAGTAAAGTCACAGGACACAAAATCAAGGTACAGAAAACTGTTGCATTTCTATACACCAATAAGAAATAAGCAGAAAGAGAAATTAACAAAATCATCCCAGGGGCACCTGGATGGCTCAGTCAGCTGAGCTTCCAACTCTTGATTTTGACTTGGGTCATGATCTCACAGTGGTGGAATTGAGCCCCACATTGGGCTCTGTGCTGACAGCACAGAGCTTGCTTGGGATTCTCTCTCTCTCTACCTCTGCTACCCCCACCCCTAAAATAAATGGGTGAACTTGAACAATGTTTTATTTTTTTAATGTTTATTTATTTATTTTGAGAGTGAGACAGAGAGAGAGAGAGAGAGAGAGAGAGAGAGAGAGAGAGAGAATGCATGAGGGCAAGCAGGGTAGGAGCAGAGAGAGAGGGAGACAGAGACACCCAAGCAGGCTCCGCACTGTCAGTGCAGAGCCCCATACAGGTCTCAATTCCACGACTGTGAGATCATGACCTGAGTTGAAATCAAGAGTCAGAGGCTTAACTGACTGAGCCATTCAGGCACCCCATTAAATGGGTGAACTTGAAAAAAAAAAAGAAAAGAAAATATTCCCATTTAAAATTGCAACAAAAATAATAAAATACCTAGGGATTAAACTTAACCAAAGAGGTGAAAGACCTGTACTCTGAAAACTATAGAACACTGATGAAAGAAAATGAGGATGATACAAAGAAACAGAAAAACATTCCATGCTTGTGACTTGGAAGAATATTGTTCAAATGTTTATATTATCCAAAGCAACCTACACACTTATGCAATCCCTATCAAAATAACAAGAGCATTTTTTCACAGAATTAAAACAAACAATCCTAAAATTTGTATGGAACAACAAAGGACAACGAATAGCCAAAGCAAACTTGAGAAAGAAAAGCAAAGCTGGATGTATCACAATCTGGACTTCAAGTTATATTATAAAGCTCTGGTAATTAAAACAGTGTGGTACTGGTGCAAAAATAGACACATAGATCAATAGAACATAGGGGCGCCTGGGGGGCTCAGTTGGTTAAAGGAGCTGGTGAAATTGAGCCCTTCACTGAGCTCCACACTGGGCAGGAAGACTGCCTAAGATTTTCTCTCTCTCTCTCTCTCTCTCTCTCTCTCTCTCTCTCTCTCTTTCTCTCTCTCTCTCTCTCTTTCTCTCTCTCTTTCTCCCTTTTTCTCTCTCCCTCCCTTCCTAGGCCTCTCCCCCACTTATATGCTCCCTTTCATAAATAGATAGAACAGAATAGAAAACCCAGAAATAAAATCAACTATATGGTTGATTAATCTTCAACAAAGCAGGAAAGAATATTCTATGGGAAAAGGACAATTTTTTTTTCAACAAATGGTTTTGGGAAAACTGGACAGCAACATGCAAAAGAAAGAAACTGTACCATTTTATTAGAGCATACACAGAAATAAATCCAAAATGATTAAACATGTAAATGTGAGACCTGAAACCATAAAAATCCTAGAAGAGATCACAGGTAGTAGCCTCTTTGACATAGACATAGCAACTTTTTTCTAGATATGTCTCTAGAGGCAAGGGAAACCCAAGCAAAAATAAACTACTGGGACTACATCAAAATAGAAAGCTTCTGCACAGTGAAAGAAACAATCAACAAAACTAAAAGGCAACCTACTGAATGGGAGAAGATATCTGCAAATGACATATCTGATAAAGCGTTAGTATCCAAAATATACAAAGAACTTACAAAACAACACGCCAAAACCAAATAATCCAATTAAAAACGGGTAAAAGACATGAACAGATATTTCTACAAAGAAGACATACAGATGGCCAACAAACACATACAAAGATGATCATCATCATTTATCTTTAGGGAAATGTGAATCAAAACTATAATGAGATTTCACCTCACATCTGTCAGAATGGCTAAAATCAACAACATGAGAAAGAAAAGGTGTGGGAAAGGAAGTGGAGAAAAAGGAACCCTTTTACACTGTTGGTGGGAATGCGAACTGGTGCAGCCACTCTGGAAAACAGTATGGAGGTTCCTCAAAAAATTAAAAATAGAGCTACCCAATGACCCAGCCATCACACTACATGGTATTTACCCAAAGAATACAAAAGCACTAATTCAAAATGATACATGCGGCTCTATTTTTATAGCAGCATTATTTACAATAGCCAAGATATAGAAGCAGCTCAAGTGTCCATCAATAGATGACTGGATAAAGAAGATGTGGCATATCTACCTATCTATCTATCTATGTATCTATCTATTTATAGATACACATACACACCATATAAATGGTGTGTATATATATGTGTGTGTGTATATACATATATAGTGGAATATTATTCAGCTATAAAAAGAACGAAATCTTGCTATTTGCAATGACACGGGTGAAGATAGAGAGTATTAGGCTATGTGAAATAAGTTAGAGGAGACAAATGCCACGTGATTTCACTCATATGCAGAATTTGAGAAACAAAACAAACAAGCAAAAGGAAAGAGAGAGAGAGAGAGAGAGAGAGAAACCAAGACATAGATTCTTACTATAAAGAACAAACTGAAGGTTACTAGAGGGGAGGTGGGTGGAGGAATGGGTGAAATAGATGATGGGGATTAAGGAGTGCACTTGTGATGCACACTGGATGATGTATGGATTTCTTGAATCACCATATTGTGCACCTGAAATTAATATAACACTGCATGTTAACATAAAAATAACATTAAAATAAAAACTTAAGGGACAGTCGGGTGGCTCAGCCACCCTAACCTTAAGGTTACGCCTCTGACTCTTGATTTCAGCTCTGGTCATGATCTCATGGTCATGAGATTGAGCCTCATGTCAGGCTCTGCACTGGGCATGGAGCCTGCTTAAAATTCTCTCTCTTTCTCTTTCCCTCTGCCCCTCTCCCGCTCATGCAATACTGTCACTAATTAATTAATTAATTAATTAAATTAAATAAAAACTTAAAAACAAAGAAATCTTAATTTTGAGATAATAAAACTAGATTTAAATTTTTTTCCTCCACTATGGTAAATTGCAGCATAGGCCCTAATTCTTCAACTCTGTGTCCATGTCTTTTGCTGTGTGAATTTGTAGTTCTCCTCACCACCCTTGGTGAAGTACATTTTCTCTGGCCTGTGAAATTTGTTTGACCAAACTGAACAGAGTAGAAGTGACAGTGTGTCAGTTCTGAGCCTAGGGCTTATGTATGTGATTCCATTTTCTTGACTCCTTGCCATTGCCATGTGTTAATAGCCCAGTCTGCCCATAGAAGGAAGAAGATAAAATAGAAGGAACAAAGCCATATAGAAGTTAATCAAGCCATGATATTAATCAATGAAATAATATGGAAGGCATAAAATTTGGATTGTGACTATGTCTTATTTATCTTTTACACAATGCAGATTACTTAGCAGGCATTCAATAGGTATGTGTTGAATGAATAAATGAATGAGGGAGTAGAACTTCTTTTCCTTCCTCTGATTTTCCTTATTTTTTTTTTTTCTTAACAGCTTACCACAAAAAGGCAAACATTTAAAGATGAGTCTTCAAGGGGCACCTGGGTGGCTCAGTCGGTTAAACGTCTGACCCTTGATTTTGTCTCAGGTCAAGATCTCACAGTTTGTGAGTTTGAGCCCTACATCAGGCTCTGTGCTGGCAGTGCAGAGCCTTCTTGGGATATTCTTTCTCTCTGTCTCTTTTGTCTCTCCCCTGCTCACTTGCTCCCTCTCAAAGTAAATAAATAAACTTAAAAAAAAATAGGATGAATCACTGGATTCTACTCCTGAAACCATTATTGCACTATATGCTAACTAACTTGGAAGCAAATTTAAAAAATAAATAATAAGGGTAAATAAAATAATGAGTCTTCAGAAGTGACTGGGCGGCTCAGTTGGTTAAATGTGTGACTTGTGATTTTGACTCAGGTCATGATCTCACGATTCAGAGGTTTGAGCCCCGCATTGGGCTCCACATTGACAGTGTGGAGCCTGCTTAGGATTCTCTCTCTTCCTCTCTGTCTGCCTCTCCCCTGCTTATGCAAGCATGTGCTCTCTCTCTCTTAAAATAAATAAAAACTTAAAAAATAAAGATGAGTCTTTAAACAATAAACAAACCAATCAGTAATGCAACAAATCATTGCTCTATGTCAGTGGTTTTGCCTCCAGAGGACATTTGCCAAAGACTGGAGACATTTTTGGTTGTCATAACTGGTGTGTGTGTGTGTGGGGTGGGGAGTTGGTATGCTTATGAGCTGTAGAAGGTAGAAGCCAAGCGTATTGCCAAACATTCTTCAATGCACAGAATAAATCCCACTGTACTTCAATAAGAAAAAAAAATTATGGCCCAAATAGTGTTTGTGTGTCCTTGTTTTGTTTTGTTTTGTTTTGTCTTCGAGAATCCTGAATCTTTGAATCTTTGTCTTATGTTTCTTTTTGCCTTCTCTATGAAGTATCTGAAGATTGCTTCTACTTTTCCATCCTTTTCTTCCCCAGCCTTTCCAGAACTGCTTTTTTGAATCTCAGGTCACTCTGCAGTTTCTTTCCTGTAGTCAATGCTCTTAGCTACCAGAACTCTTACTATTTTCACCCTTAAGACGGCCTTTCTCCTTCTGGGAACTGTCGCTGCTTCCTTTCCTCTTTTCTCTTCCATGCAGAGTTTCTGGAGATGCACTCCGAGGTCTCTCCAAAGGCTGGTTGGTGGTGGGAGACCCGGGTGTAGTGCTGCTGGAACTTGTGTTTTTTCTTCATTAAAGAGCATTTGAAGGTTGTAATATTTTGGCTTTCTAATTAAGATCAAAGTGTGGGATTTGTGTATGTGCTTTTTTTTTCTTTTTGTTGACCTGTATAGCTTTTTGGAGTACGTGTAGAGAGATTCAGATTTAGGTGGCCACAGTTACCTCCACTATTTGGAAATGTCATTTATCTTTTATTTATGTTTACAGTATCCCTGTGTACATAAGTTTTACACTATTAAACAATGAAATGTTTTTTTATATTTTACGGACTTCTGTCATACGTGAGAAAGGTTTCCTCTCCCCATGACTGTAAAACTAAAATCTCATATTTTCCTCAGCATCAGTTTTTGAAATAACAACAATTTTTAAAACCTCAATGTACTTGTATTGTGGGAGATAGTAATCTAAATTTATAGGAAGGATGTAATGACTACTGGTGGTTAGAAGTGGGATGAAGGTACTGTGAATACCACGTTTGCTATCCCCATAGCAAAGCACTTTTGTTGTGATCATTGTCTAGCATGGTGTCTGTCACGTGACAGAGCTTGGGACACAGAAGGTAGGCTGTTTGGTTTTAATTCTGACTTGAGCAGGATTAGTCAAATTAATGTGTTTGGGCTGCTATAACAAAATATCACAGAATGAGTGGGTTTTAAACAACAGAAATTTATTTTCACAGTTCTGGAGGCTGGAAGTCCAAGATCAAGGAGCCAGCATGATCAAGTTCTAGTGAGATCCCTCTTCCTGGTGTCTCTCAGAAACACGGGGTCTCTTATAAAACATTAATCTCATTCATGAGGTCTATCCTCATGACCTAAGCACCTTCCAGGGGTCCCACAAACTAATGCCATAATTTTGGCGGGTTTGAATTTTAACCCCCATATGGATTTTGGGAAGACACAAACATTTAGACCATAGCAGCCGCTTACTAGCTTTATGACCTTGGGTAAATTTTTAGTCTCTCAGTATTTCACTTTCTTTATCTGTGAACTGGCGGTACTACCATGTAGGGTGCAAGGAATATGATTTATGTGTAAAGTGCTTAGAATGGTCCCTAGTTTATTATAAGCATTAATTATTATTATTAGTATTTGTATAGATGTTAAATAAATATATGTGGAGTGAGTATATTTAGCTTTTTTATTATAGTGTTCTTTTTGTGCATAGAAAATTGTCCTAGTGCCAAGAACCTATTAACCATGCTTTTGGAAAACTGAGTTATGCTCAATAAGAGAATCACCTCCAAGGTGTTACTATGTTCTGCTTAATCAAATTACACAAAAATTAAACAGTCTTTAGATATTAGCCTTGCAAATCCAGATCTATAAAAAGAAAGCATTTCTTTACCAAGCTCAGAAAAGGTTAGTGGGAGGATGAATATGAAGTATTATGAGCACCTCAGAAGAAAGTAGTTATTAAGTACAGGGCCCTAATATGATTAAAGGTGAACTAGAGTATTCTGGTCTTTTTACATTTATCTCCACAGCTGAATCTGTATTAGGTTAATCAATTTCAAAAGGAATTAGTTTATATAACAGAAATCTTATTTAAGTATGTCATATTTAAATCAACGTGGCACAGCAGATGCTGCAGGTAAGCAAATGAACTTGAATCCTATTCTCAGGTAGAGGTTTTTAAAAATAAGGAGAGCATATTTCAGTTTGTTTATGTACATTTACTGCAAGGAAAAAGCCAACCAGTCATCAATAGAGCAGCTGGGGAAAAGTATTGAATTCAAGCTTTGCTTTAAATGAATCAGTTTGTGTTCTGTTTTGGATCACTTCCTGAAGTCAATATTCATCGACCTTAAAGGACCTCTTTGAGGCCTCAAAAGATGTTTATCCATGAAGATAACATTTAGGGCGACTACAACAGTGTTTTAAAATTCATGCCTAATACCGACTTCCCTTTAAACATATTTTATCTTTCAGGAAACAAATTACATGAAATTCTGTAACTGTGTTTATATTTCCCGTTGGAAATTTTAGGGAGTATGATTAACGTGATCTATGGCCAGTGTGTGACTGGAAGCATCAGCATCACCTGAGAGCATGTTAGAAATGCAGACTCTCAACGTCCCACCCCAGACCTCCCGAGTCAGAAGCTACATTTTACCCAGATACCAAGGGGATTTGTAAATGCATCTGAGAAGCGTCACTCTATGAAGTGGACAATCAAATGAACTGAGACTTTTGCTAAGCATCTGGTAGGTGGGGTAGTCCATGACACAATCTTGACTGGTAGTCCTTTAGATAAACACAAGTTGGCTAAGGCAGAAATAAAATATTGCTCAAAAGGCAGGTTGATTTTTATTAAAGGAACGTCACCTGAGGGTATTAGAATGAAGAAGGCAGTCTGATCATGGTCCTTCCTTGCACTGTCACTTACATAATTAGAAACGTACTGTATCTGTTGCCTGCTTTTATAGCCAGATGAACAGCCCATCACATCTGTCTAGTCATTCAGGATTTGGATTTCCATGGGAGAAAGTTATCTAATTACAGTGTCACTAACCTCATGCTAACTTCACAACATTCATTTTGCAGTCCTCTTTGGAGATTGAGCTTAGGAAACATCCAGAAAGGGCAAGTCAGGTCTGCTGTATGAAGTTTGCAATCATTGGCTAATTTAAAACAAAACAGCCATACAGCCCAACCCACATGCAATCATCCGGTTGCCTTCTGCAGATTCTTTCTGTTAGAGCTGATATCCAAGGACATTTATCCTTTCCTTCCTGGGTTTAGAGCACCAGCAGATTTAAAGCTCCTTTCTGTATGGTTTGTCACGCAGTAACGTAACTGATAGATGATCTCCCTCCTCCCCGAGACAGAGCGAGCTAATGAGATTTGGCCACTGCCTTTGGTTAAAGAAGCAGGACTGATGAATGCACTAGTGACTCTACTGACCCCCAGGAATCGGATTTTTATTGACAGCCTGTTGACATAACAAACTAAGAGTTTGTGATTTAAGCTGTTTTTAAGCTCTTAAATAAATAAGCTCTTTTCTAATAGTACTTATTTGT
This sequence comes from Cryptoprocta ferox, assembly GCA_028646485.1. NCBI lineage: Eukaryota > Metazoa > Chordata > Mammalia > Carnivora > Eupleridae > Cryptoprocta > Cryptoprocta ferox. The sequence goes on along the minus strand of CM053572.1, from coordinate 48,561,395 downwards.
AATTGGTCTCTATTAAGCACACCGATCGCCTTCCTGGACGTTCTCCCACAGTTTTTTAGTTATTGACAAAATGTGCTTTTGTCTACAGGGAAATGTATATGCATATATCTATGTGTATATATGTGTCTGCGTATTTTTTTTACCACCCCCCTCCCATCCTCAGCAAAACTCAGCAACTTATAAAACCTGCGTGCTGTAATTGATTTTTCAGTTTCAGTGTTGTCGAAAGATGGAAGTAAAAGGGTTACATCAGAACCCATCTGGAAACATTCTGCTCTAAATCAAACTACACTGGTGAGGAACAGTTGTTGCCTTGGTGAGCTTTATTGTCATTTGCTGATGCAGCTTGCTCTAGCCAACCTACCACAAGGGACATATAATGGGAGCCCCATATTCAAGCCCCTCTTGGAAGAAATCCATAAAAGAGCAGAGATCTGAACCCAGCAATAAATCCTAGAGGCATTTGTGCCGGAGCCATGAAATGATACCAATAACTCCTTAGTAACACATTAAAAGGACAATAAAGGGAATTCACCATGGTTTTTTTTTTGATGTATTAGGGCTATTTTTAATTGAAACTCATCAAAGACACAACAGAGCATGTGACAGCAGCTGTTTACCAATTGCTTTTCATTTATTTCAGATTTTATCTTGAACTCTACTTTTATTCAGCCACATATAGCTCATTATTTAAAACACCCTTGAAGATTGGTTCAGCCAAACTCAAGGGCCCCTGTGTGGGTTCATCAGACTATAAGAGGCTCCACATTTGTGCTCACCCTTTATCCCATCTGATTTTCCTCAGTAAGTCATCCAAATAATCAGGCAGTCAGTATAGGCTGAGTTGCGTGCCTACTATGCGCACTATACTAATGTGCTGAGTGTCACCAAGAATAAGAGGAAGGAGAATCACTGCTTCTGTTCTGATGGAGCTCAAGAGCACAGGTAGTGATGCCCAGAATAAAACAAAGGTCTACGTAGAGAATTATGCAAAGTAGAATTAAGTGCAAGGTAGAGGGGAGAACTCAGGGTGGCTGTGGTAGGGAGTTTCTTGGAAGAAGAAAACTTAAGCTGAGATCTGAAAAGGAGGTAGAGGGTGAGTCCAGGTGGGAGAGTCCTAATGGTGTCCAGCACACCGGGCTGTCTGTAGCAGAAGCTTTTTGCTGGACAGCAGAGGGAAAACTTGGATGATTTGTGGTGACGTACAGGGTGGAGAAGAAGGTATAGGAGGACTTTACCTGGAGAAGACCAAACTGGAGCCATAGAGGCAAAATTTTGTGCAGTCTCCAATGTGGGAGAGGGTAAGGGAGCAGGTGGCAGGTAGCGGGGGGGGGGGGGGGGAGCTGAGGAGACTGTGTGAAGGGTTGGAAGCCTCTTCTCCCATTCCAGATTCTTTAGTTAACTCTCTTCCTACTCACTGTTTCTCAGAATATTGCTTTGTGGACCACTCACAATGGATTTGTTAAAAACGCTGACTACTGGATTCTACCCTAGAATCACTGGAAATTAATATTTGTACTAAGTCCTCACATAGTTTACATATGAGGAAACAGGCTCAGAAAGTCTAAATAACTTGTCCGATTATCGCAAAGCTCGGCAAGTGATGGAGCTGGGGTTTGTACCCAGCTCTGAAGTCCATTCTGTTTCCAACCCACCATGTTCCTATCTTCTTATTATTTCTATCATATGGAGAGGCTAGGCTGCCAGCGTTCGTGTTGTGGCTTTGATGCTTTTCTCCTTTAAAAATCTTCTCTCTTATTTGTGTTTTTGTTAGTGGGGCAAGCATTCTAATAATAGAGGGAATAAAAAGGAAAATCCATTCACAATATTTCATCTTATCAAATCAACAGTTTCCATTGTAACATTTCTAACTGGCTTGTTGATCTTCCTTCTTTATGGTAAGAAATACTCCTTTGTGTAACTTTCAGCATTATCCTACTTACACAGAGTTAAAACCAATGGCAAAATATCCACAATTAATAAATATAGCTAAAAGGCTCTTGGTTCTATTAAAAAAGATTTTTGTAAACATTTATTTATTTTTGAGAGAGAGAGAGAGCAAGAGCGAGCAAGCAGGGGAGGGGAAGAGAGAGAGAGGAAGACACAGAATCCAAAGCAGACACCAGGCTCTGAGGTGCCAGTACAGAGCCTGACTCAGGGCCTGAACCCACGAACTGCGAGATCATGACCTGTGCTGAAGTTGGGCACTTAACTGACTGAGCCACCCAGGCAACCCTCTTGGTTCCCTTAAAAAAAAAAAAAAATACTTTCTATTTTGTTTTGTAGGTTCGAAATTTTTCAAAATGAGAAGTTGCTGGAAGAGAGGGAAGCTGTTTGCCTTCCTCTTCCTCCTTCCACCTTCCCAGATTGGGAAGTGGCAATTAGTTGAGGGACAGCCTTGCATTTAGAGATAAAAGCCACATGTTGAGGAAAGAACATTCTTCCCTGCAGTCATGGATCATGTATCCCTGTGCTATAATGCACAACACAGAAATAAACACGTTTTATTTAAACAAAGAATAAACAAAACAACCCCCAGTCCCCCCCAAAAACCCACAAAAAACAACATGTGTAGTTCTGAATGTGTTTTCCAGAGTCAGATTGCCTGGGTCTAATTCCAGCTTCACTGGTTGCTAATTAGGCAAGCTATTTAAAGCTCTCTCTGACTCTTGCATACTGAAAACAAACTGAGGGCTGAAGGGGGAGGGGGAAAAGGAAAGGGGGGTGATGGTCATGGTGGAGGACACTTGTGGGGAAGAGCACTGGGGGTTATATGGAAACCAACTTGACAATAAACTATAAATTAAAAAAAATAAAGCTCTCTCTGTCTCGGTTTATGCATTTCAAATAGACATAATATCACCTATCTTATAGGGTGGTTGTGGACGCTGAATGATCACAACACGTAACGTGTCTAAAGTAGTGCCTGGCATACAGTAAGCACTTATTACATGTATCTAAATATATTATTAAATGCCAAGAGAAGCTGAATAATGATTAAACCTGGACCTGGCTCTGTGGGATGCTAGGCGAGTTTGTGTGGTAGAAAAGTCTGGGGAGAAAGTGAGTTTCGTATTGGTTTGGAATTTGAGACAGCTCTACAATAAAAAGAATGATGGTGTCAAACTAGATATGAATCTGTATTTTAGGTAATAAGCAACCTATAAAAAAGGGCATTGGAAAAGTAAGTCTATTCATTTACTTTCAGACTCCTTGTGCTAGCAGATGCTAAGAAGAACCTCTGAGGCTCTCAGTCTGTGAATACCTGGGTTATATTGCCATCACCCTGGAGTCAGAGAGGGGCAGGTAAGAGGTTGCTGGCCTGGCAGGTGGGACCTGGGACCAGGGACCGGGGCTCCTGGCTATGAAATTTCTCTGCTTTCTGTTTCTTCGTCTGCAGGAGAGTTTGATTTTAAAGGTCTGTTTTAGCTCCAGAATTTTCAAGTAAGCCTTGCCCTGAGGAGTTCTTTGAGTTTAAACAGAAGTTATTCATTACTACTTCAGTTTTCATTTCTAGTACAGCAGGCAAATATTTATTGATATGCCAGCCCTCTGATGCCTATTGACTTAACCCCTGCCTTCACCTTAATAGTCTATGCAACTGGGTCTATCTGGGTGAAGACATCTGCCTTCCTGAATGGATCCTGGTTGGTTCATTCGTTCATTCATTCAATACATATTTATGCACCAGGCTCTATGCTAGGCACTGGGTACACAGTGATGAGGAAACAGCCATAGTCTGTTCCTTGGCATTTTGAGTCTCACAGTAAGTGAGACTACGAATAAACAAGGAAACAAACAAAAGAATATACAATTATAAAATCATGTCAGGCAGTATGAATAAAGTCAATGAGATTCACTTGAGAGACCAGCTAGGAGATTTCTAAGGAGATGCATTTAGAAACTCACCTGAAGGCGAGACATGGTTGATTGTGGAGCTAGGAGAATGGTGGTCGGTGGTCCAAGTGGAGGGACTAGCCTGTGCAAAGCAAAAATTACCAGGAGGTCTTGTTAGTTTTATGACAGAGTTTGTGCTTTGCATTCTTATCATGAATAATGGAACTTAACCTGTTTTTCTAATACCTTTTTGAAAAAGAAAATAAAAACTGAAAAAAATACACATTTAAAAATTATAGAAATAAAAATGTTCATTCATTACAAAGGAGTTGGAAAATATAGGTATATCACAAAGAAGGGAAACACTCTCCTCTTATTACACCTACATATAATCCCTGTGTATTATTAGACATTATACCTACACTCATCCCTGTATCAATTTCTCTGTGGTCTATGTATCTATATTCATGTCTATTTTTATGTTTATGTCTATCTCTGAGGAAGCATATAGTTTGTATTGTTTTACAACTTGCTTTTTCATTTGTGAAGCAAATCCTGGGAATCATATAGTTTCATCTGTAAATATTTCAGAATACACCCATCTTTTTGCTAAGGTTTTCATACTGGACTGAGCGGTGAGGGCAGTGACAATAATGTCAGTATCAATCACTGCATTTGGGCCACCAAGAATAATTGGGCCAATAGTTCTTGTCCTTATAGCTTGACAATAATAGCAACTACAATCACTAACATTTATATAATGATGACAATGTTTTCACCTCCACTTTCTCATTTCATTCTGTTAGGAAGTATTTTTACTCATATTTTATAGATGAAAAAATGGAGACTCACGAAATGACAGAGATCTCAAGTTGACATAACACGCAGTCAGTCTGGATCCAAATTTTGTGCTCTGTCAGAGCATTGTGATGATTTCTGACTACTAAGACATGCCCAGTGCACCCAAGTTCCAGTTAACAAGATTTTGGGATTTGAATTGGATATTAATTAATAATTTGTATTGGAAGTATTCTCTCATTAAGACAAAACAGACAAGACCAGAGTAAATATTTGATGATGCATTTAGTAAGATTCTACTTTTATGAACTTACTATCACATATGCATATAAAATAATTATTCCTTCCAAAAATATAAATATGCCCTTAAATTGTAGAAAAGACTGCATACCAATGGAGTTGGTTGGTTTAATTTCTGCCTGTGAGTTTTTGAAATTCTTTGTAAAGTAACTAATATGATTCTCCCTAGCATATAAATTTGAACACAGATTTTAAGCCTCAAGCCATATTGTTAAGTAAGAACAAAGAGCTGAATATGTGATCTACGAAAAGGTAGACAACAATGGATGTGTCTCGTCTTCAGCAGGGGAAATCAAGCCCTCCTCCTTGTTATTCCTGTCTCTCAGAGCAGACTGATTACTTGGATGTGTTTTGAATAGCTCATCTAAAATGGCTCGAGGCAAGCAGACACTTGAGATTTTATAATCAACCTTCGGGCTTCTATAGATCATTCTTATGCACAGAAGGCACCTTTGACAGGCTGATGATTGGGCATGGGTTTTCCTAGGGATTAAACTGGTCATTTTTGTACACTGCTAAAAAAACTTTCTATCTGGCTTACCAGATTTCCATGGAGAGAGAAACAAGTATTATTTAACTTGAAAAATTACACGATACTACTAGTAATAATAATTAACATTTCCATAGTGCTTTGGAGTTTATCAAGGGCTTTTAATTATCTTATTAACAACAACTCATTGAATTCAGCATTATTTTCACTCATTTTTTCGGTGAGGAAATTGAGACTAAGAGACAGTGACTGGAAAGTACATATTTCAAGCATAGGCTCCAGTGTTTTGAGTAACAAAATCACAATGAACAATAGAATTTCAGCTCAAGGGATGAGCCTTTCATGGAATCAAGGGTAATGTCTCTCTTTGACGGTGAAGATTATCCAAGGAGGAAACCATTCAATCTGTCACCTTTTCATGCTTCTGGCTCTATGAGGGCAATGCCTCTTGGATCCAGGGTGGATTACTCACCTCAAAGGCAGTCCCCACGGGTGCCCAGGGGCTACACAGGTGTCTAAATGCTGTCTGACACTCCAACCAGAAGTCTTCCCAGAGGCTACAAGCATGCTGTACTTTTTGGCTCAGTTTCGAACTGGAGACAGACACTGAAGGAAAAGATCTTTCTCCTTTGGTTCCCTGGTAAAGCCTTGAGAAGACATCTTTGTTAGTGTATCCCAAATTGCCCTCTGAGTGGTTCTTAAGTGGAGGGTCTTTGAGTAATCTAGAGGGGTCTGCAAGAGAATAAGGGGTACCAAGCATGGTCAGCAAGTGAGGTAAAGGAAGTATCTCCCATGTAAGTGTTACTATTTTTCAAATAAATGAGGTTGCTATTGGGTTTAATTAAAATCAAAATTAATTAAAGAGCAACGCCCAATGCTTAGAAGCTTTTGTCAGGATGCATGTTTGTAACCAGTGGCTGTGAAACTATCACTCGGGCAATGGCATTGTTTAATGTGAAAATCTCTAACACGGAAGGCTGGCAACGACTGCTTATCTCCAGAGGAGCAGGGTATCAACATGCCGTTTATCACGTTCTCTTTATACTCCTTCAAGTCACACTACCTCGCATTATTGATGTGATGCAGATTTCCCTCCTATGAGGTTTGGGTCCAAAGGATCCTTCGAGCTCAGTTAGTCAGAACTCTCATTAAAGATGAAGAACTGGGGGCACCTGGGTGGCTCAGTTGATTGAGCGTCCGACTTCAGCTCAGGTCATGATCTCACAGTTCGTGAGTTTGAGCCCCACGTCAGCAACTGTGCTGACAGCTCAGAGACTGGAGCCTGCTTCGGATTCTGTGTTCCTTCTCTCTCTCCCCCTCCCCTGCTTGTGTTCTGTCTCTCTCTCTCTCAAAAATAAATAAATGTTAAAAAATTTAAAAGATGAAGAACTGAAGGTGGAAGGGGTAAAATGACTTGCACATCTGAGCACACAGGTCACACAACTGAGCAGGCTGGACCCGGTCTGAAATCCTTTGACTCTCTGAATCCAAAGTAACCACTCTGTGGCTGCCACTTAGAGTAGCCCTCAATTACAATAACCTCATTATCACACTTATTCTTTATTGTAGTCCTGTGAGGTAGATAGTATCATCCCCTTTGTATAGATGGAGAATCTTAGAAACTAAGCAATTAGTAACATGCCCAAAGTCATATATCTGATACCACATGCTTTAAGATGGGAATTTATTTTTTCACTTCTTTTCTAGTGTTAGCTATTCTTTAACATCCTTGTCATTGCCTTCTCAGTCTCTTCTACTTGCCACATATGTCTTGACTCTCCATTCTTTATGATGACCTTATTTCTTTATGCATAAGTAGCTCTCAGTCTTACATATAATAGCAATTAGCTATGTGACATTGAGAAACTCATTTCACATTTCTGGACCTTCTCAGCTTAACTGGTAAAGATCAAGGTGGCGGCAGGGGTTAGGTTTCCAGTGAGGTGTCTCTTCCTAGCTTGCAGTTGGCTGCCATCCTGCTGTGTTCTCACATGGATCTTCCTCTCCTCACACACAGAGAGAGTGAGTTCTGTTCTTTCCTCTTCTTATAAGGACACTAATCCCATTGGACTAGGGTCCCACCCTTAGGTCCTCATTTAATCTTAATTACCTGCTTAAAGCCTCTATCTCTAAATATCGTCATAATAGGGATGAGGGCTTCAACATGTGGATTTTTTTGGGGGGGGATGGAAATACAATTTAATTTATAGCACTATGTATTCTGAAATTGTTCTCCAGAGGATACAAAGTTTATGTACCTACTGTCAGTAGGCATGAAGAGTTTCCCCCGTACCCTTGCCAACACTGGGTATTACCATTTAAATATTTGTCATTTTGATGGGTTAAAAATTTGTCTTTTGTGGTTCTAATTGTAATAATTATTTCATACATATACATATTTTCTTTTATGGATTTCCTATTTATTCCATGTGTCAATTTTTCTGGTATTCATGATTCGATACATCTTTGGCCATACAAACCTTCTGTTGTTTATTACAAAAATTCCTTAAAGGCCATTTTTACTTTCAAGTTTTGTTTATGAGTATTATCTTTTAAATTTTTTGAGATTTATTAAGATGATATTATACTTTAAAATATGATTTTTAATCACCAGGATTTATCTCCCCTTCTTTATTTTGTACAGGAAGTAAAAGTTTATTTTAGCAAATCTAAAAAATATAGATAAGCAAAAATCACTTAGATGTAACCTCTGTAAATGTTTTTGTGCATATGCCTCCAGACTTTCCTATGCAAATATACACATGTGAATACCTACATTATGTAGACTTCAAACATTTTTGCAAAATGGGGATCATACTTGTATCAAACCTGGTTTATGCACCACCTAAGTGTTTTTGTCCCTGGTTGCCTTACTCCCCTGATGGAGTTGCCCTGGCACGTCTCAGAGCCACCACTGCCCCTGCCACCTGGAAGGAGGGATGCTGTTCCTGGCATCTGGCTGGACTGGACCTGCAGAGGCCACTGCACTCCCAGGGGCTGTCTAGAGAGGTCACATAACACAATCGAGAAAGGGGGTGAGGGCCAATGCCCTGTGGGGGTAGACTCTGACCAGTGGGAGGAAGGAAGATAAGAAGGGATGAGCAGAAAAGTTGTGCTTCCTTCCTCCACTCAATGGACTATTCTGAGGAGCAGTGTTCCATGTCACTTCTGTGGAGAGGTTTTGTTTGAGCAAACAGCTATATTGCTTGATAACACACCACAATGTATTTGTTGTCCCTCCTTCCCTGACTCACTTTCCTTTGTCCTTCATTAATGCTTTACTAAGATTGTACCTCCAACAAAGCATTAGCTCAAAATCTTTAGCTTTGAGTTCTGTTAGATAATTTTGGCTAAGCCAGTATTATTTTTTATTTTTATCCCAGGATGGCAAATAGTTTTCCTTAATTTTATGTGTTAATTCTAATCAATTATCTTGAGGGTTGTATTGAGAAAGATTCTGAAGCTCTAGTTTAAGCCTAGCTGGAAACAGAGTCATGGATTATAAACAATAGCTACACTGCATGTTTGGAATGGGCTTGGCAGAGTGGGAGAGCGCGTGAAGCCAGACTGGCCCCCTGAGAGGCTAGGCAACTTCATGTGGCAGGGAGGGTGTTTTCCCATGCCCAACTTGGAAGAGCTTTCTTTCTTTTTTTTTTTTTTTTAACTTTTTCTAGTTTTAATTAAAATAAATTGTATTTTATTTTATTTTTCTTTGATTGAAAGTAAATAATTTTTTGTATCATTATTGACTGTTTCCTATCACAAATTACCCCACTTTCTTTCTCTTTTCTTCCTCCCTCCCTCTCTTTCTTTCTTTCTTTCTTTCTTTCCTTTCTTTCTTTCTTTCTTTTCTTTCTTTCTCTTTCTCTCTCTCCCTATCTCTCTTTTCTTTCTTCTTTCATCTCCTAAATATTAAATCTAACTTTCATTTTTTATTTACTTTTTTTTTTTTTTGAGAGAGAGAGAGTGCAAGTGGGGGAGAGGGGCAGAGAGATAGACAGAGAGAATCTTAAGCAGGCTCTATGCCCAGCAGAGCCTGACACAGGGCTTGATCTCATGACTGAGATCATGACCTGAAGTGAAATCAAGAGTCAGGTGTTTAACCAACTAAGTACTCAGCTGTTCCTAAATCTAATTTTTAAACAAAGTAATTTTGACATATGTCATTTAAAAGTCAAATAATACTGGAACACTTTGGTGGCTCAGTCGGTTAAGTGTCAGACTTTGGCTCAGGTCATGATCTCACTGTTCGTGGATTCAAGCCCTGCACGGGGCTCTGTGCTGACAGCTCAGAGCCTGGAGCCTGCTTTGGATTCTGTGTCTCCCTCTCTCTCTGCCTCTCCCCTGCTTCTGCTCTGTCTCTCAAAAATTAAATAAATATTAAAATAAAATAAAAGTCAAATAATACTAAGTGGCTAATAACAAAGAACACCAGCCCTTTCCCAACCTTTCTGCCCCTGAGTCCTCTCCCAATAAGCAACAATTTCTGTTTCTTTCAGTTGTTATTTCTTTTTGGTGGGAGGGAGCAATTTGCCTCAAAGTTTCCAAATCATATGCTTATACTGCTATTTCTTGATTTCTCTGTTGTAGACTTTACCCATGGACTTGCTACTACGGAAGACAATAAGTTACTTGTCGTATGAAATTCCCGCCTCTACCCCCTCATGTGCCCCTGGAAAGTGTTCCTCTTCCCACTCTCCCAATATAGATGTGGAATAACTGGGGTGTTAAGTCAGTGTTCAGGATATACATCACTATGACTACGTAAACACTGTAACAGCTAAATGTCAAAGTATATCATGATTATATTTGCTTTCTTGTTCAGCTTTTTGTTTTCCTTGGAGTTGATTGTCTCAGTTTTTGTATTTTATCACTAATGGAGCTCCAGACTCTCTGGTAGAACTGTACAAAACGTATCAGTATAAAACAAAGACTCCAGATCACCTACTAGTTCCATTTTTTGGACTGTCCTTTCAGAAGCCCTGGTCCTCCTGCTCTTACCTTTTTTAGTTGCTCTCTTAGCCTGCTACCCATCTGTCTTACTCAGGCTTTTCAATACCACCCAGTGAATTCTCTTCATTTGACTATTGTATCAGATCGCTAGCTGTCTGGAGTCTACAGCTTCTTTGTTTTGATGGAGTATATCCTCTACTTGCTTTTATGGGAAAGGATTCAGAGGAGATAAAAGTTTTGAAATTTACTTCCTTTTCCCCGCCTTTCTATGTACTGATTTAATTGATGGTTTGTATGGGTACAGAATTCTAAGGTGCTGTGTTAGTTAGAATAGGCTAACTGTTGTACCAACCAATCCTCAGATGTCAGTGGATTAACACAAAAAATTTTGCTCTATTCATTGTTAAATGCAGTTATTTCAGGGATAGTTTTCTATAGGATTTAGAGACCCAGCTTTCTTCCTTCTGGAGACTCCAACAGGAGCTTCAAGTCCTTGCCTAGGTCTTCTGCATCCCTCTAGGTGAAAAGAGAAAAGAACGTGGAGGGTCTTCTGAAAGGTTTTAGCAGTCTGGACTAGAAGTAGCTTTCATTTTCACCCACATATCATTGGTCAAAACTCAGTCACATGGACTGTCTAAATGAAAGACCAGGAAATGTAGTCTACTTGCATGTTCAGGAAGAAGAGGAGAAATAAGAATATTACAAACAGTAAATAGAAATCTAGCTACAGTCGGAGATCATTTCTCCTTATAGTTTTAAAACATATGCATCTTTTGTGTTCTGGCTTTCCACATTGCTGATTCCTAATTCTCTGCATCTAAGACGTATCATTTGGTGATTGACTGATAAAAGTCCAGTGGAAAGGCAGGTGAATAAAGAAGAAAAATCCATAGGAAATGTAGTCCATTGTCACATTGTATGCTAAACCTGTAGAGGGTGAGTTTGCCCTGCAGGGGACGTTTGGCAGAGTCTGGAGACATTTAGATGGCCACAACTGGCATGTGTGTGTGGATGCTACTAGAATCTAGTGAGTAGAGGCCAGGGATGCTGCTAAACATCCTACTATGCACAGGACAGCCCCACAACAAATATACAATGTCAAATGCCATTGTCAATGCTCAAAATGTCAATGGCACCAGGGTTGAGAAGTCCTGCACTAAAAGTTGTGCCTGGGCCTTTAGGCAAGTAAGAATGGTTACCACTGCCATAACAGAAGCATGCACAATGATTGCACACAGAGAGGTGTGATGAATTTTGCCAAGAGGGTAGGAAGGTCATAGATGTGATCCTTGTCTTCTGTGCAATGAGCTGGTCTTAATTACTTTGCTGTATCTGGGGCCTGGATCATTATTCTGGTTGGTAACCAGTTAGATCAATTGAAGGATAACCGACATCTTTATGGTATTGAGTATCCATATCCATGAACATAACTTTCTGTTTTATTTTGGTATTCTGTAATGATTTTCAAAGTAAAATTTTATAATTTCCTTTATTAAGTTTATGTTCTACTTTTGTTAGATTTGTTCTTAGGAATCCTCTTGTTTTTGTGGCCACTGTCAATATTACATCTGTGTTTTGATGATTTTCTCAATATTTCTCTCTTATTTTTAAAAGTTCAAAATATATAGAAAAATAGAAATAACAGTAAAAAGGACAACTGTAAACAATTTCCATTTTGTAAGTGCTTATTATTAACATATAAAAGTGCAATTATTTTTGTATGTTGACCTTTATACAACTTCCTTGCAAAACTCTCTTAGTTCTAAAATTTAGTGTAGTTTTTCCCATGTAGGATACCATAATATTGGCAAACAATGACAGTTTTGTTTCTTCCTATCCAGTTCTTATACTTTATATTTCTTTATCTTGTCTTCCTACATAAGTCAGGACAATATAGAAGAGAAGTGGTGAGACAGCAGTAATCTTTCTTATTCCTGATAACAAAAGAATCAGGAATATTCAGGAATATTATTTTGTTTTATTCCTGATTATTAGGAAGATGCCTCTAGAAGGGAACTGTTCACTGTGGAGTATAATGTTTGCTGCAGACTATTTAGTAATTATCATTGATTAGGTTAGAGAATTTATTTTCTATGCCAAATTTGCTTAAAAGCTTTTTGTGAGAATAAATGGAATATTTTTTGTCAAATACTTTTCGGTATCTGTTGTGATTCTTGTATAGTTTTTTTATTTTAATCTGTTAATATGGCAAATTTTCTACTGTTAAAAAATATTTTGTTCAGGATTTGTGCATCTATATTTATAAATCCTATTGACCTATAATTTTCCTTCTTAAACTAGCCTTATCTAAATTTTATATTAAGGTTATACTACCTTCTTAGAAAAACTTGATGACTGTTTCCATTCCCCCACCCCACCACACTATGAAAAATTTTGCATAAAATTGGAAAGATTTGATTCTTAAATATTTGAAAATATCCTATGTGTCTAATATTTTCTTTGGGGGAAGATTTTAATTATTGCTTTGACTTCTTTAGTATTAGAAGACCATCAAGGTTTTCTATTTTGGCAAGATATTTTTCTAGAGAGTTTTTCATTTTGTTTTCAAATTTTATTTATTTATTTAAATTTATTTATTTATTTTGAGAGAGAGAGAGGGAGAGCACGCGCACATGCTCACGTGTGTGGGCGGGGGAGGGGCAGAGAGAGGGAGAGACAGAATCCCAAGCAGGCTCCACGCTGTCAGTGCAGAGCCCAACTGGGGGTTTGAATTCACAAACTGTGAGATCATGACCTGAGTTGAAATCAAGAGTAGGACACTTAACAGACTGAGGCACCCAGGCGCCCCCAAAATGTTATTATTCTTACTGTCTTTTAAATCTTTTCCTTATCTGCAGTTACATCTGGCTTCATTCCTAATGTTGCTTTTATTTTTATTTTTTGATAATTTCTTGCTTAAGGCTTTTAAAGAACAACTCTGGCTTTGGTGAGCATCTATAATTTTATATTTACCCTTAAAATTTTAATAAAATAATTTGTATGTTACTGGACAAGCTTTTCTTCTTCCAGAAAAATACAAGAACCTTAAGATTTTGAAAACCACAATCCTTACTTTCTGAATTCAAGCATTTTTTGCTTCTGATATTTCAGCTTCATCGTTTTTTAGACTACAAATTACACAGTATTATTGATATTGTTTTAATTTGTCTATGTTTGTTTAGAGTTGCCTATATCGTGATCATAGGGTTTACTTTTATCAAGATTTCTTCAAAAGATGGGGCGCCTGGGTGGCTCAGTTGCTTAAGTGTCCGACTTCGGCTCAGGTCATGATCTCACTGTTCGTGGATTCAAGCCCTGCATGGCGCTCTGTGCTGACAGCTCAGAGCCTGGAGCCTGCTTTGGGTTCTGTGTCTCCCTCTCTTTCTGCCCCTCCCCTGCTCATACTCTGTTTCTCTCTGTCTCAGTAATAAATAAACATAAAAATAAAAAAAAAAAGAGATTTCTTCTTGTATCTCAGACTGCATTCTTAAACTTTTTCTTCTTGAAGTACATACTTTAGAAATTATTTAAGGAGAATAGGAGGTTTTGTTCTTCTGAGAATATTTTTATTTCACCTTTATTCTTTAATGGCAGTTTTTGGAGTATGAACTTCTAGGTTCACTTTTACTTATTTTTTCTGAGCACACTCAAGAATTTAGTCCACTGCTGGTGTTGAAAAGTCAGCGCTAAGTTCACTGCCTCTCCTTTGTAGATAATTTCTTCTGTTCCTCCTTGCTCTTAAGATAGTCTCTCTATCCCAGGTTTTCTCTCCTATTTTACTATGATGTGTTTAGGTGTGCCTTTACATTTATTTATCCTGTTTGAAATTCATAGTGCTTCTTGATTTGAGAATGCATGGAATATTCTCTTCAAATGTTGCCTCTCCTTTATTCTTTCTATAATCTCCTCTGTTCCTTGGGGAACTCCAAGTAAACATAGTTGGTCTTTCTTATCATACCTCTGTAAATCTGAATTTTATTTCTACATGTGAAGTATACGTGTGTGTGTGTGTATGTATTTTTGGTCTCTTTATGCTACATTGTATGTAATTTCTTTTTGGTTAATTTTTTCTTCATCTATGTTTAATCTGCTGTTTAATTCATCTACTAAGGTTTTTTCATAATTTCTCTTTAAAAAAAATTAGTAGGGGGTGCGTGGGTGGCTCAGTTGGTTAAGTGTCTGACTGGCTCAGGTCATGATCTCATGGTTTGTGAGTTCAAGCCCCACATCAGCCTCCATGCTGATGGTGTGGAGCCTGCTTGGGATTCTCTCTCTCTCCTTCTTCCTCTGGCCCCTTCCATGCTCTCTCTCTCTCTCTCAAAAATAAACAAGCTTTTTAAAAAAATTAGTGGACTTGACTTTTTTAAGAGAAGTTTTAAGTTCACAGCAAAATCAAGTGGGAAGTATGCCGAGTTTCCATATACCCCTCTTACCACACTCACCCGGAGTCTCCCCATCATCAACACCCCACAGACTGAACACCAGTGGCTTCCAAGCTCACTTACTTTCCAAGACTCTAGTTCCAGACTTCAGCAGAATATGCTTTCAGCTTTTGGCAGCCTCAGATACTCAATTAAAAGTACCTATCTCGCCACCATCTGTCTATAATTTAGCTATATTTTATTGACCATTAGATGTTAAGAAGCAGGGATTTCAGGACCTCCACTCTGCCACACACCCTTCAGTCAGTTTTTACATTCCATTGTGTTTGCTACCTTAGATGTCTAAATCTTCTATCTCCTAATTTTTTCCTTTATTCCATTCTTCTGAAGAAACCCATCCCAAGGACTTCTTATGGTGCGAAGAGCATGGACTAGTCCAAAGAAATGAGATTATGTGTTAAACATCATCAGTTGTCATCCTGGCTGTGCCTGTAGAGACTCGTCAGCCTCCCTGAACCTCAGTTTTCCTCATCTGTAAGAGACAGAGTTGCTCTAGGAGATCTTGCAACCGCTTTCTAGCTTGGACATTTGATACAGAGTGTGGAGTCCTTCATGAGCCTGGCACCTGTGCCTGTCGGCTCTTGATTTATAGTTTAGCATGCTATTTGTCCTTCTGAGTATTTTTAAACATAGAAATTTATTTTAGCTTGAGAAGACAGGACTATTGTGTAGTTGCTCCATTCTGGTGACTTGTCTGGTCTTGGAGATGTCACTGGGCCTGTGACATATTGAAAAAAGACTGCATGGAGCCCTGGAGTTGAAATCCTCAGAGTGGACAGTGAGGCACACTATTGGGGGGTGGGGTGGGAAGGGAGGGCTAAGTTATAGCATTTCTATTCTAACACTGTTCCTTCAACCCATTCTCTTTCCCCCTCTTCCCTTCACCTATGTCCTCCTCTGTTCCTTTCTTTCCATAAATATTTGGGTGTATATAATGTGGTGTGGAATACAGTGCTGAACAAGACAGATTTGGTCCTAGCCTTTGAAAAGTTGACAATCTAGTGAGGGAGACAGATATTAGACCAATGTAATAGATTCAAATTTGGGTCCTAACATTGAGCATGAGAAATGTCACATCGTTTAAAAAAATGATTTTAGCTTGGACATATAATCATTTGGGTCAAGGAATATAAATGTAATTTCTAAGTAGTCCACCCCCCTTCCCTGGGGCTTGAAAAAAATCCAGAGGAGAGTGAAATCTGGGGATTTAAGAAATCAAGGACACCTGGGGAAAGGCCTCTTGTCCTCAGTCCATTGATGATCTCTGTCCAAACCTGTGGTGTCTACTTAAAGGTAGGAGATGCTGCTGCTCTTGGCACCCATTCTCTTGAAGCCACAATGTTATGTTGGATTTATGCTACTTTACTTGGAAACAGTTAAATTTGCGGAGTGTGGTGTAGGTGTAAGTTAATCTGAACAACATCTTGAAACTGGTATGGGAACCAAAGAGATATTAGAAATAATTCTTGGGGCACCTGGGTGGCTCAGTTGGTTAAGCGGCTGACTTTGGGTCAGGTCATGATCTCGCGGTTTGTGAGTTCGAGCCCTGCGTCTGGCTCTGTGCTGATAGCTCAGAGCTGGAGCCTGCTTCAGGTTCTGTGTCTCCTTCTCTCTCTGCCCTTTCCCTGCTCATGCTCTGTTTCTCTGTCTCTCAAAAATAAATAAACATTAAAAAATAATTCTTAATGAGCAATAAGATATCTTATTGATTAGGAATGATATGACAAGAGCCATACCACCTATATGAGTAAGATATAAGAACCCAAGCATGATATTCCAAGCCAGTGGACCTACCTTTCCCACTCTGAAGAGTATCCTCTTGAAAGGTTTTCACAGTGGAAGTCTCCTAATAGTCACTAAAAATTCTCTGACACCCATGATCTGGCCAAGCTGCTTCAAGCTTGGCCCATAGTATCTTGAGGACCACAAGACCAGGATGTATGGTGTTCAGTATGTGGCTCCATGTAGGCTCTTCATTGGAGGTCTTACCATCTTGGAAATGCTGGCGGAAGAGGCATCCATCCCTAATCCTCCCAGACTGACTACCTCTCTACCTTTCCTCACCTGCTCCTTTCATCCCTCCCCCTACTCAAGTGATCTAGTTCTACATCTTTTGAGATGTAGAATTTAATACATGGTATACTAAATCCAAAGGCTCTGTACTCTCTCCCCTGGAGAGAAGGAAGTCCTTATTATCTGTAGAAGGGGAGGGCCTAAAACCACTTACTTTCTTCTCAAAGGCTATTGCTAAGCAATGATAGCCCAGTATAATTTCTCAGTCAAGTTATTCCGCCACATAAGTAATTACACAAATAAGGATCTTACTTTCAATTTTGAGTCTTCTGAATTGTCCATCCAAGTTGAGTTAGCTACTTTTTAGGATCTGATGAAATCTTTATTTTAGTTAGGACTTTTCCTGAAAGATATGAAAAGAATGACAAATAAAGCCCTCGACACGAACATTTTGTTTGGGCACACGTGCCCTGAAGTATCCAGGGTAAGCATATTTTAAAGAAATCACCAATGTCCTTGGGATAGTAATGACTGTTCTACCAAGAAAAGTATAGAAGATTGAAAAAAAGAAGAAAAGTATAGAAGGTTGAATCTTATATGCATTTGTATTATCCTCTAAGCAATTGGTCTCGTTTTGTCCTGATGGGGTATTTTGCTTTTTGAAACCATGCTCATCACACACATATATATTGCAAAACATAATACAAATTTTTAAAAGAAAATAAAGCAAACTCTTCTGGGTTTTACACCCCAGTGTGTTTTTAGTACATAGAGATACTTTTTTTCTTTTGGCAATGCAAACAAAAGGGGTCTAGCGCCTTGATAAAAATACAAGATTCCTGCTCTGCCTAAAGCATATGCGTCTTTCCTGCAGATGTTTACTCAATTGGCACTGTGAAAACATTAAGCCAGGGAAAGAAACATCAATGTACGCTTCCATTTTAAGTCCTAAAAAATGGTGATTGGCATGAGTACAACATTCATGCAAGAAACATAGGCAGATGTATAATAAATGGGACTGAACTTACCCTATTAGTATGTAAAACATTATTATATTCTTCCCGATTTGCAACATTTACATATCTCATTATAAGTAGGATGCTCAAAATGCTATAGAAGATTTCATTTCACCCCTTTTGTGTAATACCTGCTACCAAGAAATATTAATGAGACAATCTCGTAAATCTTTATTTACTGCATCTAGTGTCTCCCCTAAATTTGCATTTGCAAACTATGATTGTATTTTGTTTCTGGAAGACCAGGATATGAATTTACTATTGCATATGCAGGCAGCCTCCTTAAAACCTCCTTTACTAAGGAATGTTGGAGGAGGAGACATAGCCATTGATAAAGACGTATTTGAAATTCATCTGAACACATTCCTTTGTATGTGTTTAACAGAACTTAAAACTGCAAAAAACATACATTTGCACTTTTTTTCCCACTTCAAGAAAACTAAGTATTTTGAGTTTATATACTTGGGAATATTATACACATTTTGTTAACTCTAAAGCCCTTCCTAAAAGGTTGAATTTTTAAAGTAAAGAATTAAAGAGTAAAGCACTGACAGTAATTCTGATACCCTCTGGGGACGTTGCATTAACTTTTAATTTGCAGCGTATTTGCATTTTACAGTGACAATCGTATATGTACATGATATGGGGATCTAACTGTTCAGAAACCTCACCCTCCATTGAACTATGCCCTGTTTAGAAGGTGGACAGAGGTTAATCTTGAGTGTGGAAAACAGAGGGTTCATTAAAAACTTTCTTTGTCCTACAGGAAGAATGGGTATCACAAGAAATTGCCAAGGAAATGAACATGATCTCTGACCTCTAGAAGCTCACAGAGTAAGTCTGTTTTCGTAAGAATAAAGCTGTGATCACTGGTTGTTCTGTAAAGACTTTAGGATCACAGAGACAATTCTAAAAATGTCAACAATTATATATTTTTTGTAATGTGTATTTGCAAAAAATTATCTAACGTGGATACTATTTCTCAGGGCAAGTCTAAAGGAGGGGGCAATCGATATAAAGAAAAATATTAGTTAAATAATAATAATAATAATAATATAGGTGATATTCAGATGTGGCAAGTTTTCTCTGTCTTCTGTCCTTATCTGAGCATCTTCAAAAGGCTTCCAGATGTTCTTTCCTGGACTCTTTCTTCCCATTTCAGCTGTACTGATACTCTACTCTTCCCTTTCCCAGCCCCTAGAACCCTCAGCCCCCTTCTTCAGGCTTGGGTGACACTTGGGTCACAAGAAAGCCACACTTAGGGGTCAAGTTAAATAAGAGTCAGAGTCCTTTGATAATCTTGCACACAGGTGTTGCTAAAGTGGGTGTAGGAATGGCCCACATTAGAGTCACCTGGGCTACTTGTTAGACATACAGTTTCCATTCTGGGGTGGGACCAAGGAAGATAGATTTTTTTAAAAATGTTTATTTTTGGGAGAGAGAGACAGACAGACAGAGAGAGAGAGAGAGAGACAGAGACAGAGACAGAGAGACAGAGAGCAAGCAATCAGGAAAGCAGCAGAGAGAGAGGAAGACACAGAATCTGGAGCAGGCTCCAGGCTCTGAGCTGTCAGCACAGAGCCCAATGTGGGGCTTGAACTCACCAATGGTGAAATCATGACCTGAGCCAAAGTTGGACACTCAACCGACTGAGGCACCCAGGCATTTGGAAGGCGGATTTTTAATAAGTACCCTAGGCGAGTAAGGATCCTGAGTAAAGTTGAAAAGTTAGGGATTAGTGATGGAGATAACTGAAGACGGTTCCAAATCCTTACTCAGGATAAGCAAAGGGCCCCAGGAGACATGCCAGGGTAGCAACTTCTTATCCAATGGAATATTATCATCATATAACTTGAAAATGATATGTGGAAGAATAGATCTTTCTGTGTTTTTGAGATCAAGAGTGCTCTTTTCAGCTTGTTGGACTGCAGTTTCCAATGGCTTGACTGTCTTCTTTAATGCCAACTTTGCAAGGAGGCTGCTGACAACTAAGCCAGAGCTCAGAAGGAAAATAGTTGGTGCTGGGCTTGGCCCACTGACACTGTGTGTAATCTTTTTAAAGAGAAAGTGCTACAGTAACAGGGTTCTTTTATTCTATCTTAGAATAATTCCTCCCAAATTAAAAAGGTTTCAGTTTCATAAGGCAATTTTGGTTACCTGATAATCCAGGTAGAGTATCTACTTTCATATAAAATTTATAAAATATACAAAAATTAACTCAAAATTAATCAAAGACCTAAAAGTATGAGCTAAAACTATAAAACAAATTAGAAGAAAACAGTTGTAAATCTTCATGGTCTTGGATTACACAATGTTTTTTTAAGACATGATACTACAAATTCAAGAAGTAACAAGGAAAATAGATAATATGAGCTTCATCAAAATTAAAACTTTTCGTGGAGGGGGGGCACCTGGGTGGCTCAGTTGGTTAAGCGTCTGACTCTTGGTTTTCGCTCAGGTCATGATCTCACGGTTTGTGAGTTTGAGCCCCACATTGGGCTCTGCAGAGTGCAGAGCCTGATTGAGATTCTATCTCTCCCCTCTTTGTGCCTCTCCCCTATTTGTGCTCGTTTTCTCTCTCTCTTAAAAGAAATAGATAAACTTAAAAAATTTTTTAAAGTTTTTTTTTCCTTCCAATTACATGTCAAGAAAGTGAAAAGACAACCCAGAGAAAGGGAGAAATATTTGCAAATTGTATACCTGATAAGGAATATGTTTCTAGAACACAGAAAGAACTGCTATGACTCCATAATAAAAGATAAATAACCAGATTAAAAATGAGCAAAATAGGAGCACCTGAGTGGCTCAGTTGGTTAAACATCTGACTCCTGATTTCGGCTGAGGTCATGATCTCAAAGTTGTGAGATGGAACCCCTCTTGGGGCTTTGCACTGAGTGTAAAGTCTGCTTGGGATTCTGTCTCTCTCTCCCTTTCCCTCTCCTGCCCCCTCCCCCAACTCGCACACATGCATTCTCTCTCACTCTCTCTCTCTCTCTCTCTCTCTCAACGAAATGGGCAAAATATCTTAATAGATGTCTACAAAGAAGGTATAAAAAAGATGGATGAGTACATGCAAAAATTTTCAACATTATTAGCCATCAGGGAGATGCAGATCAAAATCACACTGCAATACTGCTTCAAATCCATTAACAATCAAATTTTGATTTGAAAATCCATTAATAATCAAATTTGATTAGCTACAATCAAAACCAAATAGTAACAAGTGCTGGTGAGAATGTGGAGAAACTGGAACCCTCAAACACTGCTAGTGGGACTAGAAAAATGATACAGCTGCTTGGAAGAACACTATAGCAGTTCCTCAAAAGGTTAAACACAATCTTACCATATGACACAGAAATTCCACTCCTAGATATTCCCAAGAGAAATGAAAACATACATCTAC
Organism: Cryptoprocta ferox; assembly: GCA_028646485.1. NCBI lineage: Eukaryota > Metazoa > Chordata > Mammalia > Carnivora > Eupleridae > Cryptoprocta > Cryptoprocta ferox. The sequence continues at coordinate 48,540,143 of CM053572.1, read as the reverse complement.
ACAAAAAATTGTACAAGAACACTCATAGCAACATTGTTCATAAGAGCCCAAAGGTGGAAACAACCCAAATGCCCCTCACCTGATGAGGAGGTAAATAAAATGTGGTATATCCATACAAGGAATAATACTCCTTAATAAAAAGGAATGAAGTACTGACACGTGCAACAGCACAGCACAGCTGGACTCTCAAAACATTATGCTGAGTGACAGGAGCCAGTCACAGAAAATCACATATTGTATGATCCATTCATGCAAATGTCCACAATAGGCAAATCCATAAAAAATAGAAAGTAGATGAGTGATCACCAAGGGCTGGGGTGGCAGTAGAAGGGGCGATGGTTGGGGGGAGAACTGGGAGTGGTACACATCATCACCTTTCTGAGGTGATGAAAGTGTTCTGAAAGTGGAACGGCAGTTGCACAATTCTCTGAATATACTAAAACTTACTGAATTGTACCTTTAATGGGTATGTGAATTATATCTCAATAAAAGTGTTATAAAAAAATGAGAGGGCCAAGAGGAAACTCCTTAAATGGAGGAACAGGGATTTGACAGTAAGTCCTCAGAAAGTCATTGTGTGAATACATTTATATTCCAGTCTAGTGAAGCAGAGCTTCTGAGTTCTCAGGGAACTGAGAGCTCACTTCTCTTGAAAAGTGTTTACCAACCTAATGTGGGTGTGCACAGTCACAAAGATGTATGTGTATGGGACCGGGGCCAGGGAGATTCAGAGTCGATGTGTTTCAATAAGGATGAAAGTATAAGTATGTAATACAGAGGAGAGGAGAAGAGAAAGAGAGAGAGAAAGAAAGAGAGAGAGAGGGAGAGAGATTGGCAGGTAGGTAATATTAAATTGCATTATAGATGGTAAATGGGAAACCAATTAGTCTGATCAAGCTAGAGACTAACATTATCTTGCCTCTTCTACCCTGGACTTCTATCTTTCGGTGATCTGCCTCTGCTAAGAGCTCATCTAAGAACATCAAGGGCAACTGTCGTGAACACTCTTCATTCCCAATTTTGGCTTCTGCTCTTCGATTTTGCAAAATTGGGCTGAATATGTGTGAGTCTCACTGCCCCTCAGTCCCGGAACTGAGCTCCTTCTAACACTCTTACTACTTGAGGGCATCCCAGTTGCGAAAGAAGTTCATTACCAGTTCTCCATTCCAAGTGAAGCAGCTAAGAGAAGGAACTTAATTTGGGCCCCCCTTTCACAGCCAATGAATCTTGATAATGTAATATGGAAGTCCTCCAGTGTTCTTCAGTGCCCATGCATGAGGTTAGAGTAAAGGGTCCTAAAAACGAGAGAAAAGAAAAGAGTTATAAACTCTTGGCTTTTGTATCAAATTAATACTAATTACATTCATTTACATGATTTGTTTATGCCTGGTTACCAGGTGGCACAATGATTGTTTGGACTGGAAAATTTGAGTCAGATGAATTTTATCGTGCATTCTGATTACTAAATTCTTTCCTTGAAAGAATGTTATTACTGGTAACACGGTCATGATTTCCCATAGCTGGAAAAAATTAAAGGGAATAACTGTGAAATGTTTTTGAGTAAACCTTATAATTACTTTTTTTCCCCAGCAATATTTTAGGACAAAAATCTCAATATGGCCACATTTATACATGCTCTTTTGTCCTATTGCAGGGCTGGGATCAAAAATAGACTCCAGTTTACAAATTCTATGGTACCTATCTATGCCATAGGATAGAATGAAGGCATATCCTATTTAAAAAATACACTCCCGAGAACAGATTCTTTATGTGAAATCAGTGATAGTTGGTCTTCCTGGAGTATCTGCAGTGAGGATGCGTTCTCAGTGGCATACATAAGCTATTATTTATTTTCTTCAATTCTTTTTGCAACTTTTGACCAATCCTCTATAAGCACAGTGGTGTTTTAATGCTCTTTTACATCAGAGAATTTCAACCAATCCCTTATTTACTGTTGATTTGTACCATTGATTTCCTGACCACTTTCATGAAGGAGCCTTGAGCTACCATGATTCTTGCCTTTTAATGGCCAGTGGGATTATCTCTTAATTTACTTTCAGCAGATCGAGCATGGTCACTTGTATACCCTTTCCCCCCCACTCATTATTAGTCAAAATTATCTACAAAAAAGAAAATAATGACAGGATAAGAAATCTCAGCTGAATGAATAAAATGGACAGTGCCCCCTCAGGTTGAGAAAAGTAGACTATATCATGTTAGAACCACTGGCTAAGCATCGCAAACTATGAAGTGTCTAAAATGTTACTCTCCTTACAAGGTAATGAGTTAGGCTGCCAGTTTCATGTATGCTGGTGGAAGATACAAGAATCCTGGGTTAGACACAAAGAATAGCTTATTACTCACAGCAATAGCAACAGCTAAAGTACCAGCAATAATGAGCATGTTCTCTGAGCTCTACTTCTCATAGCGTGAAACCACAAGGACCAGGTGAAACCTACACAGAGACTGAACTGCATTAAAAAAATTTTTTTATGTTTATTTATTTTTGAGACAGAGAGAGACAGAGCATGAGTGGGGGAGGGGCAGAGAGTGACAGAGACACAAAATCTGAAACAGGCTCCAGGCTCTGAGCTGTCAGCCCAGAACCTGGTGTGGGGCTCGAACCCATGAACTACAGGATCATGACCTGAGCTGAAGTCGGATGCTTAACCGAATGAGCCACCCAGGCGCCCCTGAACTGCATTTTAGAGAAGAATCCTGAGCTTAAGGATTTGCAGATATTTTACAGTGGCGAGTGAGCAAGTCTGCCCTTTGCTCTGGAAGGGGAAACTAGTTCTATAATCGAAGGCTTTTGATTACATAAACATTCTTGGAGAGTCTTGGAAAGTTTATTATATAAACATGACTCTCGAGACTGAAAGGTGAAACTGTGATGTGAATAGGGCGTGTGGTCAGTCAGTGGGTGTTAATTCCTGACTCTATCACTTGTACCTTGAGTGATTTATTTGATCTTTTCAGTCTCAAGAGTTTTCATACCCACCTCATGCCATACCCACCTCATGCCATAACTGCCTCACTGTGTCTCTCTGAAGATTAATGGAAGAAGTAGCACCATGTCTGGCACATAGTAAGCACCCAACAAACAATAACTGTTACTGTTATATTTTTTCCCAAAATACTACCATAGCTTACATATTATTTCATAACCTGGTTTTTAAATTTAGAAGTATATCATGCATATTGCCTCTGATCCTGGAGTTCTTTCTTCAGGTGAATGGAGTCTTGCTCAGTAGTGGATGTAAATCAGGTTGACTACCCCAGGAAACAACTAGCTGGTCTCTGAAGATGTGCCCAGGCAATTCTGGGGCACGCTGTTCTTTGGACTGATTCAGGAAGTGGCCATTAAGGAGAAGGCACAAGGTCCCAGGAGAAATAGACAGGAGTGTGATACTTTTGAGGCCTGTGGTTACTTTTGAGGCCTGTGGTTAGAACTCTTCAAATTCCTCCTGGGCAGGTGACTCCTGCTCTTCCATCTCCTTTGCACAGATGAAAAAAACCTTTGGTTTGGGGAGATAAAACAGAGTTGTTTCACTCAGGTCATGAAGGAGGGCAACATAGTGTATTTACAGGTAACCTGGTGTCAGACCCTTTTACGTCAGAGATGACACACTTTTCTTGCTCAAGCTCCCAGTTAGAAGCTGGGGAATTCTCTCCATTGAGCAGTGCTTTGGGCCTCTCGCTACCTGTGTACAGGGCCCAGAAGGCAGCTTTATTACAAGAAAGGAAAACCAACAGTCACATTCTGCAATAGGCTAGTAGTCACTCAGAACCCCACAACACTTCACAGCTTTATAATACCCCTAAAAAATACCCCATAGGCATGCTCCCACAGTTTTTCCTGGACCTCCCATTTCAAATCCCAGCTCTGCCATTTTCTAGCTGTGTGAACTGGAATAAGTAAATTAACTTCTCTGTGCCTTACTTTCTACATCTGTAAAATAGAGATGATAATAAAACTTATCTCATAGAGTTGTCACAAATATTAAATCCATATGTCAAGCAATTAGATTAGTGCCTGGCATGTGGCAAAAAATGATTATTGTTTTTAATCATCATCAACATTACTCATGAGCCCCAGTGTTCTCAGCTTGATCAGGGCAGTTACTACTAATTTTCTACCAGATTCTCTAGCTCTAATACAGACTAGGTTAGGGTCCTTCATGGCCTTAGTACCTTTGAGGGTGGCTTTATTTCTTTGTGGAGAGGTAATGCTCCCCTCTGCTTTGGGGCTCCCTTCCCCCTTTTGGTTGTGGGAGAAGCAGCAGGGTTCATTCTGTTTTCTAAAGAACCCACTTCTCACCCCAGCCCAGTCCCATCTTGATGGCTGGATGAAGTGGCCCCTCTTCGAGACCATTCCACTGTCTAGGAGCCTCAGTTATACTTGCAGTCAGTACAGGCTGGTAAAGGAGTAGGAATTCTCTCCGAAAGCTTTTCTGTGCCCTGCAAGCCTGCATGTGGCTCTCCAGTGGGAGGTCAGAGCTCCCAGAACTTGCTGCTGCCAGGAGAGCTCTGTAGGCATAAAGGCAGCACAAACTCTCAGGTATCCACCCCCTTGAATGATTTTTAAACAAGCTCCTCTGGAACATGTCTATACTAATAATGCCTTTCGTTTATGCAGTGATAATAACCCAAGCGTGCAGCTCTGTGACAGGGCTGGGCCTGACTAGGCCTCCTCCCTGCCACCGTCATGTGTAGGTAGATAATGTGTTTTCAGCGTTTCTCTGGAGCAGGAAGCAAACACCAACAATTGAGGGATAGGCTGGAGTGGGTGTGGAAAGCTGCTTCCCAAAATAGCACCATGCTGTGGCATTTATTCTTTAAGGAAAACTATTATGGCAGGATTGAAAGTGCAGTGCTGCATTGCGAAGCTCTCAGGGTGCTTTTGGTTCATCAGCGTACAAAACAATGGCGGCCACCAGCAGCTCTGGGGCTGCTAGCTGAGCACAGCCCAGGGCTCAAGACTAGTGTCCTATACTGCTTGGCACACACACAAAAAGCAAGAAGACAGGAATGGCTAAACGTCCAGGGCACTTATTTAGTGGCTATCATCTGGCCCTCACCTAGCCTGCCTGTGGGTGATAGCCAGAACTCCTAACTTCCACCCAGTTCTGCCCTCTCATGGGATTAGATTTCTGTTTTTGTATCCCCGCTCCACCTCCTATGTGACTCTGGGTAAGGTGCTTGCCCTCTCTCAGCCAGTCTGATCCTCTGTAAATGGAGATGATAGTACCATGCTCCTGGTAATAAGGGTTAAATGAGACATTTTGTGTAGAGGCTAAGCAAAGGCCTGGCCCGTGATCACTGCTCAATGAATGTCAGCGAAGGTATTATCATTATTACTCCTTCAGGGGTGTGAGCCTTTGCCTCTCCTGCCTCCCAGGCTACTGGCTTCTTTTTTTTTAAGCTGACATTTTCTCATTTCTGAGATCTGTAGAAATGACATGTTTGCACATAAATTTCAGGTGTAACTTAGCTTCATTCACATGTCATAGACTGCTTTACAGGAATATTTTTCTAGGGAAATGTCACAATTTCATTATTCGGTGCCTCATGTTGTGCTTTGACTCATACTGTTTCCTCCCAGTTAATCCACCAAGGATGGTGGTTTGCTGGAGAACTGCACAAAATACAGAACGCTTTGTGAATGTGCATGTCATCCTTACACAGCGGCCATACTAATCTGTTTCATCCCAATTTTAATATAGGTGCTGCTTAAGCAAGCATAGGCTACTGGCCATCTCCCCTCTGGGAGGCAGTGCAAAGGAGAAGGGAGCAAACAGAGCCTAGAATTGCTCCGCCAGGCTCAAACTGTGCCTCTGCCACCTTTTTGCTGTTTAAATTTGGGCACATTCCATAATTTCCCTGTGCTTCAGATCCCTCTCTGCAAGTGGAGGGACAATCGGGTCCATCTCCTAGGGGTGCTGTGAGGATTAATGCACTCATCCACAAGAAGCCCTTCACTTGGTGCTGGGTGAGTGCCTACATCTCACGTCCAGGCAGGACATGACACAGTGCCTGTCATCAGCTCAGCACTCAACAAGTCACTCTTTGCTGGGTTGAATCTAATGTAATAGACCAGATACCTTTGGTTTCACCCTGTTTCCCCTTCTCCCAGGTTCCACTGAAAGTCTTTAAACATATGGCCCATGAAAAACAACAGAGGTATGATGGGTGAATCCTTGCTTTCCAGGATCTGAGCAATTTCTTGGGCAGCAGGATTATCAGTCCTAAACCAGGATGGGCCTGTGCAAACCAGAGTGGTTGGTCACCCAACTACTACTTGCATCTTCCATCTGTGGGGCCAAAGCTGAGGTGTTTGCTTTTAGAGGCTACTGGCATGGAAAGGTGGCAATGTCGGTGATACTCCCCACCTCCAATTGTTGTTAATGCCTCCGCTCTCCCAAGTGCTACTGAAATCTGCAGTCTATAACCCTACACTGCACCTCCCATCACAAACACTGTGGTATGCTTCCCAGGAGTGGGATGTGTTGGCCGGGGGTGGTGGAAAGACATACCTTGAGCAGAGCGACATTCATCTTAGCCCCACTTCCAGGCAATCACACTGATTTCTTGAGAGTTTGGTGCTGATGGAAACTTGGGGTCCTATTTTGCACTAGACTAGGAGTTGGTACACCTGGTTCTAATCTCCACTTTCCTCTTTGAGCTGTGTAACCTTGGATAAGAAGCCTAACTTCTGCAGGAATCCAATGTCCTCATCTGTAAAACAGGAAGAAAATGAGATAATCCATCCATCATTGTGCCCCATGGGGCAGGGGCAGTGGCCACCAGTCCACAGCCTGTATGGTGGGCAGGTGATGCTGGCTGAGAGGATTAGGAGAGGAGGATGCTGCCCAGCTTCCCTGCTTGTGCTAACACTGCTCTGCTCCTCCCTTGTGAACACTGGGTCATTTCCACTTTGATGGAAAGTCTGGCAACTTCATCTGCTGTTACATGAGGCCATGCCCTGAAAACGTCTCACCTTGGGCATGTTACTTGAACTCTCTTAGCCTCAGTTTCCTCATCTACTAAATGAGGATAATTATAATACTCTCTTGTTGAGTTGTTGTGAGAATGGTTCATTAAAGGCCAAGTATCTGGATTCAGGAGATGGATTTGTATGCAAGCATGTAGAATCAGTCTTATTATTTTATACCCATATCTCATTCTCTAGGTCAATCATCAAACTCCCATTTATTGAACACTTATTCTGTGCTAGGTACTGAGCTAGGCCCTGGGGACACAGTGATGAATGGGGCACAGTTCCTGGCCTCAAGGAACTCAAAGGAGGCCAAAGGGATAAGTTAGCAGACTATTTATTCTCCTTTTCCTTTTGTCTTTTTAAGACAATTTATTAAGGGCTCACTGTGGCAAAGATTGCTAGATCTCTAAGCAGTATAATCTTTCCCTTTTTTTTTCCTAACAGAATTCCTATATTGCTGGGTGTGGCAAGGTGCCCACTAAAACATCCAGCCTTCTTTTTAGAGATATGTATGGGGTAGAGGGTTGGCAATGAAATATAACTGGAAGTCAATGAGTGGAGCTTACAGGGAAAGCTTTTTAAAGGGGGATGGCTCAGCCAGAAGGTCTCATTTGTCTTTTCCTTGCATCTTCCTTCTCTTTACCTGGAGCACCGAAGTGACGGGTGGAGCTCCAGTATTCACCTTATGAATATGAGGACAGAGATCATACCCTAGGAGCTGGAAGGAGCCTAGGTCCTTCATGACATTTCGGAGTCACCATATATGCTTCAGACTGTTTAACTCCACACTTAAAAAAAAATTTTTTTTAATGTTTGTTTATATTTGAGAGAGAGAGAGAGAGAGAGAGAGAGAGAGAGAGAGAGGGTGTGAAAGGGGGAGGGGCAGAGAGAGAGGGAGACACAGAATCTGAAGCAGGCTCTAGGATTTAAACTATCAGCACGATGTGGGCCTTGAACCCATAAACTGTGAGATCATGACCTGAGCTGAAGTCAGACACTTAACCAACTGAGCCACCCAGGTGCCCCTTAACTCCACACTTCTTTTTTTTTTTTTTATAGTATCATTCTATTTTTTTTTTTTTGGTTGATTCATCTTTATTTTTTTTTCTTTCATAATTTATTGTCAAGTTGGTTTTCATATAACAGCCAGTGCTCATCCCCACAAGTGCCCTCCTCCATGCCCATCATCCCCCTTCCCTTCTCTCCCTCCCCCATCAGCCCTCAGTTTGTTCTCAGTATTCAAGAGTCTCCATGGTTTGCCTCCCTCCCTCTCCCCAGCTATTTTTCCCCCTTCCCCTCCCCCATGGTCCTCTGTTAAGTTTCTCCTGTTCCACTTATGAGTGAAAACATATGGTATCTGTCCTTCTCTGCCTGACTTATTTCACTTAGCATGACACCCTCAAGTTCGATCTACGTTGCTACGAATGGCCATATTTCATTCTTTCTCATGGCAATGTAGTATTCCATTGTATAGATAAACCACACCTTCTTGATCCATTTGTCAGTTGATGGATATTTAGGCTCTTTCCACGATTTGACTATTGTTGAAAGTGCCGCTATGAACATTGGGGTACGTGTGCCCCTGTGCATCAGCACTTCTGTATCCCTTGGGTAAATCCCTAGCAGTGCTATTGCTGGGTCATAGGGGTCTATTGTTAATTTTTTGAGGAACCTCCACACTGTTTTCCAGAGTGGCTGCACCAGTTTACCCACCAACTTAAGCCCACACTTCTTATTGTATAAGGGGGAAAATATCTCTGCTTGATTTAAAACAATATTTCAAGTCACAGTTACTAGTAGCTGAACACAATTTCTAGTTGATCTATCTAACAGATGTGGAGCAGAGTGCAGAAAATGATCTAATTTTCCCCCTAAATGTGAAGAAGTGAAGGTCACAGAAATCTAACAATTGAGAACTTAATGTTGAAACCCAAGATGCCCATTAATCTTTCCCAGTATAGACCAAGAGAAGCTGACTAAACCTGCCTGTTCTTTGTATGGCCTCCATAGGAAAGCTGAGTTTGAAACACCCTTAAATTCTGGTCTCTCTAAGTTTTGACACTGGGGAATTAAATTAACAGAATTAAGTTTTTTTAATTTCAGCTTTGTTGGCATTAGATGATGAGCCTGAATAATCTTTTTTTCTTAGTAGATGGCTCACAAATGCTCAAGACCTTAATCAGAAACCCAGATTGCTTGGGGTGCCTGGGTGGCTCAGATGGTTGTGTCTGACTCTTGATTTTGGCTCACGTCATGATCTCAGGGTTCATTAGGCTGAGCTTCACACTGGGTTCTGTGCTGACACTGTGGAGCCTGCTTGGAATTCTCTCTCCCTCTCTTTCTGCCCCTCCTGTGAGCATGCGCTCGCTCTCACTCTCTCTCTCAAAATAAATAAACTTAAAAAAGAACCCAGATTGTTTTATCCATCTGCATTTTCCTGTTATAGTTGTATTTTTAATAATGTTAAAGGAATTTAGAATTTTTAAATTCACCTAGCACACATTTTTACTCATTCCAAGCAATAATAAGAACAGTTTGCATTTACTGAGCACTTACTCTTTGCCAGTCACTGATAAATACTCAACAAATAGAGCCTCACTTAATTACTTCAACATCCCTATTGAGAGACATGATATTACTACTGCCATTTTGCAGATGGGGAAACTGACACAAAGGTAAGGAGGGAGCATAAGGCAGGCTGAGAGCAAAGTACAAGCTAGCACACCTCCCCGCCCCAGGTGTGATATGTGTGATATTCCTTGGGCATTCCCAGCTACCCAGAAACAGGAAAGGACAAACAAACGAACAACAACAACAACAAACAAGTGGTTAAACTGATAAGAGTCTCCACCAATTTACAAGAAAAATGCAATCCTATCAATAGCCTAAAGTCCAGGAACTCCCTACTGTCTTAATGTTAATGCTTTGCTAGAGGGAAAAACAACCTTAGCTTGAGAACAGCTAGACCTCCAGTAATCTGTGAGTCTTTAGCATATGAAAATCTCTTTGAAAACTTCTCTTTTGACTTTACCTCTCCCAGCCCCATAGTATATAAGGATCCACTCTTCACAACCCCAGTGTAGTTCTTCCTGCCAATGGGTCCTGCCCATGCTTTAATAAAATCACCTTTTGGCTCCAGAGACGTCTGTAAGAATTCTTTCTTGGTTGTCAGCTCTGAACTTCCCAACACCCCAAAACCTCATCAAAGAGAGTTTAAGTAGCCTGTTCCAGGTCACACAACTAAGAAGTGATGATAGGATATGAAGTCGGGTAGTAACGTATCCTGTCCTGGAATAGGTGAGTGACTTTGAACAAAAGCTGTTTCTTTACATAGGAAAAAGGAGATATATTTTCTAGAAACTACTTAAACTTGCCCAAGCACATGCTGAATTCACCCAAGATCTTGGGCAGTCTCTAGGGAGACTCTGGTCTTAGGGGATGGTAAAGAGGATGCTCCCTTATTTGAAGGCAACCAACATGTATAATATTTGTGCACCTGCATCCTCATCTAGAACATCTGAATTCCATGACGATTCATGTAAGCAGGGAGAAAGGAAGACAGAAGAAACATTCAGTAGTCAATGCCTGGCAAGTAACCAGGTGCTTATCAGAATGATAGCTTGCTTGATAACATACCTTTGTTGGCGTCCTTCTCTTACCTGTCTCCCTTATCAGCACTTCCTGGGATCACCTCCCAAATAAATGACTTGCACTCAAATACTTATCACAGGATCTTCTTCTGAGCAAGTCAAATTAACACTCATGTTATCTACAACATCCGTCCATCCATCTATCTATCTATCCATCTATCCATCCATCCACTTAACCCTACCAACCTACAAAATGCCAGGAAACATGTAATACTCAGGATAAGATATAAATAAATTACTATCCTTGAACTACAGTTGTTCAGTTGAATGACTTTATATTTCCCTTATAACCAGGCAGAGATATTTGATACACTGGCTTCCAAAGAAGCATTGGGAAGACTGGAGAATTCCTTGTTCAGACTCTTGAAGAGGGCTTTCCTAGCAAAGCCATTCCTGCAGGAGCAAATAGAGCCTGGCACACAAAAAAGTATTCAAGAAATACTGAACGAGTATACAAATGGGCATAATGAACAGATGGATTAATTATAATATGTTTTCTCTAGGGTCCATCTCCCTTGTTTTAATTCACAATTAAAATACTATCTCAAGAAATCAAGAAACTCATTCAGGTGAGGTGAATGTGAGGTCCCTTTTGGCAAAGATTTTACATTTAAAAGAAGAGGGAGCAGGGAGAAAGATGAACCCAAAGAAGGACCTCTGTGCAGTGTGGAGAGATTTGGGGGTAGCAGTCTTTTCTGGTATGCCTCAAATCAAAGAATGCAATAAGGTTAATCCCAGGTGCAAGAATGAGCAAGGCCATGTTTTGAGTTCCTGCCCTATCTGTTATGTGTAATCCATGATCTAATGTTTATGATTGTTTACATTTGAGAGTTCTAAGAATGACAGCTCTTAACCCTGTGCACACTGCCATATGGAGAGGCCAGCTGAGGCGTGAGTCCTGAAGAGTTGCCAAAAACATGAAGGGTGCAGATAATTGGTGTTTTAGAAGAGTTCATGGTGGGCTTTTTTTTCATGGTGGGCTCCTGGAGTACTTTATGGAGTGTTTAGAGGGGGTTGGAGCTGGTACTTAGATCATGGGTAGGATTCGGCTGGGCAAAGTGAATAGTGTTAGTCCTCATTTATCACCTACTTCCTGTGTGCAGGCTCTGGGGTAAGGGCTCCTTCCTTTAATCCTCTCTAAACTCAAATAGGCATCTGTACCATTATTCCCATTTAAGATGAATGTTAGAAGAATTAAATAATATGCTCATAGGCAAACAATGAATAAAAGGCAGTGCATCTGCTTTCAGAACCTGCCTCTTAGTAGCCATTCTGAACCACTCTATTGCTGTGGTATTTCTTACAGGGATGGTAGGGAAGTTAGACTGGAAAAAAAAAAGCAGCAACATTCTTCAGTCATCATGGCCTTGAGTGAGTGTCAGGACAAGATTCTATCCACTGCATCCTTGGTGGCAAGTATCTTGGTGGGTCTGAACCAGTCAGAGTGGAATTAGGGGCTGTTTCTGATCTCTTCTATACAGTGTGTAACACACCACTAGGTATTTTTATCTAGGTGTTGATAGGGGGTCATGCTCGGGTATCTCATGCAGAGAAGGCTTCAGTGACCCAGGTGGAACCTAAGTGGGAAATAGGATAAATTCTGACTAGGTGCAGCTGTGGGCTGTGGAGAAGAATGGCTCCTCCCTTTGCAATGGTTCAGCCTGAGACACACTTGAATGTCAAGTACTCTTGTACCATGGCCTTGCTGCCAGAACAGTTGGAACGCATGAAAACAGAATCCCCACAGGACTTGCTTTATTATGTACCTCCACTGTTTTTCTTTTTAAATTTTTTAATTGTGGTAAATTAAACATGTAACATAAAATTGACATTTAAGCCACTTTAAGTGCACAGTTTAGTAATGTTAAGTACATTCATATTGTTTTGTAACCAATCTCCAGAACTCTTTCCATTTTGCAAAACTAAAACTCTACACCCATTAAACAATTCCTCATTTAGACTCCCCCCCAGTCCCCAGCAATCACCATTCTAGTTTTTGACTCTATGAATTTGAATATTTTAGATATCTCATCTAACTGTAATCATACAGTATTTATTTTTCTGACTGGCTTATTTCACTTAGCATAATGTCCTCAAGGCTCATCCATGTTGTAGCAGGTGTTGGGATTTCCTTCCTTTTTCCTTAAGTCTGGATAGTATTCCACTGATGTTCACACCACATTTTATTATCCATTAATCTGTTCATGGACTCGGGTTGCTTCTACCTCTTGGCTATTGTGAATAACACTGCTTATGAATAAGGGTGTACAAATACCTTTTTGAGATACTGTTTTAAATGTTTTTGGGATCTATACCATTGTTTCTCATGTTCAATGGCCACAATAGACAAAAAAGGAAGAAGGAAACTACCAAAAAATAAAAAAACTTCACCAAAAGTGGGGTGCTTGGGTGGCTCAGGTGGTTGAATGTCTGACTCTTGATTTCGGCTTTGGTCATGATCTCATGATTTGTGAGTTTGAGCCCTGCATTGGGCTCTGTGTTGACAGCATGGAGCTTGCTTGGGATTCTCACTTTCTCTCTCTCTCTGCTCCTCCCCTGCACATTTGCTCTCTCTCAAAAATAAATAAATAAACATTAAAAAAATATTCACCAAAAGGTTGCAGATGGCTGTGTGAAAACCCATAAAGGCAGTGGAATAGCCAGTCAAGAGAGAAGAGAAACTGATAGCCATACTAAGCAGTTCCAGAGGCAATTTCTAAGCCCCAGATGTTGGGCAGCTGCCAATCCTCATGGGACTAGAAAAGATTCTGGAGCTGCCATGTCCAATTCCCTCATGGGCTCTTCAGTGGTACCATGGCTAAATCCTTGCTTTGGGTCCTGAGTTCAGCTGAGCATTATTTGGAACTTGTTCTCATGAACAGTCAAGTCTAAATAGTCAGTCTTAGATTCAAGCCATAACAACCGTCCACTCCCAGCTCTATTCTAGAGGCTCTAGACAGAAAAGGCAATGTCCTGAAAGATAATGTTCAGCCTTCAGCTGTCCCTTACTCCTTAGCTGTGGAAAGAAAGGCTCGACCTGTCACCAGAGCCCAACTGCACACCATCTGAGCTCTTGGGAAGGTGGACGGAAGTGTGGTTTGCTCCAGCCTTGCCGTTTAGGGCTAGGTGCATGACATATGTCCTTTACAGAAGCCATGTGTACCCCTCCCTCTTCTGGGAGAGATGGAAGGGCTTGTAGGAGGTCCCCCACCTTTGCTAAAAAGGCCTGGTTCTGGGGGAAGCAGGATGGCCCTCAGCACAAGGTGAGGCTGCCTCATCTGGTCAGCAGGAGCTGTCCATCCCTTCTAAGGTTCTGAGCTGCAAGTACCAGGCTGCGGCTGGCTCCAGGGGACTCGGGGAGGGGTGCCAGAAGGCAGTGAAGCCTGCTCAGGGCTCAATATTTTTGTGCTTGGAGTCCAAGAGAGAGGCCTTGGTGCTCTTTGTCCACACTCTGCACTAAGGGGACTTCTGGCTGATATTCCTCTATTCCTCTATGGGCTAATTCTAACCCTGCAAAGAGAGCAGGGTGTGACTCTGGTCCCAGAGGCATGCTTTCCAGACTCTGTGTTCCTTGGTTCCAGACAGCAAGGGCTGCTTGGGGCTGCAGCACTGGGAGTGCAGACTAGTCCCTTTTCAGGGCTGCACTTAGAATCCTATTAGAGCTGGAAGGGACCCTGGAGATCATCTGATTCAAGCCGGTCATTTTATGGAAGTTTTAATTGAGTCAGACATGTGAAATGACTTGCCCCAGGCCACAGTGTTAAAAAACCAGATCCAGCAGTGTCACCCCGTTTCTTCCCTCCGCCCTGTAGGGTCTCCTCTGAAGTTAGGAACACAGTCTCAGGGTAGTTGTCTGAAGCATGAGAAACACAGCTTCAGTCAGGAATGAGGCTGTCATGAGGACATGTACCATACAGGTGGGTACCCTACAGGTGTGTGTAGGGAATAGAAAATTTGGCTTTGGTCAGTTTAGGAGATGGCTCTTCTTAAAATGTCTGTCACTAGCCAAGTTCTTAAAAGATTCCTTATATTCACATATCCACAGAAAGAAACTATATTCTCAGCCTCCATTTAGTTATTCTTTTGAGCTGAGCAAAACTCCTCTCTTCTGGTCACTTGAGTAATAGTTCTCTTCTGAGACTTCAAATCTATAAACGCAAATGATCTTTTCTTTTTGTTGATCTGTCTTCTATTTTTCCTTAATTGTCTTCTCCATACCTGGATGTATTTGACCTGTCTGCAGAAACCAGGGCAGTACCTCTCTCAGTAATCTAAAGCCTTCCACACGGAGCCCAGACACTCCAGATTGCAGCCACTGCCAAACCCATACTATCTGCTATGTGCCAGAAGTGTTCCATATACTCTTCTAATCCTCATAGTTGTCCTAAGTGACAGCTACAGTAACATTGCAGAAATGGAGTCTGGGAGGCTCTGACTTGCTTAAAGATCTTTTTTATTTTTTAATGTTTATTTATTTTTAAGAGAGAGAGAGAGAGAGAGAGAGAGGCAGACTGCAAGCAGGGTAGGGGCAGAAAGAAAGGGAAAGACAGAATCAGAAGTAGGCTCCAGGCCTTGAGCTTCCAGCACAGAGCTTGACATGGGGCTTGGAGCCATGAAATATGAGATCATGACCTGAGCTTAACCAGCTGAGCCACCCAGGTACCCCTGAATTTCTTGAAGTTCTAAGATGAGAGGGGGGACAGAGAGAGAGAGAAGGAGAGAGAAGGAAAGGCAGAGAGAGAGAGAGAGAGAGAGAGAGAGAAAGGGAGAGAGAAAGGGGGTGGGGAAAGAAAGAGAGAGAAAGAGAGAGAGAGAAAGAGATGAAGAGAAAGGGAGAGGGTATTTCCATTCAGGACTCACCAAGTAGTATCTTCCCCTCACCACACCGGACACTGCCTCCATCATGACCTGGTGAGATATGCTTGGGGACCAGCTCAGTAACATACAAGACCCCCATGATTTATACTGTTTATAAAGGGAGGCCCGGAAACCAGGCATTGGTTAGCCCTTTGGCATTATTTGAGGCTATATTCTGAGGCCTGGACTTCAGGATGAAGAGTCATGGAACAGGTTATCCCAGCTGTGTTCACCCTGTGGCATCTAAACAGTTTAGAGCTGAAACAGAAACTGTCTCCCAATGGGCAGACAGGAGTCTAGAGAGGACACTGACTTCCTCAGAGGACGATGCTTACTCTCTCTCCAAGAACACAGCAGTGTCTCCTCTGCTGGCTCATCCTTCAGAGGTACGTCCATAAGGGAGCTTTCAAGGCACTGGACCACAGGTCCCATGCTTGGAAGGGACCTTGGAGATCATCTGGACCAGTGATGTTCAAATGTGTCTTTAGAAGAAGAAACATTATTCCCAAGAAATCTTATAGGGAGATTATAGCAGATGCTATTGATATCCTGCATATGTCCCCTCAGCCCACCCCAGGGACCACCTGTAGTAGCTTCCGGATGCTCCCAAGGCTGTGACTGGCCAGGCCTAGGTCATGTGCACTTTTTGGAATTAAAGGAATAGGACAGTCCCAGCTCTGCATCCTGAGACTGGCAGACAGGTGCTCTCCTAAAGCATAAGCAGGCATTAGTAGAAGTCGGTGGATGCTGACTAGGCAAAAGCAACAGAGGTCAATTCTGGCCATATCACTCGAACTTTTTTTTACTGTATTTATTTTTGAGAGAGAGACAGAGTACAAGCAGGGGAAGGGCAGAGAGAAAGGGAGACACAGAATCCAAAGCAGACTCTAGGCTCTGAGCTGCCAGCACAGAGCCCAATGTGGGGCTCGAACTCATGGACCATGAGATCCTGACCTGAGCCAAAGTCAGACATTTAACTGACTGAGATGTTTAACCAACAGGTGCCCCCATATCACTCCAACTCTAATGTGCACACAAGCTACTTGGGGTCCCTGTTAGACACAGATTCCTGGGGCTTACATTAAAGATTTTAATTCAGAAAAGCTGGAGTAGGGCCCATGAATCTGCATTTTTAAGAGAGCTTATGTTGCCTATGCCTGCTCCTGGCACGACGGTGCTCAGTGACCATTAAGTTTCTCAAGCTGCTCCTGAAGCTTCTGGAATAATAGTATGTCATGCAGGCAGGTCCCTTTGAGGAATCTGTGGGATATGGCCAGAGTGAAGTCTGCTCTGCCATATTTTCCTGGGTTTTACTGTCTTCCTTGTTCTTCCTGAAGACCAGGAGCTGGTGGTCTTGGCCAAAGGAGGCATGAATGGCAACCAAAGCTATTACATAAAGGGTCTTTCTCCAAGTCCCTCTGGGGAAGGCTTCTTCCCTTCTGTCTTTGGAAGAAGAAAGGAAAAGGGAATGCCGTGGAAGGACCCAGAGCAAGGGTGTGGGCCATATGGGAGTGCTTTATCCGTCTTGAAGAAGGAAGTTCCTAAAAGTGCAGATAGTGTCCATCTCCTAACCCCTCACCTCTGCAGAGGGCAGGGAGTGGTTGGGCTTTAGAGACTTGAAAAAGACAATTGCCCCAGAATTGCTCTGTGCTGACTTTAAGACATCCAGATGTACCTAAAGACTGACCTGCGGAGACAGGGGCTGGGTTGAGATGAGATCCGACAGGCCCACGCCTGCCAAGGCAGAGGCAGCAAACGCAAGTCTTGTCTTACCTACTCGAGGCAGCAGAAATGCTAATACCTCCAGAGCAGCCCAAGACGCATATAATAGACATGTAATATGGGCCATATATGCAGTTTCCATTTGCCAGATTACAATAGTAAAAAGAAACGGGTGAACCTGATTTTAATAATACATTTTATTGAACCCAACATACCCAACATGTTATCATTTCCATGTACACAATCAGGAAATTATTACTGAGATACTCTACATTCTTCGTGTAAAAATCTTAGAAATCTGGTGTGTATTGTACAGTTATAGCACATCTCCTTGGGGACCAGCCACCTTTCAAGTGCTCCCTAACAAAATTGGGCCAGTAGCTACTGAACTGGGCAGCATGGCTTTTGTTCCAGCAGGCCAAAGCTGTCCTCCATCTCTCCCCTATTTTCTACCTCTTCCAGAAAGATGTGGATGCCACTTGGAGGCTGAACACAGAGAGCAGCAGGCCCAGCTGAGGGTCAGCTGCAATGGTGGAGGCAGCTATGAAAACTCAGACAGAAGGATGGCAACTGGCTCATTCTGTGACGAGTTCTCTTCTGTTCTGGTGGCTCTGTGTGACGCGTGAGTCATGGTGGGGGCAGAGAGGCTGGGAGGCAGGGTGGGCGAGGCAGTCTCTTCTGAAGCCTCCCTGAGGGCCTTTGTGTGTGTGAGGGGGGGGGGTGGTGAGAGGGACTAACTCAGTGGAGGAGGGGTGCTGAGGGAAAATGGAAGGATATGTCTGGATTCACAAAAATAGACCCGTGTTTGTGGGCTGGTAACCAAAACTCAAAATACCATTTCCCTCCATGACAGGGACAAGGGAGATGTTAAGTACATGCATTTACAAATACAATACTCAGGAAAGATAATGAAGACCAGGGCCCTTGGAAATGTCAGGGCCTGGGGCTCTTCTAAAAATTGGATCCTAGGGTTGTCTCAGTTCTCCAGAGTTGGGTCTGAAGGACCATTTTTCTTTCCTGTTTCATACATCTGTTTTTGGTGCTTCCCACCTGATTTGAACATTTAAAGTGCCTCATGTACAATCTTCCATTGGCTTCTAAGCTGTGCAGACAGATGTGTTATCTTTGAAAAGCAGCTAGTCAAACACTCTCTCACAGGTCATGATCACAGAGCTCGGAGTCTTACGGGAAGAGGGCTTTACCCCAGTAGATGCTACAGCCACCACCGGGGACTATGAGCCCAGGCAGGGTTTGGACATCCCTCTTGTTACTTGCTAGGCCTCTGCCTCTCAGATCCTCATCTTCCTCTTCTACCACATGGGATGTTGAGAGCAGCACAAGAAGTAATGGGTGTATCATAACTTAGCACAATGTCTGGCCCATGCCATCATGACTGTTTCTCTATGGGAAACACTGGCTCTTCTGTGGTCTATTTCCCTGGATGGCCAGGTGAAATCTCATGGACCAAACTGCTGTATGTTTCAGTTAGATAGTGCAACATGACAGATGTGGAACATGACATGCAGAGAAGTAAGATTTGGCCACAGCTGCTTAGGGGATTGATGGCAGAACTCAAGACAAAACCTAGAATTTCTGTTTCCCAGTGCTTATTTAGCAGGGTCTTCTGGGTCTCAGAACTAGTGTCTCAAATTTCAGAAAGCATAGAGAGGAAATGGATAAGGCAGGGTTTGAATATGTAACCATAGAGCAAATACAGCAGTCTAATATAAAAAAGCAAAAAAGAAACCCTTCCATGTAAGTACCAAACATTCAATAGAATAGGTGACATAATGTAATATGGAGTCACTAAAAATGCTGAGAGTGAAAACTGATGTGACATTGGAAAAAACCCCACTTTCCATCTATGTCAAGTGAAAGAAAAAACAAGAAATAAAACTCACAAAATTTAATGCTAAAAATTAAAAAATATATATGCTTAAAATTAAATATTTTATTTAATATATATATATTTATATATATATATATATATACACACACACACACAATGTATATATATATATATACACACACACACACACACACCAAAATACTCTAAACCAGATGTTATGTTTGCTTTTCTCTGTTGGAGAAGAGTTCTTTTCTTGATGCTTTGGTGTATTTTCTACAAAGAACACACGCTACTTTCACAATCAGGGAAAACAATGAAGGTTATGAAGGATTTTCAGTCTCCAGTTTCCACCAGGGAGCCTGTAGCTCATTCTCTCTCTCTCAGCCTTGCAGGATTCCTCGCGGCTTCAAAGCCTGCTCTGTTTACAAAAGGATGATTATGTGGGGTGTCCAGGGAGATTGACTGAGAGAGAACAAAGTGAGACATGTTTTATTGAAGACGCTAACCAGAGTCAAGACAGCCTCACAACAGAAACCTTTAATGAATTCAGCGGATGGCTGTTCCAGTCAAAGTAAATTGGGTAAATGGCAAATGGGAATGTTCACTAGCTCTGCAAGGGAGGACGATAGACTTCTTTATCTATTTCTATAGGGAAGAGATTACAAATAAAGTCTAGATGATCATGATTTTTATTTAGTTGGGGATGGATTAACTTAGCTTATTGGGATTCTGGCGAGCTCAGTAGCAGAGGTCGGTCCTTCCCCCTTATCCCACGGGTTTTCTGACCACCTTACTTGTAAATCACGTGTGGGTTAGGCTTCCATTCTCCCAGGCCTCAGGGTCTTGCCAGTGGCTGTCTTCTCAGACTTGCCTATTCTGTCTTGCTCCCCGATTGAAGTTCTTCAGCTTAGATCTGATTGTTTCTCTCTGCCCAGCCACTTTGAGTCTGTCCATTGTCCATGTATTTCTTTGTTGCATTTGACCTTTAGCCTGTTCCTCAGTTCCCTGCCCTGCAGCTTTGGCGAAATTACTCTTGCTTCTCTTTCATGTCTGATATCAGCCGTGAGAGCCCCTCCCCCAGGTGAAAGCCCTGCTCCTCCTGTGTGCCCAGGAGCGATAGCTGCACACTACTGACCATTTGAATTTTCTCTATGTCACTACCACAGAATCTTTGTGACTCTGTTATTCTTGACAGTCATTCTACAGCTGTCAGAGCACAGAAGATTGGGAGATGGATACTGATGGGGCGAGGCAGGTCTGCCCAATGAACTCGATTCTTCCACTCCCTCCTTGGGAGACTTTGGGCAAGTTGTTTAACCTCTTTCGGCCTCAATTCCTCGTCTGCAAAATGCTCATTATAATAGTTTCTTAAGGTGAGTTATTACATGTAAAGCGCATCCACCTGGCCTTGCATATAGCTAGCATTCAATTAATATTAATTGTTACAATATTTTAATTTTATTATAAAAGCAATCTAACCTATCATGTAGTAAGAGCATGGGCTCCAGAGCCAGAAAGACCTGTTCAAACTGCTCTGACCACTGCTACCTGTGGCACACCCGTGTGCTTCGGTTCCTTCTATAAAATGGGATAATAAGGAGTACTGACTCCAGGGTTTGCAGTAGGGACTAAATAAAATAATGTATATGAAGCACTTGCAAAGTGCTTGGTACATAGCACTGCTGGATGTTTGCTATTGTTTGCACTACATACGATGGATGGCCTCACCAGCCTTTATTATCATTATCTTTAGAGCAATCCAGAGTTGACCTTTGAATTCTAAAGTAGATGAAGCTTTCAGGTTTGTGGTGCTTCACGCATCATGACAATATAAGAGTGAGATTAGGACCGGAACTGGCAAGCTTGGTTTTCCCTCTGTCCCAGAGAATGAGCTCATTTTATCCTAAACCAGATTCTATTTGTCTCGAATGCACATGAGCTGAAACCAAGGGGCATCCGAACGGGTGAATCTGGCGGCCAAAGGCAACGTGTTTAGATGAACATGTGGATCGTAGGGTTGGCAATCTTGTTTCTTTGCTTCATTATTACAATATAAAGTAAAAGTGAGAATCCTTCAAAAATTATATTTTGTTTAAGACTACAAAAGTGACTCGAATTCATCCCAGGAATCACTAGGAAAAGGAAAATATGACCTCATGGCCAGGTAAGGGTGGCTAGTCATCTTCTAGAGAAAGCCAGCTCTTGACATCATTGCAAGCCCTCCCTAGTTTAAAATGATCCTAAAGCTCAAGGAGGAAAACATGCTTTATGAAAACTAAACTTGTCATCATTTAAATCACTCACACATGAATTCCCATTTCCTGAAAGCCTCTCTAGTAAAATCTACATGTTAGAAAACATGGAAACTGAATCCCAGATTTGGCAAACCAAGTCACTTCAGTACTAATGCAATATGAGAGTTGCTTTGTACATGCCTCTCCCCTACATGCACGTTCTCTCTCTCAAAATAAATAATAAACTTTATTAAAAAAATTTTGCAGGTAAGTATTTAGAGGGACTAGTCAGCCTTCATAAGAGACATGGAAGTGAACCCCAAGCCAGCTGGTTTATTTAATAAATGATATTAATCAATGCCATGTGAATTAGTATCTAGTGGTGTCCAGCGGTTCTTTACCTTGGATGGATGCATATTAGAATCATCTGGGAACTTTTATTTATTTTTAAATATTTTTTTTATTTTGAGAGAGACACACAGCACAAGTGGGGGAGGGGGAGAGAGAGACACACACACACAGAATCTGAAGCAGGCTCCAGGCTCTGAGCTGTCAGCACAGAGCCCGACATGGGGCTCAAACTCACAAATGTTGAGATCATGACCTTAGCCAAAGTTGGATACTTAACCAACTGAGCCACCCAGGTGCCCCTGGTAACTTTTAATAAACTCATCCCTGGGCCCCAGCTCCAGAGATCAACCGAAGTGATGTGGACTGGAGCCCAGGCATGGGCATGTTTATAAAGCTGTTCAGGTGATTCTGATGTGCAATACGGATGAAAATCACTATCTACCTGCTGTATCCATCTCCATTCTCTCTCATACAGACATAGACATAAACACACACACACACACACACACACACACCCCTACACTTTTTCAAAAGGTAGGTGAGGAGGGGCGCCTGGGTGGCTCAGTTGGTTAAGCTTTCCCTTACTCGCATGTGTGCATGGGTGTGTGTGTGTGTGTGTACATGTTCTCTCTCTCTCTCTCTCTCTCTCTCTCTCTCAAAAATAAATATTTAAAAATAAAGATAGGTAAGGAAACTATAGTGCAGAGGGATTAAAAAATTTGTCCAGGCCATCAATCTAGTTGCTGCATATAGAAGTAGGCTCCCACATCAGAAAATTAGACAGCAAAATGGTTGGGAGAAGCGAAGAACCCCTGATGGAGAAGAGATGTATGAAACCAATCTGCCTCTGGTCTCCCTGCAGCCCAGCAGATAAAGAATCTGCACTAAACAAAGGGGATGGCAGGAAAGATTTTCCCCTGAGGGTAAAAAGCTTCAAAAAAGGGATGTTTTCCTTTGATGAAAAAGGGACAGAAAAGTGCTAGAAGGTATAAAGTGTATTCCAAGAAGGCAAATTAACATCTTCTATTAAAAAATTTTTTAAGTTTATTTACATATTTTGAGAGAGCACGCATGGGGGAGGGGCAGAGAGAGATGGAGAGAGAGAGAATCCCAAGCAGGCTCCACACTGTCAGCACAGAACCTGATTCAGGCCTTGATCCCACGGACAGTGAGATAATGATCTGAGCCGAAATCAAGAGTCAGACGCTTAACCAGCTGAGACACCCAGGCACCCCAACCTCTTCTTTCTAGTGAGTAGAAACAAGGTGGTTATAGGCTGCATATTTGGAGTGAGGTTGGCATCCACCATCCTCTGCCTTTCTTCCCACCAGAGCCCCGGGGCAGACATTATTCATTGTTAACAGGACTTTCTCTCCTGACCTTAGGCCCAGGCTCAAAATGCTTCTTAACACAGAATTCACTCACCACCAATGCATCCAACTGGGCATATGAGTTACAGTTTATGTGCCTTCTCTGGCAAGTAATTTTAAGTACCCGCTTGACCCATTCCTAGCTGTGTGGTCTTGGGTAAGTTACTTACATTTCTGAATTTCATTTCCCCCATAAGTTAAAAGGAAGAAAAAAGAATTCCCAGTTTGCAGTTTCATGTAAGGCAAATGACAAGTAGAGTGTCTGGCACATAGTAGGCACTTAATAATGGTAGCCAGAATTGTAGATTATGAGGTCATAAGAGTGAATAAGATTGTCAATCATAAGGTGGAAATATAAAAATTAAGGTAGAAATATAAAAATAGGTAAGACTCCAACATGGACACTTGGAAGGCTTTGTTCCATAAGAATCCTAGCCTGTGTGGAATCCTATATTTTACAAGGAAGGTTCAAGCTGTGCAGGAAATAAATGGGACTTGCCAAATCACACGAGTTCCCTGCATGACCTGCTGACTGCACATGGGGTAAATGCTCAGATGACAGCAATTCTCCACTCTGTGATGTCTGCAATTAGTCCCTGGATTCTGAGAGCAGCAGGAAAACAACATGGGTGAGATACTCAGGGGCCACCTCCCCTGCCCAAATGGCCATCTCGTCTCTCTTCATCCTAACCGCAGCCCTGTAAGGTGTGTTGTTATGGGGACAGTGCCTGTTTCACCAGTCAGAATACTGAGGTCAGTGGAAGTGGTAGAACTGAGGTGTGAGTTCATGCAGTGAGACTCCAGAGCTCTGTGCCAGCAACTAGACACAGTCATCAAGATTCCTTCACCGAAATACATGAGTAAATAAGCCCTTCCAGTGGAGCGGGCAGGTAATATTCTTGTGTTCCTTGATCACTCAGATTACTGAAATAATCTATAAGCAGTAGTCCACCTCCATTAAATAAAAGCGCTGGTCCTTCTTGTCTGTTTGTTTAGTTCAACTAGAGAATAACAGAGGGCCAGGGAATTGTAAGCTGCAAAGCAGCGGTTATTTATGGTGTATGTATCAATTTGCTTTGCTTACCTTGAGCTAAAAAACGAGGAGATTTGGGGTACCTGGGTGATACAGTTGGTTTAGGTGTCCCACTTTGGCTCAGGTTGTAATCTACTGGTTTGTGAGTTCAAGCCCCGTACTGGGTGAGTGGGAGCCCTGCTTTGGGCTTCAAACTGTTTCTCCCTCTTTGTCTCTCCCTCTCTCTTTGCCCCTTGTGGGATTCTCTCTCTCTCTCTCTACCCCTCATTCACTTGCACTCCCTCTCTCTCAAAAAAAAAAAAAAACTTAAAAAAAGATTTGAACTCAGTCTTTTTAATGTTTATTTTACTTATTTTGAGAGAGAGAGAGAGAGAGAGAAGTGGAGGGGAGGGACAGAGAGAGAGAGAGAGAGAGAGAGGGAGAGAGAGAATCCCAAGCAGCACAGAGCTCAACACGGGGCTCAATCCCATAAACCTTGGGATCACGACCTGAGTTGGAATCAAAAGTCAGACGCTTAACCAACTGAACCATCCAGGCGCACTTGAATTCAGTCTTTATGAAATCCCCCTCAAATGTGAAAAATCTCATAAAATAGCACTTCGGGTCCTTTAAGAGTTAGAAGTGCTGTCGTTGGCAGGTAACACAGAACCCAGAGTAAAGAAAGTAAAATAAATACAGCATCTTTATACGCTATGTGCAACATAATCAAGATAAATTCTCACAGAACAAAAATAAGTTAAGATAAATGACCAAGTATACACAATGATAGTTTTTTCTTTAAATGGATTATTATGGGCTCTGTGGTCCTGGCCTCTCTAAATGGTGGCGATGGCATTAGGCTTCATTACTGTCAAGATATGGGAGCTTTTGTGGAGGGGCTGGGGGTTTGGGTGGGTGTTTGAAAGAAAAAAAGAGCTGGCAGATGCTCAGAAACCAATGGGTTTTAAACGTGCCCAGAATGCACTTTCTTTTCCTGCACACACTAGACAGAGGATTTTATTTTAGAGAAGGATTTGTGGTTTGAATTAGAATAGCACTATTGTGACAAAGTTGGCTTTCAGGCTAAGTGATGTATTGGCTGAAAATTATATCTATGCCTTCAGTGGGAACTCAGAGTGGGTTATAGCTTACTACTATGTTTTGAAAATAAGTCTATAAGCAGTAAGCAAGCAGAAGTTCTTCAAAGTGATATTGACTTACATATCATTTTCCATCAGCTGAGGAGTTATGATGATATAGATTAGGTTCCCTGGATGAATGCTGGAGGTAGTTCATCAGTATAGCAATAGAGTTTTGGATGCTTCTAGAATTTCATGGAAAAAAAAATATTTGGTCGCGTTTGGACTATAACACTGAGGGGCTTAAAAATGTGCTGGGAAATTTGGACAAATTTTTCAAAAATGGTGTCACTTTCTCTCTCATAAATCCACCTTTGAAAAAGTGAAGTGAAACGGCACATTGGGTAGATCAGGGATTATTCGTTTGGAAAGTTTATGAGATGATGTGGTCCAGGCAATGAATAGGATTAAGTATTCAATGACACCAGAGAAACATCAAAGAGTGTCAGACCACAGATCTCACAATACCAGATAGATCTTCAAGCCTATTGGTTTCCTTCAGGTACTAAAGTGCATGGATCACATGACCTGACGAATATTAATAATGGCATCTAAGATCATTTCTGCCTGAATTCTCAGGTCTTGGGAGTTGGGACTGGGAATGGGTAGAGAGAAGCATGCAAGACCTAACGGGAAATGCTTAAACAAAAAAGTGTGCAGAAATCTCAATATATTTAGAATATACTTTGCTCTTTAGGAAATTAATGAAGTGGGAACAATTATATCCTCAAGTCTGAAAGGAGTCTCTAGAGAAAACAAGGCTAAATAATGGCTATTTTAAGTTGCAAAGACAGAAGCCAGGAATTGCTATGTTTGAATATTTGACCCATAAATTCTAAGGGAACTAATCAAAACCAAAATTGAATAGGTAATGAATTCATTGAACATCCAGTCAGTATTCTAGAAATGGGTTATGAATCACTCAAATTAGGGAAATTGAGAGTCATATAGGTAATGATATCTTGAGTATTTTGCTTCCTTTTCTACTTGTCTTTATTATTTTATTTGGGTTGGTATATTTTACTATTTACTATTTATATCTTTATTATTACTGGATTTTCCCCTCAATTCTTTGTAACTTTTTAATGAAACTAATCCATCAGGTTGTAATTCAATTTGGGAAACAATAGACAATAACATATTTTGAAACATTTTAATAGCAAGATTTTTTTTGTTTTTTTGGCAGGGGCAGGAGTAGTAATAAACAAAGGAAATAAATTACATACTGTTGGTCCTAAAATATCCTTCCATAGTTTACTGTGTATCTCTTTATATTTAAAATTTTTAATTTTCTTTGTTTTCAAGAACTAATTGACAATGGGAATGTCTTTTAAACATTTCCATATGCATCTCTGCCCCATAATTAAATTAACTGTTGATGTTAGGTTCCACTACATAAATCAGATTTGTTCCTATTTCAAGAGGCTTGCAAAATGCCTATAAAGCAATAATTAGAAAATGTAGGCCACATAATTGTTAGCAAAATAAAATCTAGTGAGTATGGAGTTGTTCAAATGCTCCCAGAGAACTGAGAGCCAGTGCTTGGTCACAAGGATATCAGATCTAAGGGGAACAATTCGGGCCTCTACTATTTCCAGATGCTTTGCCCATCTTTAACTCAGCAGGACTCCTGGGATTAGATGGACGACCAGCACATTCTATGCTAAATATGGTGGTTCTCTGCAGCTTTGCAGCGCTCAGGTAAAAAAAAAAAAAAAAAAAAAGAAAGAAAAAACCCCCCCAAACAACCTGATAATTATCAGCAGAAGAGAAAAGTAGAAACGTTTACATTCTCAGGTTTTACAAAGCCACGTTTACATGCATTATATTGGCTTTCATTGTCAAAGAGGACATATTCAAGGGTGACTCTCAGCTGACTATAGTTGTCAAAGAGATGCTGCAAATGTGGCCTGCCCTCAGTGGGAACTTGGAATGGTGAGTTTGTCCCTAGGTGGTTTTTAAAGTTTTTTTTTTTTTTCTTAATGTTTATTTATTTTTGAGAGACCGAGAGACAGCATGAGCGGGGGAGGGGCAGAGAGAGAGGGAAACACAGAATCCGAAGCAGACTCCAGGGTCTGAGCTGCGAGCACAGAGCCTGATGCGGGGCTTGAACTCACAAACTCTGAGATTATGACCTGAGCTGAAGTCGGATGCCCAAAAGATTGAGCCACCCAGGTGCCCCTGTTTCAGTTTCTGAGTATGGCCCGGGAATGCCAAATATTTGACACACATGCCACCACTTCCCAATCCTGTGTCCATGCCAGACATCAATAATTGATGATGGCATTTTCTCTATCTCAGCCTCTTCCTCATAAACCTTTCCAACATAGTGCCAGGCAGCTCTTACCATTTGATCACAATTGGCAGGAGACATACATTTATTGTAAGCCATTTCCAATAATTCCTAAAATGTTAAGTGGGGTTGATATGATATTTTTTTTCTTCAACTTGAAATACTGAGGTTTTTTTTTTAGTAATATAAACTACATAAACATCCAGTTCATTGAACAGACACTGATTTATGAGTTAGATTTTAAGGAAGGGCAAACGGGAGCACAATTTGCTTATAGGAGCTCTGATATCAACATAGATTGATGAGCTTTAGGGAGTAGGCCACATCTATTGGGCACCTGCTGTTCATTAAATAATGAGGATGTAGACAGTGGGAAATATAATGGTTCCTTTTGTCATGGATTTGTAATCTAATGAGAGATAGAAGATAAATCCAAAATTTTTAATGTATAGATATTAATAGTAACAGCTAATGGTTTGCAAAAGATCTTCAGGGACAAGAAACTTAAATTTCTAAATGCAACCTCTTGTCACAACCATTGAAATAACAACAGCCAACATCTCATGAAGACTTCTATATATTGGGCTCTATATGCTACATCTTTCTATGGGTACAGGGGCTGCATGACTCATCAGATTTCTCCTTCCCCAGGATTGCTTCCTAGACATTCATGGGTGGACCTGCTGGGCTGTGTCCCCAGGAACAAGAGCCTTTCTCTATCCTGACTGTGGTTGGTTGACCTGGTTGATTGAACTGATCTAAACTGAGCCAATGAGATTCTCTCTCCCTGGCATTTGCATTGGGAATGAAGAGGCCACAGACTGTAATCACTGAAACTCAGCCACATATCCATCTGTTCCAAGAAGAAGGGAGACAACAGCTGCTGCCGGGATCCCAGAGTGGTCCTGGTGCCTGCCTTCTCAGACATTTGCCAAGCTTGAAATCATTAAGAACTCCAGTGAGGTCTGTATGTGATATGAACATTTAATCTACTCTTTCTTCCCTTCTTCCCTGAACACTGAGACACCCCAGTGTTAAGAAATACTCTTCTTCTCTTTCTTTTTCTTCTTTCCTACTTCCCTCTTCTCTCCCTCTCTCTCTTTTTGCTTAAACTAGCCAGAATCAGATGCTATTATTTGCAACCAAAGAATTTTACTAATACAGATACATTCTTTTCTTTAATCTTCATTACAATACTAGGGAGAGGTACTGTGCCCCAGTTGTCAAATATGTAAGTTAAGGCTTAGCGAGCTTCCAAAATTTGACCCAATATCACCCAGTTATTAGGTGGCTGAGCCAGGGTGCAGATCTAGACAGGCCTATGTAATTCTAGAGCCGGGACTTCAGGAAGATGTTTGGTCCCGCCCGTGGTGAATCAAGACTTGTCCACCTTTTCTTCCCCAGAAGATTGACAGTCTGCCTTCACACAGCTGCAGTTCTGGGCACAGCATGATGAAGCACAGGAAAAGCAGCTCCTTGAAATGTAGGTCTGTCTCCTCTTTTCTTTTTTGGCCTGTCATTGGGACACTTGCCTTCAAATGCAGCAAAAACTATGTGGAAGATGACAACACACAGTTTTTTTTGTATTTGATATACTAGATGATATATTTTTGCTGTATTTGAAAAAGCAGATGAAGATGATAGCAACATCAATAATCTCTTCCTACAGTCTTCTTGACTACTTCTAGCCATGTTCCCTTCTTTCTTAAAATATACCTTATTTCCAGGAAGATTTTCTTAACTGATTTTATCTGTTTTTTTTTTTTTTTTTTTTTTTTTTTTTTTTTTTTTTTTTTTTTTTTTTTTTTTTTTTTTTTATAAACAGAGGTTGGAATGAAAGGGGGAAATGATGCTCATGCTCTGATCTTGATGCACTGTTGTATCCTGAGGGGCTTCCATTTTTTGGAGTAGGATCTATTTTCCTTGGTCCCTCCAGAATTTCTTTCTCTACCTGCTCTCTGGCCAGTAGGCTAACTTGCTTGGACCACATAAAGGGGTTCCATTTGGTCTTGGATAATGAAAGAAAGGGAGCAGCAGATTAGAGAGAGGAAGGAGGTGGAGGATGAGATATTTATTCCTCCTTCCTCTCAATGGGGTCATCTCATCATCTCAGGCTGGCTGTTTCTCTGGACTAAAGGTTATGCCTTCTCTTACATTCTGCCTCTCCTCACCACTTCTCATTCTGGGTTCCAGTAAATGTTCCTTCCCCAGTTTCCTTCAGCTCTAGGAATGGCAGCAACTCCACTGCCCCTTGCCCTGGAGTTCTGCACTACTCCTTATGGTTTCCTGATGCCCTGCACACACTTTCATATACAGTCCATCCTTGAAGCATCCTCCGGTGGGTGTACTTCTGTTTCCTGCTGGGCTCCAGAGTGATGCTAATTGTAAGTGCTTCTCCTAACTGGTCCTTCTTTGCCCTCTTGTCCTTCTTCATATTCACGGACGTGCAAACCTGTTGCACGGTGGTCAGTACTCTCTGGGAGTTTCTAGGTTACCTGCTATCCAACAGGCAAAATTAGATTTCCATCTCGGAGCCTTCTCCAAATTATGTGTCACAATTTGTACCTAACATTCTCACAATTAAATTAGAACTGACCCAATTGTTAGAGTCTGGCACACTTTTATTTTTGTCCTCTAGTTGGTTTTTTTATACTTTCCAAGCTATAGTTAAAAATGCAGAGACTCAAAAGGTTAGACAACATCATCCAGTTGTAACTCCCTGTGCACAACAACTCTTTTAGTTGTGCTGCCCACCATATGGATAATTTAGTTGTCTGTGAACATGAGGTCCTGAGAAATGCTCTTCATTATGGGACCTGCTTATTATGGTTTGACCATGAGTTAGGATATAGCTAGCTTTATGTGGACTTATTCAGATTCTGAAACTGAATAATTTACTTTCATCACTGGGGGAAAAATTCACAGCATAGTAAGCTGATCAAATGACCAACACCAACGCTCTGAAGTTTAGGGTGAAGAATTCATGTGGGAAATACATCATCAGTAAAGTCATCACTGTTGTTTTGCTCATGAGAGATGGAAGGTGAGTGCAATCACACAGCAACAAACATGGTGTGGCCTGAGAATGTGGACCCTCAGGAAAGTCATACAGGGCTTTGATTTCTTCTGCTGAAGTGCCTGAATATGCAGTAGAATTTCCTCTTTATGGTGCACCATCATTTTCTCTGTATGTTACTTCTTACACCAAATCACCTATTCTTTGTATGGCTTTGTCTTGAACGGCTGTTCTCAATTCCCAAAATCATATGTACATGTGGATCAGTATTCACAAACAGCCATGTCCTGTCCTCCTCAATACTATGTTCTACCTCTGGAGTCCTTGCCAGGGTGGTTGCTTCTTTTAAGATTTTTAAAAAAATGTTTGTCATTTATTGTTGAGAAAGAGAGAGCACGAGAGAGAGAAAGAGAGAAGGAGGGAGAGAGTAAGTATGAGCAGGGGAGGGGCAGAGAGAGAGGGAGACACAAAATCTGAAGCAGGCTCCAGGCTCTGAGTTGTCAGCACAGAGCCCGATGCGGGGCTTGAACTCATGAACTGTGAGATCATGACCTGAGCCGAAGCTGGACGCTTAACCGACCAAGTCACCAGGTGCCCCTCCAGGATGGTTGCTTTTAACAACTAAAAAGACATAGAGATTTTAGAAAGTCTTTTGGCTCAGGATTGAGAGATAGGAAGATAGGTGTGGCAGGTCAGGTTTCTGTGAAGCAGACTCTGAGATGGAGAATGGGGTGCAATATATTTATGGGGAGCGAGGGAAGCAAGATTGAACAGAGGGATAATCTGGGCTGTGATGCGGCCACGAAAGAAATTTTAGCCTAGCCCAAGGTGGAGCTCTAGAGCTGGACTGGCCTTGCAGGGTTGTCCCTAGTGGGGCAAAGGGTTCAGTCTTTTCTACTTTTGTATACTGATGATTAACCAGGCTGCGCCAGGGAATTGGGGGTAGCCTTGTGCTAGACAGCTGTCTTCTGCTTGGGCAGTTGCTGGCATGGGGGCTCAGCTGTAAGCTACAACACCCAACAGTCAGCAGCAGCTGTGGGAACGAGTGCTTCCATCCTGGTGAGCAGCAATGACCACTGGGAGCTCATCCTATATGTCTCCTTTGCTTAAAGACTCCCTGCTTTGCCTACTTGCTCAGTTACTTAGCCAGTTCCCAGGTAGGGAACTATTGGTTTAGGAAATATTTTCTTTCGTTTTAAACTCTACAGGAATTTTCTAAGATGATCACTTTAAAGTGCAGATGTGCCTTGGGAGATCGAAACCTCTAACTTGACTTACCAAATATATTTTCACAAACAGAACATTCCCAGGACTCCCCTAATACATAGGACTGAATGCACAGGTATATGGATGTGAACTGTACACATGTCACTGTAGTCTCCTCCAGTGGAGGTCAAGGCTTATCCTCTGGAAGTAGTTGGTGGTCTGGACCTTGGAAAGTTAGTGCTCTTGATTGACTACAATATTTGGATTGGTACACTTGAAAACTAATTGTTTTTGTTCTAATTACTTTTGACAACTCACACTTTTCTACCCTAGAAAGTAAAAGCACAGAGGGCCTTTCCTTCAGAGGCAGCCTGGGGTTAAGACACGAATGTGGCTCTGGAGTCAGAAGCCTGGTTCTCAAACCTGGCTTCCCTAGCTATTGGCTCTAGCTATTGACCCCCAAGCAAGTCCTCTGTCATCTCTGGGTCCCAGTTCCCCAATTTGTAAGATGAGATGTGGTGAAGACTGGGTTAATAGATGTGCAAAAGCTCTGTAAACTGTAACACACTGTTCAAATGTCTTGTTAACACTTGTCAGAGCTGGAAGAGAGCTGGGCGATTACCTTGGCCAGTTGGGCAGTAGCCAGATGATCCATTGAGTCCCAGGGAGGTCTGAGGACTTTCCTGAGACCGCAGAGCTGATGGGTAGCAGAGCCAGAGCTAGCTCCCAGCCCTCCCAACTCCCAGGCTAGTACTTTTCTGTGACACAGGTCTTTCTCCAACCTCCCTTTCCCAACAGTCTTCTTGCTGCAGCACGGGGACACTGTGTGTGTTGCCTACTCCTATGGAACCCTTGAGAAGACTTCAGAATGGCATAATCTGAGTCTATAATCTGGAAACACAATACTCTTTGTATCTGAAGAACTATTCCTCAAAACTTGTTACCTTAGTCATTATGCTAAAATCCCCCTTGGGCTACAGGAAAGAGGAGAGGAGCCCATCTTGTATTGGGAATAGAATTACTAAGCATGCATATCCATTTGTGTCTGTGTGTGTGTGTGTATGTGTGTGTGTGTGTGTGTGTGTGTGTGTGTGTAGCTAGTCAGAGAGGGAGACAGGGAAAGAAGGGGAGAGAGAAAGAGAGCCTCTTTGAAAAGCAAATTGCTGTAGCATACTTTTACATTATTTCCTAGCCCCCTTATTTAATAAGCCTAAATTGAGAGTTCTTGTAATTCTTTTGCATCAGGGGATACGATCTCAGCATCCTCGAGTCCTGCAGGGCCTGCAGTGTTTCTGCTTTTCTGTACGTATTCATTTCTAAAATTTCATTACCATCCCACATGTGAGTCATCCACTCCCATGCAATCCATTTAAAACATCCAGCATGCTCTGGGGGCAGAGGGAGAAAGCTCAGAAAAGGCCAACCCTATTCATTTGGTATGTTAAGGACCTGCCAACATGAAATGGGAGAGGAGGCCCAGCAGGAGTACCTCAAGGTAGCCAGCAGAAAATGTGGCAGCGTCTGGTTCCCACCTACCTCCCATCTCCAGGAGCGCACACTTCTATTTTGCTGTATGCTTCCTGTGTGGGAGTCTGGGATAATGCAGCTGGTGAGAGAGCACAGAGATGAGAAAAATTCCTTTAGCAGGATAATAAAAATGTAAGCTGGATACGAAGAAATAACTACACAGGTCACATGTGCACAAGTGCCAGTGATTCAGGAACCAGAAAGCTTGAATGTTCTCAGTCCTCAAATGAGAGTCGTGAAATTTGCTCCAGTTATTGCATGATGCATGTAAAAGTGTGGGGAATGTAAGCTTTATACAAGTGTAAATTTATTGTACACATTAACTATGAATTATATACCTGATTTCAATATAGTTTGTCTGTATCACAGGCAAGCACGTAGCTTCTAAGGGGATCTTTGTGGCCTCCTTTGCCTCTGAAGGCACACAGCAGCACAGCACTGCCAGCCTGCTTTTCCTTATTAAGAAGGAAGTCATCTAGCGGGTACATCTGATACGTGAGCTGCTTTCAAGCTACTGGCCTTGGGATGCACTGCCACTGGAGTTGGGCATCTGGGGCTGTCATGTTAACCAGGCCAGGAGATTCCTCACAGCAAGGTGTCACTTACCAGAAGGTGCCATACTGTGGCCCATCAGCATCACTCATTTCCAGCTGTACATAGGAAACTAATCAATTTTTCATCTTTTCTTATGAGGGCCAGCTTGGAAAACACAGTGTGAAAAATGCCCAAGGGATGGCCATTCTCTGCCTCCTGCCACAGAAGGGGTCTATAGGGAGAGTCTTCCTAGCAGGGTGACTCCTCCAAATAAGCTGTTGCCTCACGGAACATGTGGTGAAGGAGTGGGGCATGTCACCCACATCCTTATTAGTAGTTTTCTGTGTGTGGCTTTTAAAACTGAAGAAGGAGTTAGATACTAGCTCTTGGCTGGGTCTAACACTCAGAAATTCAGGCAACAGCCGCTGCTCTCAGATACACCACTGCATGATCAGCATGGTGCTCTCTACCCTCAGAATGGACTCATCTCTTTCAGAAATGGTTCTGCGCTTGTTCCTTAATATTTTCTCTGTCCTCACAATTCTTCTCCTAGGGAAGTCATGCTGCTGCATACAATGGAAATTCAGCATGTGTGTTCTAGAAGTGCTGGATACTGAACACATCAACACACCAGAGTAGGGTCGAGGTTTCTATTGCCATGTGGTGGCTGAGAGGTTCTTTCCTTAAGCTCTTCAACACCCAGCGGAATTGCTTTGATTTTCATGTTGGAGGAAGAAAAGGGAGTTTGTGACCCACAAGAGGCACAGCTAACCTAACTTGGAGAGCATGGGGGATTCCATGACTTTGGCATGGAGTTAGACACAGGGAGTGAAATGCAAATCTTTTCTGATACACATCACTTTGTGGTGTGGGTTCTCTCAGATTCTAGGAGCCTAGGTTTTTTCAAATTTGTCTATTTAATTAGTTCAATAGGGGGGAAACTCCAGAAGGATTAAAGGCTGTAGAGAAAGTAAAAATTAGAAATAGAGAAAAAGTGAATTGTAGGCTTAAGGCAATTGTAGTAAGGGCCTGATAATCAAAGAAAGTCCTGACTCCATCTTTTTTTTTTTTTTTTTTTTTTTAGCTCAGAGGCCCTGGAAAAAAATCACCATTACTTGTCTAAGATGTAGGTTTACCTGAAAAAGAAAATGGAGATAATTATAGCTGCCTCCTCCACCACAGCCCCCTGTCTATCTCATAATTGCTAGAATGGGCATGATAGTTTTTTGCAAGCAATAAAGCAAAATGCTTCAGGATTGGATACATCTTTCTCATATATGTGCATGTGAGTATGTGTAAGTGAATACTAGGCCTGTATGGGTTTGATATTTCTATTTTCATTTTCATTTTCTCTGCTAATGGGATAAATGGGATGTAAGCATATCAGGGTAGGGACAGCGTCTGTGATGTTTATGGCACAGGGATACATTAGCCAATCTGCACTCTCCTGTGTACTAGAAATTGACAACTGCAGAGGTTATGCCTCAGACAGACTTTGTCCTGTGATGGGTATCACATTAAACTTAGGAGAAAGACATGGGTCTCTGTCAAAGCCCCGAGTCAAAGGCCTACTGCAAGAGAAGAGTGTCAAAGGCACACAGTGGAGACTATATGGCCTCTCTATTTTTAAAAAGTCCTATGATGGTCTAAAGTAGTTTTCTTCACATCTCCCAGTCCTGACAAAGCTTTATCTCTTCTTGAAAAAAAAACTTATCCTAAGAACTATTTTAGTGTTTTGTTTTGATTTGTTTTTAGATGAGATTCTTAGAGAGAAAGAAATCATTAATTGTGTGTGCGTGTGTGTGTGAAATAGGTATTTTTACATTGAAGAGGTTCAACGCAAAGGATGGTTTTTACGTGCAGAAATTTCACTGTGCTCCATCATGGTAATTATGGAACTAGTCATAGCCTTTGCATATAGTTAAAAAAATGTTTTTCCTTCTATTCAAGGAAACTACCACATTCAACATCACCGTATTAGGCCAGGTTCAATCAGTATGACTTTCAGGTGCAATAGACAATTAAAACATTGAATAACCCTCCCATTTGCATTGTCCTAAAACTGCATTGCTAACCTTGGAAGCTAAACCAGTTGAAATCAAATAAGAAGTCAAATT
Organism: Cryptoprocta ferox; assembly: GCA_028646485.1. NCBI lineage: Eukaryota > Metazoa > Chordata > Mammalia > Carnivora > Eupleridae > Cryptoprocta > Cryptoprocta ferox. Next base: position 48,504,266 of record CM053572.1, on the reverse strand, counting down.
TAAAGACAACCTATTGTATTTCCATGAAAAAAGGGCCCTTGGATTTTCTTGTGAAGTTCAAAGCTACTAAAGTCTTAGAAATGTCTCCCAAATGGAAAAACATACACCATGAAAATGGAAATGGGAAAAAATCCCTGGGGTGACAATACTTATATCTGACAAAGTAGATTTTACTTTATTTTTTATTTTTTAATATGATTTATTGAGACAAAATAGATTTTAAAACAAAGACTGTAGCAAGAGACAAAGGACACTACATAATGATAAAAGGATCAACCCAATAAGAAGACATACAGTTGGACCAGATGATCCTAGCAGATATATACAGAGCATTCCATGTAAAAACAAAGAATACACATTTTTTTCAAGTGCACAGTGAACATTCTCCAGGAGGGCCATAAAACAAGTCTCAATAAATTCAAAAAGTCTGAAATCATATCAAGCAACTTTTGCAACCACAACAGTGTGAAACTACAAATCAGTTACAAACAAAACAAAACAAAACAATCTGGAAAAAGCATAAACACATAGAGGCTAAACAACATGCTACTAAATGAGTGGGTCAACCAAGAAATCAAAGAGGACATTACCATTGATAGATGAATGGATAAAAAAGATGTGACAGATATATACAATGGAAAATCACTCAGTCATAAAAAAAATTGGAGTCGTGTTACTTGCAACAACATGGTTGGATCTACAGAGTACAATGCTAAGAGAAATAAGTCAGTGAGAGAAAAACAAATACCATATGATTTCACTTATATATGGATTTAAGAAACAAAAAAAGGAACAAATAAAAAAGAGAAAAAATTAAACAACAGACTCTTAAATGTAGAGAACAAACTGAGGGGAGGTAGGTGGATGGGTAAAATAGGTTACGGGGATTAAGAGTACACTTATCATGATGAACACTGAATAATGTATAAAATTGTTGAATCACAATATTGTACACCTGAAACTAATATAACACCGTATGTTAACTACACAGAAATAAAAAAAAGACAACCAAAAAAACCCCCAAAGAGGATATCAAAAAATAGATGGAGACAAATGAAAATAAAAATACAACAGTCCAAAATCACTGGGATGCAGCAAAAGCACTTCTAAGAGGGATGCTATACTTCAAGAAACAAGGATAATCTCAAGTAAACAACCTAAACTTACACCTAAAAGAGCTAGAAAAATAATAACAAAGCCCAAAGCTAGTAGAAGGAAGGAAATAAAAAGATTAGAATAAAAATAACTGAAATAAAAAAAAAATAGAAAGGTGCCTGAATGTTTCAATCCGTTAAGTGTCTGACTCTTGATCTTGGCTCACGTCATGATCTTATAGTTTGTGAGATCAAGCTCCATGTTGGGCTCTGTGATGACAGTCCAGAGCCTGTTTGGGATTCTCTCTCTCCCTCCCTCTGTGCTCCTCCCTCCCCCTAAAAATAAACATTAAAAAACATTTAAAAAACAATAGAAAAGATTACTTAAACTAAGAGCTAGATCTTTGAAAAGACAAGTGAAATTGATAAGCCTTTAGCTGTACGGATAAAGAAAAAAAGAAAGAAAACGCAAATAAATAAAATCAGAAATGAAGCAGAAATAATGCACACCACAGAAATACAAAGGATTAGAAGAAAGGATTATGAAAATTTATATGCTGACAAATTGGACAACCTATAACAAATGGGTAAATCCTTAGAAACATATAATCTTCTAAAACTGGATCAGGAAGAAACAGAAAATTTGAACAAACCAATTACTAGTAATGAAATTGAATTAGTAATTAAAAAAAAATCCCAATAAACAAAAGCCCAGAACAAGATGGCTTCAAGGTCAACTCTACCATTTATTTATTTACTTATTTATTTATTATTCATTCATTCATTATCTACAAAGTTTATTTCACAGAGGTGTAACAGAGTGTTCCAACATGTGACATTTGTGCAGAAAAATACCAGAAACTCATTTGTTAGGATGATTGTGTCTCCTTTCTATATAAAAGAGCTAGTGTATAAAAATAGGTTTTAAATCTAAGGCACCAATCTCTAATCCATAACAATGGTACAGTAATCTGAATAGCAAAGAACTGAGGAATCAGAAAGAATAATTCCTTTCTTTTACTAATCCAAGACTGGTGGCTAGAAAGGGACAGGGCCTGCTTGAAACTCTTTGTGATTCACCAGAAAACTCATTAGCAGTAGGACAACTAATGTACCTTCACGTTTTAGTCAATGATTAATGAAGAATTTGATTCTACCAAACATTTAAAGAAGTCAATACCTATTCTTCTTAAATATTCTAAAAAATAGAAAAGGAAGGAAAACTTCCAAATTCATTCTATGAGCCAGATAAAGACACTACAAAAAAAAAAGAAAGAAACCTACCAGCCAATATTTCTGATGAATATAGATGCAAAAATATTCAGCAAAATATTAGCAAACTGAATTCAACAATACATTAAAAAAATCATTCACCACACCTAAGTGGGATTTATTCCAGGGATCCAAAGGTGGTTCAATATTCATAAATCAATTAATGTAATACATCACATTAACAAGAGCAAGGATAAAAACTGAATGATCATCTCAATAAATGAAGAAAAAGCATTTGACAAAATATAACATCATTCATGATAGAAACTCTCAATAAAGTGGGTATAAGGGGAACATACCTCAACATAATAAAGCCATATTAAAAAACCCCATAGCTAATGTTATACTCTATGGGGGAAAACTGCAAGCTTTTCCTCTAAGATCAGGAACAAGACAAAGATGTGCACTCTCAACATAGTATTGGAAGTCCTAGCCACAGCAATCAGACAAGAAAAAGAAATAAAAGCAACCAAATTGGTAAGGAAAAATGACAAGATACTATATAAAGAAAACCTTAAAGACTCTACCAAAAACTATTAGAACTAGGGGCACCTGGGTGGCTCAGTTGTGTGAACATCTGGCTCTTGATTTCAGGCTCAGGTCATGATCTCATGGTTTGTGGGATCGAGCCCCATTATTGCACTTTTCTCTCTCCCTCTCTGATCTTCCTCCTTCCCCACTTGTGTTCTCTCTCTCTCAAAATAAAGAAAGAAATGTTAAAAAAAAACTATTGGAACTAATAAATGAATTCAGTAAAGTTGCAGAATATAAAATTAATATACAGAAATCTTTTGTCTTTCTATACACTAATAACAAAGTAGTAGAAAGATATATTAAGAAAATAATCCCATTTACAATTACACCAAAAAGAATAAAATGTCTAGGAATAAATTTAATCAAGGAGATGAAAAACTGTAATATGCTGATGAAAGAAACTGAAGATGACACAAACAAGTGGAAAGGTATACCTTGCTCATGGAGTCTAAGAATTAATATTGTTAAAATGTCTATACTACCCAAAGCAGTCTACAGATTCAAGGAAATCCCTATTAAAATACCAATAGCATTTCCATAGACCTAGAACAAATAATTCTAAAATATGTATAGAACCACAAAAGACCTTGAATATCTAAAGCAATCTTGAAAAGGAACAAAGCTGGAGGTATCACAATCCCATATTTCAAGATATACAACAAAACTATAGTCATCAAAACAGTATGATAATAGCACAAAAACAGACACATAGATCAATGGAAGAGGATAGAGAGCCAAAAATAAACCCACATCTATGTGGTCAATTAATCTAAAACAAAGGAGGCCAGAATATGTAATGGGGAAAAGAGAGTTTTTTCAATGAATGGTGCTGGGAAAACTGAACAGTTACATGCAAAAGACCACGTTGATACAGCATACACAAAAACAAACTCAAAATGGATTAAAGACTGTGAGACCTGAAGCTATAAGACTCCTAAAAGAAAACACAGGCAGTAATCTTCTGAACATCACTCTTAACAACATATTTATGGATATGTTGGGAAAGGGAAGGGAAGGGAAACCAAAGCAAAAATAAATTATTGGGGCTATATCAAAATAAAAAGCCTTTTCACAGCAAAGGAAACCATCAAGAAAAGAAAAAGGCAACCTGGTAAATGGGAGAAGATATTTGTAAATGATATAGCCAACAAGGGGTTAGTAGCCACACTAAGAACTTCTACAACTCAACACCAAACAACAACAACAACAAAAACTAACAACCCCAAACAGTCCAATTAAAAATGGGCACAGGAGGGGCACCTGGATGGCTCAGTCAGTTAAGCATGTGACTTCTGCTCAGGTCATGATCTCACGGCTTGTGAGCTGGAGTCCCGCGTCAGGCTCTGTGCTGACAGCTCAGAGTCTGGAGCCTGCTTCAGATTCTGTCTGTCCGTCTGTCTGTCTGTCTGTCTGTCTCTCTGCCCTTCCCCCACTCACACTCTGTCTCTGTCTCTCTCAAAAATAAAAATTAAAACATACTTCCAAAGAAGACATTCAGATGGCCAACAGCCACATGAATCTCTGCTCAACATCACTCATCAGCAGGGAAGTGCAAATCAAAACCACACTGAGGTACTACCTCACACCTGTCAGAATGGCTAGACTGAAAAAGACAAGAAATAACAAGTGCTGAAGAGGATGTGGACAAAATGGAATCTTTCTGCACTGTTGGCAGGAATGTAAATTTGCGCAGCCACTGTGGAAAACAGTGTGGAGGTTCCTCAAAAAATTAAAAATAGAAATACCATGTGATCCAGTGATTTCGCTACTCAGTACTTATCAAAAGAAAATGAAAACACTAAATTAAAAAGATATATGCACCACTAAGTTTACTGCTGCATTAGTTACAATAGCTGAGATATGGAAGCAGCCAAGTGTCCACAGATAGATAAATGGATAAAGAAGACATGGTATATTTATATACACACACAATGGAAAACTGTTCAGCCACAAAAAAGTGAGATCTTGCCATTTGTGACAACATGGATGGACCTAGAGGGTATTATGCTAAATGAAATAAGTTGGGCAAAGACAGATACCATATGGTTTCCCTTATATGTGGAATCGAAAAAAATAAAACAAATAGAAAAACCCAGACTCAAATACAGAGAATAAACTGGTGGTTGTCAGAAGGAAGGGAATGGGGGATAGATGAAATAGATAAAGGAGATTAAGAGGTACAAATTTCCAGTTATAAAATAAGTCACAGAGATGAAGAGTATAGCATAGGGAATATAGTCAATGATATTGTAATAAGGTTGTATGGTGACAGATGGTGACTACACTTATCGTGGTGAGCACCGAGTAATGTACAGAAATGTTGAATCAATATGTTGTACACCTGAAACTAGTACAGTACTATATGATAATCATACTTCAATTAAAAAAGGAAATGTTTCCCAAGAACATTATTTTAAAATATTTATTTTTGGGAGAACACAAGCTGGGGAGGAGTGGGGAGAGGACCAAGGATCCAAAGTGGGCTCTCTGCTGACAGACTGACAGCAATGAGGCCAATGTGGGACTTGAACCCACAAACTTCGAGATCATGACCTGAGTCGAAATCAGATGCTCAACAGATTGAGCCACCCAGGTGCTCCAAGAACACCATTTTCAAGAGAGATAGAGAGACTTAGAGAGCATCTGAAGTTTGTGACAATTAGTAGTAACAGTATATATTTATACTTTTATATTGTACCTTCTATCCAGAAAACTCAGTGAACCGTAAACATTAAGCACTCACTAATTTCTTAGTCCTTATATCTTTAAATTTATTTTATTCATAGCCTTCATGTAGTTTTCTATTGGCTCTTGAACCTCCATGGTGGTGGTGGTGGTGGTGAGGGGGACACTGTGTTGCCATTGGATCTGTTTATTAGTTGAGATGAACTCAGATTCAGAATCCTTCTTTCTTCAGGCCATACTGAGTTTTTTGTGTGTGTATGGAACAAAGACTAGAGGTCTGTTGGCAACAACCTCTACTTTGGCTGATCTACATTTTTGATGGTCTTTTCAAAAATGTTATTTCCAGGGGCGCCTGGGTGGTTCAGTTACTTAAGCTTTTGATTTCAACTCAGGTTATGATCCCATGGTTCTTGAGATGGGGCCGTGCTGACAGTGCAGAGACTGCCTGGTATTCTCTCTCTCCCTCTTTCTTTGCCCTTCCCCCATTCTCTCTCTCTCTCTCTCTCAAAATAAATAAGTAGACATTAAAAAATATATTTCCATATGGTAGTAAATCACTTAAACCCATAGAACTTTTATTTGCCCCTCTCTGTAGCTCTCTCTTTCATGGCAACCAAAGCTCTTGACGTTCACCATCAACATGAATGAAGTAAGAGAGCAAAGGACTGGGAGGTTGTTGGTTTCTCCATGCAATTTTTCTGGGCCTTGATTTATCACTGGAAAAGCACTGGCTTCTGAATAACCTGAGTCTCTGCATCTTTTTTTTTTAACTGAATATTGCTCTCTTCATTCAACTTGCACATGTTGGTAGTAAATAAAATTGTTGTCTGTAATGACACAATAAAGCAGGAGATGAACTTTGAAAATGTAACCTGTATATCTCATAGAGTGCTGTGAACTGCCTGTCAGCACATTTAACAGTATCTTGCACTTTCAGTAGGAGAAAAAGTGTTAGCCTGTATTTTGCTGACTAAGGCCTTGCCCCCACCATTTTATAATTGAGAATGTGCAAAATGTTCTCATTTCAATGTTAGTGGACATTGAGTATCACAGGCCAAGAATTAAATCAGATGAAGAGCTAAGGCCTCATTCCAAAATTATGAAGAGGCCAAGGGAAAAATGGGACCTGACAAGCCATACCACATGCTCCCAACAAATCTATACAAGTTGCCTGTAAAACCAGAGTCAGCAGCAGCTACTATGGATGGAGGTGCTCTTGACCTAGGAAGCATCCTTGAGCATTTGCCTTGGGGCAAATGAAAACTGAAGCACTGGACTTTTCAATATGTTCAACTCACTCTAAGCCCATGGATGATCACCGTACAATATGAATTTTATAACTATCCTGTGAAATTTGGCTGCTGCCACATGGTTAAGTTTGAGAGTTGCAGTTGGGCCTGGTCCAGTGATAGCCACTCCAACTTGGTTATAAATCCCTGGAAGGTTGTGAAAGCCTCTGTCAGAGGCTAGTTACTTGAAGCCCTTTTTCTGCTTGGAAACCACAGAGAAATAGATACCAACAGCTGAACCTGTCCTATTCAGAGTAGGATGCCAGACTCGGAGCCTTCCTCTCCATCCCAGTTTCAAGCCCAATCCCTCTCTCCCTTGCTTCCTTTCATTATGTCTATTTTTCCTCCCCTTGACAATGCTGCCTTGGTTTTTAAAGAACATAACGTTCTGTCATGAATAAAGTCATTATGGTTATTTTGAATTCTAGAGCATCAGATTGATGTGGCTATTGGTACAAGCACATCCTCTTCTCCGTGGAATAAATCCCAGCCTCCCTCTGGGAAATGGACTCACAGGGCCACGGCACTAAAGTGTGAAGACTGGAGGCAAAAAGTGTTGTCTCTAGTTCAAGCTGGAGATGACACTTAAAATCATTATTTGAAACCCTGAAAAAAGACAGTGTCACCTACTGACTCACTAATCCTATTTCCTTAGGACTCTCCAACCAGGATGATCTCATTCACCTATGCTTATTAAAACATTTTTCTGTGTCTTACTACGTCAGCAGCAATCAGCATCATTGAAATTCATGATACTGTAATTTAATAAAGTTTTAGAAAATATCTAATAATGTATCAAAAATGAATCCTAAACCCTTCCTCCCAAAGAAAAGTCCAAGGGAAATAACAAAGGGAAATAGATTGGTAGCATAAGGACCCATGAAACATTTTTAAAAGAAAATCACCTAAAATACTTTTATCTGATTTTTACCTTTCAGTAAAGGCAAGAGTGGTGTCTGAAACTTGGAAAATTATTGGTAAAGGATTGAAATGAAACAAAACAAAGCAAAATAGAACTGGGATAAAATCTTCACCAAATCTGTCAACCTCTATAAAAGCCAAATGTAACTTTGAAACTTGATGCCAATTCCCAAGTGGTCCAAGTTACTGCCTTTGCTCTTTTTAATACGTTGGCTGATTATGGAGCTAATAATAAATATAATTGAAAATCACTGTTGGATCCTTTGAAGTTTGCTGCCAAATAACATTTTGTGAAAAAATGTAAAAAGAAAAAAAATCCTGAGAGAAACTTCAAACAATACTTTAAATATTCAGAATCAACAGTCATGTTGTTAGATTTACCTTAAGAAGTTCATGGTGACTATAAAATAGAATATTAACTCAAGAAACACTCTAATTATCCATCTCTAATAAATGTCACCAGGGCAGCCATTGTCCTAATTACTTAATTTCTGTCTGGCTTTGACTGAAGTTAACTTCTTATTTCCAAACAAATATGTGACCAGAACAAAACACAGACATTAATCAGTTATTGTCAGTTTCTTCCATGACTTTGGAAATAATGCCACGAAGACAAAGTGGTTCTTTAGCAGAAACAATGTCATTCTGGTCAGACTTTCATTTTAGAACAGGATTTCTGCAGTGAATTAATAGTCTGTAGGAAATGCTACAATAACAGCTTTCTGGTTTTGATTATAAGGCAGAATGATTTCTGTGTTTCAGTAATATTTGCATTGTGAACGATATTCCATTTTTTCTCATTTGGATGTAGTGATCAGGTGAGAGAGATGTGAGCCTGCCTGTTCCATCAAAGACCTATATTGTGACCAGAATACAAATCACTTGATTCTGGTTATTTAAGAAACACAGCTTATTTTAAAACAGAGAATGTATGAGGGCAATGGCACAAATGAGAATTTGAGATGGTGTTCAAGCAACCATGCACATTTATGCTGAAGACACTGTGTAGTGCTCTGGGTTTCATGGTAGCTGGCTGCATACCTCTCCACCGAAATGCTTCCCTAAAACACTTCTTGGGTGTTACCTTTAAAAAAATAAGAATATAAAAATAAATACAGCTTAAAGGTGAGGGGGTGGAGAGGAATGTTATCCGGAACCACTGTCCTGTTCATAACTCCAAGGAAATGGCTAACTGAGATAAGAGACATTGAAGCTCATCGATTTCAGCAAGTGAAGAGTGAGAAAGATGGAGTGGTGAATTCCAATCTCCCTGAGGAACTGGGAAAATCATTGAAGCACCTTTCCATTGTTTAATTTTCACCCAATGTGACGGTGATGGTATGTACCTAATCACAAGGCTGATCAAAATCTCTGGAAAGGGCTTTTTCAGAGAGATGGTCCCCTATGCTTAATGATAAATAAAACAAAATTAAAAAAGGTTCAAAGCTGGGCTAGACTTTCTTCAAATACAGTGAAATCTCTTATTTCATTATTATTGTTTATATTTTCAATCAATTAGTGCCTCTCTTCCAAACCCCTGGCATTTCCTTTGTAGAAAGAGTTCTTATACCAGTTTGGATCCACACTGAGCAATACTAATTCCTTTCCCTTGTGACTGACCTAAAAATATTTGAAACAGCTGTCATGATGCCCTTAAGTATTCTCTCCAGGCTAAACAAGTCCAGTTCTTTGTAGGCCATGGTTTTAAGTGCTCTTCTCTTAGGCTTTCCTGGCTGCATGGGTTTCAGTTTACAAAGGTCTTTTCTAATGGTGAGATATGGGGAGAATATGGGGCTCACATTGTATTCTGTCCACGTGGAATTTGGCAAGAATCGTTGCTTCATTTATTTGGCCTACTGTGGCTCTTGAAAGACAGCCTAATTTGAATCAGTTATTTTGGGGGGCCACATCAGATCACTGGTTCATGTTGAATTTGGAGTCAATTAAAACCACAAGTCTTTTTCACACATGCTCCTGCTAAGCCACCGTGTGTGTATATAGCTATATATAGTTATTATCTGTTGAGTGCTTATTATGGGCAAGGCAATGTGCTAAATGCTTTGCATCTTTTGCATCTCATTTAATCCTCACATCAACCCAATGATGTAGCAAGTATCCTTAGACCACATTGTGGATAGGTTGAGGCTCACACAAGTAGAGACTTGCCTAAAATAATTCTGACTCCAAAGGAGGTACTCTTAGTAGGTACTCTTAAACTTGAAGTTATTCTGCTTTCTGTACTTGTGTGATGTTTTGGTTGTTAACTTTTCTTAGAAAGGGGATGCAGAGGACAAGATCAAAGAGCAGAACCATTAAATATAAATTAGGTTAGACTTGTCCATCTTTTTAGCCTGCTGAGATCTTTTGGATCCTGGTCTCGTCCCCCAATATATTGACTGTTCCCTTAAAGCTTTATGCCACCCATGTTTTCATCAGCTGCCATCACTATTCTCATTCAAGTCATTGCTTCAAAATATAGAATGAGACCAAAGACAGAGCCCCCAGTACACACCAGAGTCTCTATCATATTGGCATTGATCACCACTCTGATCAAGTTACAAATCCACGGTACTGTGATTCAGCTCACATGTTTTTTCCTCTTGTCTATCATGAGGATCTTGCCAAATCCTTTGCTAAACTTCAAGTGCAGAATTTCTAAGGCATGCTTCTATTGAGTCTAGCATTACTGCCACAGAAAGCAAGGAGCAGTCTGGCAAGATTTATTCACTGTGAACTTGTGTTGTCTTTAACTGAGCAAAATTTCTTATGCTAAGGGAGCATGGGCCAGCCCTAAATCTCCCTTCTAGATTCTGGTCTAGGACTAATATCAAGATCACCACTTTCTGGTTTACAGCACTGACTTTCTCCTCTTTAAACATCTGTTCTACATGTGATTATGTTTAGCTTTCCAATTTCTCAAAAGAAACATCAGTGACAGTGGTTGGGTACCCTCATATGCAAGCTCTTTTCATATCTTGGAAGGCATTTTTTTCTTGACAAGGAGATCTGAACACATTCAGGACACATGGCCATATTTGGTGAATCTTTTTCAGGCTAATTATTTTACAAAGAAAACAGAAGAAAAATGCTATCAAGTAGTTTTGTAAGGCCTTCCAGTCCAAGATCTGCATTTTATTCCTTTTAAGCTATTGAGATGCATTTGTGCTATCAGTAAAACATACTCTACATCGTTACATCCTGGTTTGGGATCTGCTTTTAAAACTCGTATTCGTAGGTATGTATACTTTCTTTTGATGTAACCTGAATATAATAGTATAGAACATATTAACTAGATCTTAAGAAAACAACAGAGCTGAAAACAGGTAGAGCTCATACTATACTGGATATTTGCAAACTTTAGTATGCAGTACAACTCAGATGAATGGAAAAATCAGAACTTCTTTACTTTTTTTGGTAACTACTCAACAGATAATTGCTAATTTGATTTTTTCACCAAGTCTTTACACTAACTTCAGCCTGATACAATAATTTAAACCATTTGCCTGGGAAATCACAACATTTGAATACAGTCAGTCTCTGAAGTCTTTTTTCACCTGCTGCTTCTTTTACAAAGATGGCATCCAAGTGGGAGAGGAATTTCTATGTCATGATGGCCTTATGCAAAGATGGGATGACTGGCCTCATGCTCGTTCTCTGTTTGCACTAGCTCATTCTTGATTGGCCTTTAAAGTGGCTGGCTTTATGCTTTTTGAATGGTCTGGTGGCCTCCAAAATTGCTATATATGACCAGTGAACTTGTGATCCATGTATATGTACTCACAGGAAAGATAAGCCATCTTTCTTGATGACTCAAATTTCCTTGTCACAGGAGGCAGACCATAGGATTTCTATGACTTCTTCATCAAGTACCCTGGGCTGGCGGTTGATCCCAGCCTCTGCTTCTAAGTCCCACCAGGGTGGGCCTTATGGCTGACTCTTATTACAGTATTCATCCCATGCAAGAACTGGGGTTAGATTGTGAGGGTCAAAGAGATGCTCTCTCTGTGTGACCGTGCATTTTGAATCCAACGTGATAACTAAGGGAATATAACCTTGCCCTGGATGCTACCCTCAATGTTTTTAACATCCCCATTCCCATGGGCCAAGTCTCATAGAGGAGAAGTTAGGAACAGGTCTGTTTACCTTTCTGACTTCTCTCACTTCTCCTCTGCCCTCTTTCCAATTTCTCTGAGGCAGGAAGAGCTGACATTTCTTTGGTTTCCTCAACACTAGCTCCAACTAAGCTATATTGGTGGGTGTATTTCCTCTATGTTGTAGTAATTCTTTCTCTCTGAGCTGAATCCACAAACTTCTGCTGTTGAGAGGCTTGGGGGAAGACAGAAAAATTTGAATGGTTTTGTCATGGTGATGAATGAATGTCCTGACTTTTAAGTCTGTCTTCCTGTTACTTATTCTTATGATACATTTTATATAATATAATATAATATAATATAAATATATATACATATTTTATGTATATAAAACATTATATATAATTATATATACCATATGTATATATTATATATATATAATAACTATACATATGCAAATATATATGTATTACAACTTGCTTAAAGGTATTCTCCCTTTGGTGAATACATGAAGTTTCCTTACTGTGACTCTATCTGGACTTTTTTAAAAAAAAATGTTTTGTTTGTTTATTTTTTGAGAGAGATAGAGAGAGAGAGCAGAGGAGGGGCAAGCTCCAGGCTCTGAGCTGTCAGCACAAAACCCTACGTGGGGCTGGAACCCACAGACTGCAAGATCATGACCTGAGCCAAAGTTGGACACTTAACCAACTAAACCACCCAGGTGCCCCTATCTGGCCTCTCTAATCAATACATGCCACTGAATAAATGGGGCACTTAGGTTGCATCCCTCCCCCTTTCTGGAAAACTGCCTTCATTCATTTAGGGATAGACAGTGATAAACACTGTTAGATAAGGAAACAGGAAGTTCTAGTATCTTTTCTTTGGATGATAAAGAAATGTATCTTGCTCTAATAAAAATTTGCAGTGAGTGACTATGTTACTCTTGGGAAATGTATTTTGGATTCTGAAAGTTCCTTTCTATAAGCCCCGATAAGGTTTACTTCATTGAAGAGGAAATGTGTGTAAAGGCAAGAGGATAGATTTGAAGTTAGTAGGGCTGAATTCTCAAACACTGGGAGTAATTTGCTAGGTTGACTCAAGTTGCTTGATCACCATCTCCCTTGTTTCCCTATGTCTAAAGAAAAACAAGAAATGCTTACAGGGTTAACATTTGCAAAGTAAGATGACACTAGGAAAGGAAGTGAGTAACTACAAGTTGCCTACGGTCTGCCCCTATCACTTTTGACCTCTTTTCCATATATACTTTGCCAGTTGCCTCTAAAAATATAAATCCGCTGGTTCCACAGTTCTAGAACCATGTGACTGTAATCCAACTCCTGGACCAAGCAGAGAAAGTGAAAATATTCCTCTCACTCTCCTGCCCTCTCATCAATGACACAGCAGGTAGGCAGGGCTAAGATTAAGGGACAGAAACTCCTAGATGGTAAAATTAATTTGTCTCCACAACACAGTAGGACAATTTGTTCATATATATATTTAGTTACTACCTATATACTCCATTGATTTCTTTCAAATTTTAAAAATGTGTGCTCAGTCTATGTAGAGATAGAGAAATGGGAGATTTTCTTCCTATTATTTATGAACTATTATCAACCCTCTGGGTCTACTGAATCACTGCCTCCTTCCAACAGTCTGGGTCACTGTCACTTGGGGTCATTTCTAGCCGCAGGACCCATCCCTGTGAGGCTGGGATTCTACCTTTAGTTCAGAGTGAATAGGAAGATTTTTACTCCATCCTGGAGCAGAGTAACATCTCAGCTCACCTTAGAACTGGCACAGCCTCATGTCCCTCTCCAGGCACTCAGCAACAGACCTAAGCTCCCAAGGAAATGGAATCAGAGGTGCAGGTGAGACTGAAAGGACCTCATGAAAAAAGCCATGTTTTTCCCTTGCTCCAGCTTCTATTCTTGCTAGAGCCTGCACCCCAACCCCACTCTACACATACCTCATAATGCAAATAGCCTATGTCCTCCTATAAGGAGATAATGCTATCTTTGGATTCTTCCAGCACGAGAGATAACATCTAAGGAGTGACTGGGTAGGGTGGTCATAAACTTTCTCCAAGACCACTGATTCCAAACACCTTGACACCAAGTCCCCTGACTTCAGGGAATGAATGAATTATGAAGGACACCTGGACCGTGTCCTTGCTCTGACCAGTTCCTGGATGCCTATGAGCACATGTGCACCAGGCCAAGATCGTCAATGAAAATCCTAGATCCTAAGCAAAGATGAGACTCATGCTCCTTTCCTTTCCAAGTCTCCTGGATGCTGCTGGCTCATGTTTGATATCCATCCTGCGTGAAGTCAAGGACCATCTTGGCTAGTCCTGTGAGAGTCCCTCTCTGAGTCCTTGGACCCAGCCTGCCTGCATCACAAGGATATGGACTTTTCTCCTTGAAATAAAATTTTAAACATTGATGAAGGCCCCATGTTACACTTGGCCGAGACAGTCTTGGGAACTAATATAGGCGTCAAAAATATTTCCTTCTTCTAAAGAAAGACAGGAATTCCCCACCTTTCACCTTTAGATGAAGTCAGGCCACAAACCACAGCTCATGGTGGGATATGTTGGGGCAAGAGCTCAAATATCCCCAGCTTTCAATCTATGCACAGGGACATTACTATGTGCAGTTGGTATAAGCCTATTCTTTTTATGTCTCTCTCCATGCTCTGCAGTTATTTACTGATTGTGGAATGGAGGAGGAAACTTAGATACACATGTCACATTTTTTCCTTTTGCTTATATAATTATCCTGACTTCTCCATATGCATGCATACAGGAGGGTCTCTTCCCCTTATTTCCAGCTACAGACTAGAGACCCAGGAAGGCCAGTGGTATAGCTTGAAGGCCTGAAAGTCAGAGAGACAATGGTATAGATACCAGTCTGGATGTGAAATCTTGAGTACCAAGAGCGTGGAGTGCAAGAGAAAATGTCCCAGCTAAGGCAGTAAGGCAGACAGTGACTTCCTCCTTCCTCCTCCTTTTGTTCAGTTAGACCATTGGAAGAGGCCCACCCACACAGGGGAGGGCCATCTGCTTTACTCAGTCCACCAACTCAAATGCTAATCTCTTCTGAAAATACTCTCACCAGGCACACCCAGAAATAATGTTTAACCAGCTATCTGGGCATCCTGTGATGCAATCAACTAGACATTTAAGATTAACCCTCACACCATTTCCACAGTGGACATTTTGTTTGATTTGAAAGAAAATATTCCCTGTACGAACCAAATCCTTTTTCAAAATTAAGCACCAAATATATCAGCCACATGGTTTATGTATTATTTGGCATTATCCACACATCTGTGAATGGGTCTCAGTATATTCCTGTTAACTAGTAACATTCTCAGATCCCCTTGCTTAACTGATCAATAAGTACGTTTTTTGATTGCCTTAGTAGCAAGGTTAGAACCTTAAAGAAAAGGTAGTTCTATTTTGTTGGAGTGTGCAGAGGAGCCAGGGGGGAGGAATATGGTGCCAGAAGGTCCCTCTGACTCTTGAGTGATTAGTGCTCCTGGTGCTCTTCCATCAGCTGGTACAAAGTTAAGAGACTTCAAACCTAGTAATTCTTCAGTCTCGTCGGGGATAGGATTCATCCCATTGACCGGGCACAGAACAGAGACTCAGTTTGCTTCATGGGTGACTGTTGAAAGGACTATGTCAGTGTGTTTGGACTTGACCTGTCTGAAAGAGGACTTCAACTACCTCCATTTTGACCTCAGTATGCACTTTCTAAATGATAAGTTCTTTCCAGCTTATCTCCCAACTCAGGCAAAGGACCTTGCCGGCAAAGCTTCCCCTGAGTGGAACTGAAACTACCTCCTCAAGCAATAAGGACTGCCCTGAGCTAGCAAGATCCAGCCCATGATTGACCCTAAGACAATGACTGCCCTGACCTTTACTGCCCACCTGCAGATATCCACAGACCTTTGTCCCACATTTTCCTTATATAAACCTAGAAGTATTTTAGGCACTTTGGAGATAGCCTTTGAGACGCGTGTGCTGTTTTGCCTGTGTCATCTCACTGAAATAAATCCCTTTATTGTTTTACCACCACTCACATATCTGCCTTTGGATTTTGTCAGCAGCAAATGGCCCAACCTGGTGTGTTTGGGATCCCTGGAACCAGCTGCTCTTGCACCCCGCCTATGTGTGCATCCCCACGAAGAATCACTCCACCCCTTTCCCAGTTTGAAGCCTCAATTACTTATTTGCTCAAAACAAAAAATAAAGTGGATATAATTAATTTAGTTTTAATGACCAATGCTCAAATGTTATGTCATAGCTAAACACCTTGGTGAAAACTTATGAAACTTAAATCATATTGATCAGCCATTTTCCAGTTATGAGCAACATTAGCTTGAAATCACATATTGAGGATTGATAATTCTTCACATTTATGGGAACCTGGACTAGGAAATATTTGGTTCTAATGATAGAAGATTCAATAGATTGTATTATGGTATAGATTTTCCTTTGTTGTGTCTCTTTTTTAAAGTTACAAAAAGAATTGTTTTAGGTTTAAATGTATTTACCAGCCATTTAGTACACTTGGACACATTGCATATTTAATGTTCCACTTTACTGCTTGCTGAAAGAAATAAATGCATAACAAAATGCTTTGAAAAATGCTTAATTTTTCAACTGTTGATTTAATGTGTAATGGTTCAATAAGGCGATGAATCGCCCTGGTCTACAACTACTGAAAAATAGAAAAATTACCCACACTGGAATGTTGAATCTGTGAATATTAAGTTTGTCAATGTAATTTATGACTCGGCAGGTAATATACCGGTAATTTGCATACTAATTGCTATGGTGGAAGCCAAACGACTTTAATTCAGTAAATTAGTCTGCCTAAGCAGAAGCCGGCAATTGCCTCTATGTTGGGGCGAGAGATGAAGCTTGTTTAGGAGAAAATGGAGCTCGGTCCAGACCGGCAGAGCTATAGAGGCCCCCTGCTGGCAGGAAGGCCACACGGCTGCGAAGCCGACCAGCCTTACTGAGAGCCAATGGCCGGATCTCCTCAAAGCAAAAGCCCGGCAGACTTTCCAAGTGATTCAAATTCAGAAAACAGAAGACTGAAGTCAAAAGCGTTCACTCTGGGTAAAAACAATCCATGTCTGTATCTCCGTAACAGAAACAAATGAGAATTTGAAGGCAGACAAATAATCATTCCAGCTTCTTAAAAGATTATTTTAATGATAGGTATATACTCTTTAATTCTTTCACAAACAGGTCTGATACTTTTTTAAAACAGAAGTGTGTCTGGAGAGTTGCAGGAGAATCAAATGATATTTTCAATGCTTTGGGAACAATATTCGTACAAAAGGATGTTCAGCCTTCTCAATAATAATATAAGCCAATCAAAACACTGAGGTGTAATTTTTCTGGCAAAAATGAAAAAGATTAAAAGCATTTATTACTGTCGTGGGCCTGGGGAAATGAGCATTGTGTAAACTGGCACAACTTTTTAGGTGGGCAGTGTAGCAGTGTATACAAAATTTAAAAATGCACGTATGCTTTGACTCACCAATGATACTTCAGGAAGCACATGCTATAGAAACACAAACGTATAGCCTGAATCATATGAAATTACTGTGATCAACCATTCTCATATACCAAAACAGTAATTTCAAATGATTCCACATAACACAAGGGTATTCATTTTGGCATCTTGCAATGATGATGCTTTGGAAAAAGCCTAAATGTTTAGCAAAAGAGACTGATTAGATCAATAGTGGTGGATGTTTTATGAAGCTTTTAAAAAGTATAAGGTGGAGCCAATCTGCACTGCAAAGGAAAGGTGACCACAGAATATTAAATAAACAGACCAAGTTATATGTCATTATGCATAATGAGCATATATATTTATGTGTGTATATTTAAATGCTTTGATTTGAGTACAATATAGGTATAGAAAAAGATTGGACAGATAACTCCTAATGTTTAATCATGGCTACCTTTAGAGAGTGGCACTTGGGATAGTCTGGGGAGAGGCAGTTTCTTTTGACTTTTTGTGTTATTTGAAGTGGACAGCAGCCAATGTCCCCTTTTTATAGATTAAAAAAAACTTCAAAAAAGTAATGAAAATAAAACCTATGAAGGATTTGTCTAATTAAAAAGAATACTTTGTAAATTAAGTTAATATTCAGTAATAAAATATTTGCTCTGTTTGGCATATTAAGATTTTTACATATTAAACATTTTTTAAAAGTGGGGTGCACCTATGTGTTATGTGTAAGTATCTTTAAAATTTTTTTTAATGTTTTATTTATTTTTGAGAGAGAGAGAGAGAGATAGCGTGAGCAGGGGAGGGTCAGAGAGAGAGGGAGACACAGAATCTGAAGACAGGCTCCAGGCTCTGAGCTAGCTGTCAGCACAGAGCCTGATGCGGGGCTCGAACCCACAAACTGTGAGATCATGACCTGAGCCGAAGCCAGACACTCAACTGACTGAGCCACCCAGGTGCGCCTATAAGTATCTTTTAAGAGTGGGAGTAAAAATTAGAATAAATACTCTATTAAAAGTAGTTATATGTGAATTAAATAAGTTCAAAGCCTTCAAGAGTACCCGGTGCCAAACCAGCTGTATGCAATTAGTTATTGTGATCCTCAGTTTTAGAAAACAGAACTCCATGAGGGTTTGAAAAGGCACTTGAAAGCATGAAAGTCATGGATGAACAAATGGACTAGCAAGTTGAAGATACTGTTTTAGCTTCTCTCTCCTTTTCTCTCTCCCTCTTTGTGTTAGTGCTTTACTGAGGCATAATTTATACAAAGGAAACTTCATGAACTTAAGTGTATGCTGTGATGGAATAAGAGAAATGCATTCAGGGATGTGCTGGTAAGCTGGCTCTCTGGACAAAAATCAAAGCCTGATTTGTCACTTTTATTGATTTTCATGGTTTAAATACTCCCACCATGGCTGATTCAGGCTAGCGATGGTTTAACAACTGGCTCACAAAATTACCCTAATGATTTAGGGAATTGCCTCTCAGGAGCATGAGAGCCAGAATCAGCCTACTGCTAATGTGTAACTATCACCCAAGTCAAGATTCGAGCATTTCATCACTCCAGAAGATTCCCTCATGGTCCTTTCCAGTTAATCTACCCTTCAACCTGCCTTGGACAACCACAATTCTGACTTTCACTGTCAAAAATTAGTTTTAAGCTCCATATACATGGTACTACATAGTGTATTCTTTCATTTGTGGCTTCTTTTGCACAACTTAATATTCTTGAAATATTCATCCATGTTGTTACAGGAGACACTATTTTAAAATCATTGTGTTTTCCTATAGATATATTATTATATGTGTCCTTGTATGAATTTTTGGTCCAGTACTAGAGTAGAATCCATACTTTAAACCATAGTTTTCCTCCTTTAAAACTCCTTTTTCTTATTTACTTCCTCTAGTTGCTTGGAGTATAATGCTGGCCACACTATACACAGGATGTAAGAGAAAGCAGGAAATTCTTTGATTCACAATATTTCTAAGTTTCAGACCTCATATTTTATCAAAATAGGAACTGAGTGGGGGAAAATCATGGAATATTTTTAGAAGCTGTTCCCCATTTGATTTTTCTTTTCATGGGGTGTGTGTGTTGTGTGTGTTGTGAATCTTTGAATATGGTTATAGCAAAGCCTGGCCACAAGATAATATGCACCAGCCAGACTCAAACATAAAAACAGCCTGAATATGGTGCATTAGCTGGGAATGTTTTCCATGGTAACACCCCAGACATTAGAAGCCAGAGGCTAGAGATGAAGGTCTGTAATTGTCCAAGCAGAGGTCCTAGGGCCCGAGTGCAATAGCTCTCCAGGTAAACTGAGGAGTCTGATGGCCATGATGCTGGACACTGTCACTAAGAACCTGTATGAAACTTCACCATTTCATGGTGTTTTTACTTAAGGTTTTTGAAAATAGCCATTTCCAACTACTCTACAACTGCTACTGTTTTTAAAAAGAAGGGAAATAATGGAATCTTGAACCAGTAGGCATTTAAAATCATCTATTTCTATTGGAAACCCACCCTCCAAATTCTGGTCAGCATTTATTTAAATGTGTCAGTTGGGGTCAGGTGAAAATTGGGAATGGATTTCAGGGAAGAATTTCTGGGCACTTATATTGACTGGGTTTTTGTTATAAGCAGAGCTAACCTTTTGCTTTAAATTGAAATGCCGTAGACCCAGCAAACAGCCTTCCCCTTTCAACAAGGACTAGCCTGAGCCTTGTGATCTGTGACCTTTGAGCACTGGTCAAATGCCTGTTTTAAGTACCCCCAGGAGGCAGACTTGAGTTGCTACAGTTTCCTGCTCCCCAGGGTTGTTCACTTTCCTCTGCTCTGGTGTAGCTCCACTCAAATGGCTGGTTGTCCTTTCTCTCCTGTTCTGGGATGGGGAGTGCTAGGCTGAGATGGGGCAGCTTAGACTGCTGAGCCTATAAAGACCTGGTGTGTGTGTGTGGGGAGGGGGCAGTGGAGACACTGCCCTGTGGGCATGCCTGCCATGGCTGCTGCCTGCCAGTGACCACTTGTAGCAGGCATACTACCACAGACCCATTCCAGGGAAACACGGGACTCCTTTGGTAGCCAGCCTGGTACTCAAGGACTTCCCAAAGGGTTTGCTGAAACTTCTTTGAACTGCATGACAGTCTGGGATGCTTTCATGTAATCTGTTTGCTCTGTCTTTCACTTGGGATCAGAATTGCATCTTGGTAAACTACCCTCCCAGTCTTCAGCCAAAGAAGAGGTCATCTTCCACTGCAGAGGAAGAACTGTGGAGGAGAACTGCCTGGCATGACATGCTTCCCCAGCACATGCTGTCATCTCTTTCTGGTCCGTGCCATCTCTGTGGAACTCTGACACATCTGGGCATGAAAGGGAAACTGAACTTGAAAGCAACAGTGGAGGTGGGAACAAAGGAAGAGCCGGTGGACTTGAGAATCTGGACCAATATCCTCAGTTGCTCTAGAATCAGCCAGAAGACAAATGGATGCTGTCCAGACACTGCTCCTTCCAAATGAGCACCAGAGAGGGCAACAAGAGAGTTTGCCAGCCAGGCCAAATTTCAACAACTAGCAATAGATGCCACAACAGCCAAAGGACAAGAGAGAAGAGATGAAAGATCTTTGCCTTTCCACATTTCTAGCTCCTGTGTTTAACCAACTTTTGAAAATCTCTCTGGAAGTAGTAGAAGAAAGCTCCTAAGGCAAAGATCTCCTACTCACAAAGGATCACTGGCTCATTAGGTCCTAAGAATGTGGTCAGAAAGTGAAGATAATAAAGGCTGCTTTCTTTCCTGGTGGTCTGTTCCACCAGAGCTAGTCATTCTGAGTCTCTGGGATTCCTCAGGAAATTTTGTTCCAATCTGGCAGGGAAATTAGTCGCTTGTGCAGTGGGTCCAGAGCTTGGGTTAGTCCAAGGCCTTGCTTGAGAAAGTGAGAAGACAGCCATGGCAAGGTCCAGTTTTGAATCCAATGCAATCCCGATTATACTCTGGGAACTGGGCCAAGTCATATTAACATCTGAGGAGTGGATCAGAAAGGAGTAATGATGTTTTCCAGGGCTCATGCTTGGGCTCAGCACCATCAGGTTTGCCGGACCACCCAACTCTCTCAATTTTGAAGACTCTCAATTTTGAGGAGACTCTTGTGTCCTGGGCCACTACCTTCTTCTTCTCTCACCTGGGTTTCATCAGGCCGAATCTGCACACATGGCAGCCATGACAGAAATATGTTCAGTGAAATGGTTGGTTTTACTTCATTTTTTAAAACAAACAGGCATCTGTTCATCAACATGATAAATTGGAGAAATGAAACTGAGAAATTTCCAAACTAATGGGACTGAAAAAGGATATCGACAAGCCATAGCAGCTTGACATGTGCTTGTTAAACCATCAGACTTTGAGATCAAAATTAAACTGTCCTCTGCACCCAATTCACAAGGCAACCCTAAGCACTTAGAAACACATGGCTAACAGAAACGAGACACACTAAATTAGCTCCCAGATGCACAGTCTAAAATATAGACATACAGTTTGAATACCAATCACCCCTTTGTCAAATCTAGGAAATAACAAGCTTTACTGGGGAAGGTGGTCTCTCTGCAGTTCATCCTGCTCATGAAATCTTTGCAATGAGCAAAGACTTGATATAGCTGTATCTTTCCTCTTCTCTGAGGAAAGAAGTTATTCCTAATGTTAAGCCTCCTGACTGGGTCCTCTAAGGTTGCTCTATTATGAGCCATTGGATATGAATTAATTTTCTCATTTCTATTCTGGAAACAATTGCATGCATATGAATTCCACAGGTGCATGCTTTTTATTAAAAAAAAATGGCAAGGGAAGTCAAGTTAGACCTTGGAACAATTTGTTCCATAGAACAGAGTGAATCATCTCCCATAATGAGCAATTGTTGGCCAGAACTGCAGCAAACACTGAACGGTCCCATTCATCAATTATTCAAGGATCCTATGCCTACCAAGGACATTCATTAATATACTGAGGACTGATTGGGTTTTTTTGCCCTGTTACTCAGTGTCCATCCAAAGGGCCTGGATTTGCTCACCGTTCTGACCCAACCACCAGCGCTGCGCATTTTCATTAAAGATAAGGGTTTAACCATGGAGAATTTCCACCAGAATTTTTCTTCCCTTCACTGAGGACACAATGCCACATGACATGAACTCCTTTTCTGAAGACCAGGAAGCAGAGGAGGGGTGTGTTCTGTAAGCCTAGGTTCTGGAAGCAGTTCTTGTCCAGCCAACAAGTCTGTGTGCTAAATCTTTGCACAATGCATAGTCTATGACATGAACCTTCCGTGGACCTAGAAATGCAAATTCTTACTTCCAGCCAAGACCTACTGGACCAAAATTTGTGTCTTAGTGAAAGTTTCAGAAGCACTGTAGGAAGAGAGGGTACTGAATGCTGGGGACATAAGGTATCCTGGCCACTACCTTTCCAGAGCTATAGTCTGGAGGTGTGCGGAGGACTGATGTATTAAAGAGAACTCATTCCAGGAGAGGAGGGCTGTGGTAGAGGTTTGTAAAGAGTTGTAGATATCAGAAGAGGCTGTGGTTAATTTCACCTAGGAGGTGATGGATGACCAGGTGAAGAAGCTCACCTTGCTCTATCACTATCACCCCACTGTCTTAGGCCAGGTCTTCATTGTCTATCACTTGGATTGTCTCATGAGTCTCCTTGCCTCTACTCTTTGGGGCCCCTCAAATCCACTTCCTAAATTGATCCCTGTGTTATCTAGATAAACACAAACTATCCTTCCTCTGTTTAACACAAAGTGCACACTCCTTAGTTGGCACACAAGCCTTTTGTCTGGCACACAGCCACACCTTTCTAGGGCCAACTCCTGCCATCTCCAGCCTGTCTCCTGCCTAACTCTCCAGAATTGCCATGAATTCCCTCATATCTTTCTGTTTTTGCCTCTCTCCCTTTTTAGTGGCTGTTCCTTCTGCCTGCATTGCTTTCCCTCTATTTTATTTGGTGAACTCCTCTTCATCCTTCAAAGTCTTTTTCTGGCATTACATCCTCTGTGACACCTTTTATGAACTACTCTTAGAGAGAGTTAATAATTTCTTTTCTTTTCTTTTTATTTTTTTTAAACTTTATTTATTTTTGAGAGAGAGAGACACAGAGTATGAGCAGGGGAGGGGCAGAGAGAGACGGAGACACAGAATCAGAAGCAGGCTCCAGGCTCCAGGCTCTGAGCTGTCAGCACAGAGCCCGATGCAGGGCTTGAACCCACAAACTGCAAGATCATGACCTGAGCTGAAGTTGGCCGCCTAACTGACTGAGCCACTCAGGCGCCCTGAGAGTTAATTTCTTACTTTGCTCTACTTCTGGACTTTGCAAATCTATCTTATCTTATCTGATCTTACTGATCTTACCTAGAGCTCAAGTGCTAGCAGGGGAGAGGGACAGAGGTAGAGAGAGAGAGAGAGAGAGAGAGAGAGAGAGAGAGAGAGAAACTTAAGCATGCTCTGTGCTCAGCAAAGACCCCAACCGGAGCTCCATCCCACAACCCTGGGATCTTGACTTGAGCCAAGATCAAGAGTTGGACTCTCAGGTGACTGAGCCACCCAGGCACCCTGCAAATCTATTATTTTATATAAAAGATTTTATTTATTTATTTTATATAAGATTCTGTTGTTAGTATTTGCTAAACGGGAGCTTCACCTACAATGGTAGCTGTGAGTTTATTCTTTGAAGGCAGGAAATGTGTTACTTTAAATTCCTGGACTGGCACATAGAAGGCTCTAAAATCTTATTGATTTTTAGGTTAACTATAGATTGGAAAACTCTTGAAAGCATGAACATGCTGGGCATGTTGAGAGATTGTGAACTCTGAGAAAAAACCTGATGTTATTTATAGCAGAACTTAGTCTTTGGATAGTTGACAGGGGACAGGTAGGATATAGGTGACAGGGCAGTGGGTAAAACAGGAGCACCAAGACCTGAGAAGCTGCTTTTTGTAAAAGCCTGGGTAAAAAATGACCAGGGCCCAAAGTAGAATAAGAACTAGAAATAAAAAGAGTCATCTCTCAGAAAAATACTGTAAAAATGGGCTTAAACGGTGATCTTATTATTCTTGAGTGTTTATGCTAAGGCCAGCATGTTATTAGGAGTGTTTGCTTTAGCGGTACCTGGGTTGTTCCATCAGCTGGTCTGACTTTGACTCAGGTCATGATCTCATGGTTTGTGAGTTCAAGCCCCATATCGGGCTTACTACTGTCAGTGCAGATCCCACTCCAGGTCCTCTGTCCTCCTCTTTCTCTGTCCACTGCTCATGCTCTCCCTTTCTCTCAAAAAAAAAAAAAAAAAAAAAAAAGGAGCGCCTGCGTGGCTCAGTCAGTTGAGCATCTGACTCTTGATTTTGGCTCAGGTCATGATCTCAAGGTTCCTGAGTTTGAGTCCCACCTTTGGCTCTGCGCTGACAGTATGGAGCCTGCTTAGGATTCTCTCTCACCCTCTCTCTCTCTGTTCCTCCCTTGCTCGCTTACTCTTTCTTTCTCTCCCTCTCTCTCTCAAAATAAATAAGCTTTAAAACAAAATAAAAAAAATTAAAAAATAGAAAAGATGAGTTTGGTTTGGTAGAGCAGAACTGTCAGGAGCTGAATCAATGCAGGTGAAGTATGGGGTCAGGGTAGGGAGACAAATGAGGTGGAGGTTCTGATATATTTAATTTTCTGGTTAATTCAGTTTATCTGAAAACTCATCCTTTTTATTTTAACCAATGTTGAATTTTTTCTACAATGTTCACTTTGCTGCCCTAGGTTATACAACAGGAAGAGCATTTTGCCTTGGCCTTTGAGCAGGGCCACTGGTAAAATGAGCATCAGAGTGCCCACTGAGAGCTTTGACTGCACTTTGGTTCTATCATGACTTTGTGCAAATACCTTAACCTTCCTGGGCCCCAGAAGCCTCACTTTGAAATTTAGGTGTTTTTGTCATCCACTGCTGATGGGAATGTAAAATGGTGCAGCCACTGTGGAATATAGTCTGGAAGTTCCTCAAAAAGTCACACATGGAGTTACCATATAACCCAGCAATGTCACACCAGACGGGACTAAAAACATGTTCAAACAAAAACTCGTACATGAATGCTCACAGCAACATTATTCAAAAGAGCCAAAAAAGTAGCAACAACTCAATGTGCATTAACTGATAAATGAATAAAAATGATTTAAAAAGTGTGTTATATCCATATAATGGATGTATTTAACCATAAAAAGGAATGAAGCTGGAAAAAGGATACACGCTACAATATAAGTGAACCTTGAAAACATGCTAGTGAAAGAAACCATAGTATTTCATTTATATAAAATGGCTACAGTAGACATATTCATAGATAGAAGGTGGATGAGTGTTTGACAGGGGCTGGGGGAAGAAGAAATGGATTGTGACTGCTTAATTGGTAAAAGTTTACTTTTGGGGATGATAAAAACGTTCTGGAACTAGGTATTAGTGATGGTTGCAAAGCATTGTGAATATACTAAAAAGCCATTGAATTGTACACTTTATTTATTTATTTTTAATGTTTGTTTATTTTTGAGAAAAAGAAAGACAAAGCATGAGCAGGGGAGGGGCAGAGAGTGAGGGAAACACAGAATCTGAAGCAGCGTCTAGGCTCTGAGCTGTCAGCACAGAGCCTAATGCCAGGCTCAAACTCAAAAAACACAAGATCACGACCTGACCCGTAGTCAGATGCTCAACCAACCAACTGCGCCACACAGGCGCCCCTGAATTGTACACTTTAAAATGGTGAATTTTATGTTATATGAGTTTTATCTCAGTTAAAAAAATGAGATTTTGCATAACAAAAGAAATCATTGAAAACACAAAACAACCTAGTGAATGGGAGAAAATATTTGTAAGTGATATATCTGATGAGGGATTAGTATGCAAAATTTGAAAAGAACTTATGCAACTCAAAACCAAAAAAAACCCATAGTCCAATGAATTGATAAGGAAAATGTGTTGTGTGTGTGTGTGTGTGTGTGTGTAATGTAATATTATGGAGCCATAAAAAAGGATGAGATCATGCCATTTACACAGCATAGATGAACCTAGCAGGTATTATGCTAAGTGAAATAAGTCACACTGAGAAAGACAAATGCCATGTAATTCCACTCATAAGTGTGATCTAAAAAAAAGAAAAAAAGAATAAACAAATAAAAAGCAGAATCAGAGCTATAAATACAAAGAACAAACTGAGGTACCAGAGAGGAGGGGATGGGGCGTTGGGCAGAATGGGTAAAGGGGAGAAGGAGATACAGGCTGCTGGTTATAAAATGAATAAGACACAGGAATAAAAGGTACAGCATAAGGAATATAGTCAGTGATATTGTAATAGGGATGTAATGGGACAGATTGTAGCTACGCTTGTGGTGAAACAGCATAATGTATAAACTTGTAAGATCACTAAGGTATATACCTGAAACTAATGTAACATTGTGTGTCAGCTATACTAAAAACAAACAAACAAAAAAAAACTAAAAAAATATGTGGGAAAATAAATAAAATAAATGTTTTAAAAAATCAATACAGAGAACAAACTGAGGGTTGCTAGGGGGTGCTGGGAGGGGGCATGGGTCAAATGGGTGATGGGCATTAAGGAGGACACTTTTTGGGATGAGTACTGGGTGTCATATATAAGAGATGAATCACTGGATTCTATTCCTGAAGCCAAGACTACATTGTATGTTAACTAACTTGAATTTAAATGAAAAAAAAAATCAAACCCAAAACAATCCTATTAAAACATGGGCAGAAGACCTGAATAGACATTTTCTCAAAGACGGCATACAGATGGCCAACAGACACATGGCAAGATGCTCAACATCACTAATCGACAGGTAAATGCAAATCAAAACCACAATGAAATATTATCTCACACCAGTCAGAATGACTACTAGAAAAGACAAGAATACACAAGTATTAGAGAGGATGTGGAAAAAAAGGAACCCTTGTGTACTGTGGGTAGAAATGCAATTTGGTGCAGCCACTATGGAAAACAGTATGGAAGTTCCTGAAAGAATTAAAAATGACAATACCATATGAACCAGGAGTTCTACTATTTGTATTTACCCAAAGAAAATGAAAACACTAATTGGAAGAGATATGCACTTTTGTGTTTATTGCAGCACTGTTGACAAAAGCCAAGCTCTGGAAGCAACTCAAGTGTTCCTCCATAGATGAATGGATAAAGAAGATGTGGTATAGATATACAGTGGAGTATTACTCAGCCATAAAAAAGAAAGAAATCTTGCCATTTGTGACAACATGGATGGACCTAGAGGGTATCACGTTAAGTAAAATAAGTCAGATGGAGAAAGACAAATACCATAACGATTTCACTTATATGTAGAATCCAACAAAGAGACTCTTAAATTCAGAGAATAAACTCGTAGTTGCCAGAGGGGCAGCGGGGTGAAGGATGGCTGAAATTGGTGAGGGGGATAAAGAGGTACAAATTTCCAGTTATAAAATAAATAGGTTGCAGTGATAAAAGTATGATACATGGAATAGTCAACATTGTAATAATGATGTATGGTGACAGATGGTTACTGCATAGTAGTAAAACACTGAGTGATGTACAGAGTTGTCAAATCACTATGTTGAATGTAATATAACATTGTACATCAACTATATCTCAATGATAAATAAAAATTTTTAAAAATGAGGTTAAATTCAAATGTCTCAAAGATTTCTTAATCTCCTGTGATTTAATGAAACTATTCTAATAGACAATAGATGTTTAATAAATACCTGGTAAATGAAATTGAAACATTGGAGTGTGATTCTTCGGATGAGAGAAAATACTTTCCTACATTTATAGACATCTGGATCAGATGAGATGTTCAGGGTTTTAAAAAATTTTTTTTAACGTCTATTTATTTTTGAGAGAGAGATAGAGCATGAGTGGGGGAGAGGCAGACAGAGAGTGAGACACAGAATCCGAAGCAGGCTCCAGGCACAGAGCCCGATGTGGGGCTCGAACTCACTGACAGCGAGATCATGACCTGAGCTGAAGTTGGATGCTTAACTGACTGAGCCACCCCGGAGACGCAATATGTTCAGTCTTTTAATATAGTATAACTCGTGGAGCAGAATCACCTTTAAATATATGTACTTCACCAGTGGTATGCTGGCAAAGGTTTAACAGTTAGCTTTCCAAGTAAAAACAAAATATCCAATACACTACATGAATGTAAATTTATTATGGATAAAGGATGTGTAGTGCACAATTTACAAATAATAATAAAATATACAATACTCTTTACTGTAAATTCCACATAGTCAATGGATTCTCATGGAATGATTTAACTGATTTTTGCTGAACTCTTATATCTGCAGCCAAGCTATGGTTGCAGTTGAACCACAATTTAACAAATGGAACTGCCTCCCAGCCTTTTTTCCCCATAAAGTTAACATCATTACTCTGATATGTAACCTATGTTAAAGTACTTCTTACCTTTGCACAGACTATATCCATTACACTGAACCATCTTTCAGCTTTGGTGCTATGCATGCCAGAACTTCACCTATCCATTAGTGATGTTAGTTTCTTCACTGAATCGTACTGTAGTTCTTGAATACTGGAAGAATATTTTATCGATTTGTGTGTGAGGGCTAATCACAGACCAATGTCTATAGAATGACAACTTTTAAGTTTAATCTACATTATCAACATCTTCTCTTTTTTGTAAGTCTATACAAACAACAAAGTAATAAATCATGCCCTGAGTTAATAGCATTTTTTGATTTCCATGGTGTAAATACTCCTATCATGACTGATGTCAGGCTATCAGTGTAACATCACTGAACATGGAGCTGATAAGAAAAGCACAGTGGCACACCATTATAGAGTGTTTCTACTATACTGTATGATAGACATAAATCACCCGAAGAACACAGATAAAAGTAAAATGATTACATATGGATATGTTTTAAATATTTATTACCAGTTTTTAATAAAATATATTTAATTACAAGTTTATGTGATTTAATTTTTAATAATGGCTGTGTTTAGCAACCAACTGTACTTCTCTACTCTCCTGTCCTGGAATCACCTCCCAGTGAGACTATACGCATTTGAATCCTTGTCTTTGGTCTCCTGGGGACCCCAAGAAAGAAACCTGCATAATTTATTTCCTGCATTAAATCCTCTCTGCTTTAAGTACTTTCATGGTTTTTGTTTCCCTGGTTAGGTGCCAACTGACATATCTGCACTGTGACACAGGACCCCACCAGAGCCCACCTCTCTACCTTGCTGGGAAGGGGGAGGAGACCTGCCAGGCCACTGTTCCTCAGAGCAGCCCTGAAAGGAAGCCTGGAGCAACTTATGTAGGTTGAGAACCTATTAGAGGCAGAGAATCCATATTCCCACTATGTGCTACATCATTCAACAATTCTGCTAGGCTGTTGGAAGGTGTTAGAACCTAGCTTATTTTGATTGATTCTTTCACATACTGGTCTATGGTGACTTACTCTTCCAGAAGGCAAATCTTTTTTTTTTCTTTTAATTTATTTTGGGTGGGGAGGGGAAGAGACAGGGAGGAGGAGAATCCCAAGCAGGCTTCATACTCAGCACAGAGCCCAGTGCTGGGCTTGATGCCATGAACCGTGAGATCATGACCTGAGCCAAAGTCAAGAGTCATGACACTTAACTGACTGAACCACCCAGGTGCCTCTGGAAGGCAAATCTTCATGCTCATCCTACTCTTTCTGTCTCAGGATTCAATACGCCCATTCTAGTTCTCTGGCACATGGGGACACCTGCCAAAGCAGAGAGATGCAAGGAGCTATCTGATGGTTTTGCTCAGTGCCGAATTACTCAGTGGCAGGGCTACCCATGAGTTTATAGCACAAAACAAAGAGTGTTGGAGGGGAATCTATATATGTCATTTCAAAACAAACATTAAAGCATTTATCATGATAAAACCCCCCATGATTGTATTGCACTTTATTACATTTGTTTTATGGCTTAGTACTATGTTTGTTTTACACAACATCTGTGCATCATATTGCACAACCATCAGACAGATACATAGCCTGTGTGAATGATGTCCCCTGGAGATGTGTGGTGCATCTATGGGATGGTCCCCATAGATTTCAACCTGGTCTTGGGTCTTTAATATACAGGGGGAGCAGAAATCAAGACACCAGGGACTGTGAGGCAACCGGACTTCTGGGGAGGTCAAAGGAAGCAGAATCAAAAAAGAAACCAAGGTGTCTGTTTTAAAAGAACCCCTCCAGTCAAAGGGAAGCAGGTTTGGTGAGCCGTGCACAGGAAAATCACCTGCGTGGGGTGCACAGGGAGAGGTTGAGGAGAAGAGACGGAGCCCTTGGCTCATAAAACTAATTGCAGGCAGAAGGAAGAGAAAAATAACATGATTAACATGTTTCTCTCCTTCCCTCGATTAAGATGACAGAAGCAGGCAATCTGCTGTTTGTGCAGAAAGGCCACCAGAAAGGAGGGAAGAGAGCATCTGTTCTGAGAAACTGCTGTTTAAAAATGCAAGAAGTACACAAAGCAAAGGAAGAACTCTGCACAGTGCAGGCTACTGGCTTGGAAAATGGGCGGGGGGGACTGGGGAGGCTCCCACGGAGAAAGCCTCAAGATGCTCCAAATCCTGGCAGTGGGGCTCTGTGGTCACATGGAGGGCTGGCTTGTTTGTTCTTCAGAGCTGTGGCTCTTAGTGGCTGTCCCTGGGTCTGATGCCCGACTAAGGAACACCCTTCCAAAGAAGAAAAGTGCCACATACCTCCTACCCCTGTGGCCAACCATTCTCGTCCTCACTGACCAGTGCAGTCTATTTTTAGAATGAGTTACAGCATCCACCTCACTCCTCCTCCTGTTCGCTGCCCAAAGGGTGATGGTAACTATTTTTGACAAAAATTAAGGTGGGCCAGTATCTCCAATGGGATGAAGTCACTCTGAAGCCCCCCAAGTCTGAAAGGCCTGCATATATCTAGAAAAATCAGGGGCCTCATGCAAAGGTGCCAGGGAAACAGCCTGCCAGCTGGACCAAAGTGTCTGAGGCCCTGAGACTTACACCTGGCCTCTACACCCTCTGAGTCTTGAGGGAATCAGTCAGGTGCAAAATAAGGTCCCCTTAGCAAGCACCTCTGGCTGCCTTTGATATTCAAATTCAGCATCTGAGAAAGGCTGTGGCTCAAAAGGAATGGTAGGGAGACTCCAGGTTTTGTAGATACCCTTTCAATGGTATATTCTACCTCGGTTAATTTGTAAACTGGACTAGATTGTATGTGTGTGGACAGGAGCCATCTGTGCATTCTTTGTGAGATTATCCTGATGCTAGTCTCGTGCTAAGAACTTAATCGTGATTTAAATTTGTGAATGAATGGCCCTCGGGTTTTGCACCTCTCCCAGTTAACCACCAGCCTTGCAATTAAGAACAGAAAATTCAACGGTCTTCTTTCCTGAGTCCCAGAGGTCTTTTCCTCCCCTAGTCACCTGGTAGGAAGAATCATTTTCAAACCTGTTTTCGTATAGTAAAATGAGAGTAATACTAGAACCTTCTTAGTGGGATTTAATGAGGTCAGGCATATAAAACAGCACAGCATCTAATGATTGTTGCTGTTATTATTATTACATTATTTCCAGGATGAAGCATGTTATCTCTAGGGATTCTGTGAGCAGGACAGGAACCTGCTGGCCCTCCCCTTGGAAAGAGAAGCAGGCAAAACAAATGTGGCTGATGCAGAAGGAACCCAGTGGTAGCCATTGGCTCCTGGCAACCATTCCTTAGTGACTAAGCATTTGCATTCCATAGCCTGTCTGCAAATCCAGGGGTAGCCACAGACACGTACCTTTCCTTCTCTTGGTGCTGTGGCCAAGCATTGCCAATTCCTTGAGAGAAGGACTGCCTGCAGCCAGCCCAGCTTTGGGTTTAGATGGGCACTCTCATTTACTTTTCAGTCCAGACAATTTCTCAGGTTCCAGGCTGAGGAGATTATGAGCAATGGTAAGTAGTAAACCCACAGACTGCCCTGAGCTTCATCCCATTTACGAAGTTCAAGAGGCAAGTGGTCGGCCAGGATACATTTGGTTTTACAGTCTGCCTTGCAAGAAAGGCCTTTGCTGAATTACATTGGAGAGTTGTATCCCAGTCTTTTAAAATCAAGGGTTAGTGTTAAAACAGTCACTCAAGAATGTTTGTGTGTCTTCTATAAAACCCTCTCAGAACACATTATCATTGTTGCCATCCTTAGTCCCAGCTCTAGTAACAATATCTTATGTTTGTAATGTGCTCAGTGGGGATGCCTTGCTTCAGATGAGTAAATGAGGTGAGAGCTGAAGCAAGGGGGTGAGGTGTTACAGGTATTGGAGCTCCCTACTTCGCTATCACTTCAGACCATGCTGGCTAGCATGCCGTTCTACATATAATGACCCACACAGTAGAGTCCTCTAAGAGTTAGGACCAGAAAAAAACCACCTTGAATTGTCTGTGTCCTTGTAGGAGGGCAATGTTTTCTCTTGGCTTTGGCCTGCCAAAGAGTTCAGAAGCAAACGTAAAGATCAACCACAACCATATCAGTCTAGGCTTTTGGAATTCAAACTTCCTCATCTTTTTCTATTTCTTTTGATTTTCAGTTTCTATTTTAATAGTCTGATTGTGCCTTTTGTTTTATGCCATTGTAATCCTTTTGGGAAGTAAATGGAGACAATAACCTAAGAAAGACAAATCAATCAATCAGCCACTGAATTTTACCCAGTATAAAAAAGGACCACAGAACTTTTCCTTTATTCCAGATGATTTGTTGCCCTGCTCTCTAGGGAGAGATCTATTCAGAATAGAGATGCCAGATAAAATACAGGATGCACAATTAAGTTTGAATTTTATATAAATAATGAATAACTTTTAGTATAAACATGTCCCAAATATTGCATGCTAATTTTTTTATGATGAAAATTATTTGTTGTTTATCTGAAATTCAAATTTAACTAGATGTCTTGTATTTTATCAGCTCAATCTGGCGGCCCTAATTCAGAGCCATAAAAATCCTAGAAAAGTAACTTGCTTTTGCACCTATGCATAGAATAGTTAAGGATAAAGCTGCAAAATTAAAACAAGTTTATAATAAAGTTTAAAACTCTGAAGATGATTTGTACACATTTAAAGTCAAATTTTGAACAAATGGCCTTTGGAAACATTTGGGTTTCCTGGCCAGTAGTTACCTGTCCATGCCCAGATATGGCATCACTACTGAGACCAGAACTAACTTTTTGGGACCCTTGAAGACCACATGGACCTACCTATGGTTTCCCAGGAGCTGTTGAGCAGCACTTGACTAGGTGAGCCTCTCTACCATATATGCATATAAGTTTAGGCCAGTTTTCACAACCTGTGATTTAGAATTTTTAAACTATAAATTTCACTCCTACCTTCATTCAAAAGAACCAAATACTTGGGGCACCCAGGTGGCTCAGTTGGTTAAGCGTCTGACTCTTGATTTTGGCTCAGGTCATGATCTCATGGTTCATGAGTTTGAGCCCCACATGGGACTCCACATTGATAACTTGGAACCTGCTTGATATTCTCTTCCCCTCTCTCTCTCTGCTTCTCTTATGTTCTCGCATGTGTGTGCATACATGCTCTCTCTCTCTCTCAAAAATAAATAAATTCAATTTTTTAAAAAAAGGAAAAGAAAAAAGAACCAAATTCTTTCTCTGTCCCAGTACAAAATGTCTGCCAGTCACTTCTGGGATCACTGTGGGTATTTTATAGCAGCTCCCAGAGTTCTCTAATGTCTCCTCTCCGGC
This sequence comes from Cryptoprocta ferox, assembly GCA_028646485.1. Lineage (NCBI taxonomy): Eukaryota > Metazoa > Chordata > Mammalia > Carnivora > Eupleridae > Cryptoprocta > Cryptoprocta ferox. The sequence goes on along the minus strand of CM053572.1, from coordinate 48,470,046 downwards.
CCCCTCATTGTGTTCTGTGGCCTTATGAGGGGTGTGTGCCTGCTGCCTCTGGGTCCCCATGCTGGAGACCCCATCAAATGATCTCATGGTCCCAGATTTCCTCTGGCCTCACCACCCTGCTGTGTCCAGAGGGAAATGGAGAGGATCATCTTTCTGAACTCTGACCCATTGCTAACACAAGCCCAAAGCTGCCATCCTTGGGCCTCCACAAGCCACACAGTGCTTCAGGATAACAGCTCTTTCTGTCTCTTCTTCAAGTCCTCTCCACCGGGCTTGAATGACCCATCTTTTGGGGACTGGCAGAGGACAGGCATCTCCTATCTGCTTTCTTTGCCCCAGGAAGCAGAGCTCAAAGCTTCCTCCCTATAACAATAAAAGCCCTCAGGTAAATCAGCTTATGAATGGACTGGTCTTGAAGCTTTTCCAATAATTTGCTAGATGTGCTTAAAGTTAACTGAAATTCAATGGGGAGCAGACCCTGAAGCTCACACTGATCCTTTTAGCACAAACCATGTCTGACTAGAGGATACTAGATGGCCTTAGAGAACGTTGTGATTGTGATCCTAATCACTTATACCTGTGTTTCAAGGACATTGGTACAAAAGGAGGATATTAGGCTTCCTGTCAGATGCTACTTCCCCTCCTCTATGATGCCGCTATTTTGGGGGCATGAGTCCCATATTTTTCAAATTTCCCCCAACCAGCAGCCAACAACCAAAGCTGCCATAGGAGTGACCTTGTGTCCAGGGACAAAAAGCCCTACTGAGTCAGAGTGTATGCTCCCCAGTGAAGACAAAGACAACGAATGGCTAAAAGGAGGCCTTTACAGGGCACTTAACAATGATCTTTTTCCTCCCGTACTCTCCCCTTTTTCCTCTCATACAGCTGCTGCATGGTGGTGCCTGTGGAAACTTGGAAAGTCCGTCTCTGTGTGCCAGAGCTTCACATCTCAGCACAGGTGCTCTGGAATGGCTTTGCCTTGCAGGTGTTCCTGAGTGTCTTTTTCCATGTTAAATTCTGTCCTAAAGGCACTGAAAGGGATAGCCACATGATGCATTTGCCCTTCCTAAGGAAGGTGCCTCTGATTTTCTCAGTGTGGTTTATTTAAGTGAATCTGTAGCCTTAATAATAATACATGTACCCTATTAGGTTGGAAGCCCCCTGAGGACATGTTCTCCCAAAAGTGGATCCTGAATTAAGGAACTGGGTGCATGTAGTTTATTTAGTAGATGCTCCTAAGAAGCACAGTTTTCGAGTGAGGAATGGAGGAGAGACAAAAGACAGAGCTTTAACAATGTTCCTGCTGTGGTCTCAAGAACTGGGCTCAGTTCTGTTGGCAAGCCTTGGACAGTCTAAAAAGATCACACCTCACATTGTCTGACCAAAAGAGCAGAGGGAAGTGGGGACACTTATTCAACAACTTACTCCCATCATGGGCAGAGGAATGCTCCTGTGCATGGCCCAGGTAGGTCATGGCTGGAGAACACACTCAGGCACAGAGAAGCTGGAAGCCATTGGCCTGGCTGGGACCTGTCATCAGGTGATTTCCAGGATGAGTAGACTATTACTGGGGCATAAACCCCCTCTGCTGCACCTGGATATTGCCTGGTACTTCATAGATGCTCAGTAAATGTTAGATGGATGGACAGATGAATGAATATCACATGGCACAAATATATTTGAATCATTCAACAAATGCCGCTCAGTTGTCAAAACCCATTTGGGACTTTCTAAAACCAACTCAAGTGTCAGTGACAGTAGTTAGCAGTGGGCATATCAGGATATCTATTTTCAGTCTGAAGTCCTTGACCAAAGTAGATGGGTAAGAATCAGCAAGGTCATCAAACACAAAGTCAAGAAGGGGAGCCTCCCTGTATAGCACCTTGGAAATCATAAAATGGATATAAATAAGAGATATTATTATCACCTCTATTCCTGGATGTTTCTAGGAATAGGTGACTCAGCACCCAACTTGGCTGACAATGTCACTGTTATATAGCTTTACCAGTTAGACCAGTCTTTTTATACTGAACTACAATTTCCCTCCTAATTGCTCACTGATTTCTTCTATGTCTGTAGAAACCCACATTTCTTCTTTTGGTCAAAGAGCCTCATTTTTTGGTCCAACAAATACAGCCCCATTGGCACAATTTCAAAACAAGCAACAGAACCTATGTTGGGAACGGACAGAAAGATTGCATGCGAGAGTGAGACTATAGTTGAATTGTGAGATTTGGAGAGAGGAGGAAGGTGTGAATACAAAGGAAAAAGGGGAAGTTTGCAACTCTGGTGAAGGATCACAGTGAAGGAATGGGTCAGGAGGGAACCTGCACGAGATTCTCCCCCAGCTGCAACCTGGCCACTGCCATCATCTGGCATTCACCTTCTCTGAGTCTTAATCACCAGTCACCTTTCTCCAGTGGTTTGATCTCTCTGAGATCCACGACCTTTGGTTTTATTGACTGCAGTCCCCTCTTGTGTGCCCACCCCCTCAGGGCCTCAGGGCACTACCATTACTCTTCTGTGCTGCCAGTAGCTTCCTCTCAAGTTTCTTCCTGGCCCTGCCATAAAGCTGCACACGCTCCTGTCCTCACTCCCTCTCATCAACACCCACGCCTTCAACTACCATCCATGCTCTGACAACCCTCGAGTCTAAATCTGTGCTTCAAACTTCCCTCTTCTCTGTGAGATGGGCCTACATATTTATAATTTCTAACTCAAAATTTTTATCTAGATTTTCTGCTGGCCCCCAAACTCAAAAGGTCCAATATGGAATTCTTTCTCCCTTCCCACTCCCGACTTATTCATCATGCTGTGTTTCCTATTTTGGATAATAAGACAACTATCTAAGCCTGAAACCTAGGGTTCATTGCAGATTCCCTTTTCCACTCCCGTGAGTTCCACTGACTGTATTTACTACATATCTCCTGCATCTGTCTTATCTTTTCCATGTCCCATCATTGCCACTATTTAGACATTTTCCCACTCGGGCCATTAAACACCTTCCAAAAGATCTTCCTGTTAACATCACCTGCCACCTATTTTCCCCTTTCAGGCCCACACTCCACGTGGCCTTGAGTCATCTTCCTAAGCTGAAAATGTGATCATATCTTCTCTGACATGGCACTTAACAGTTCTTCAGCCACTGGATCCTCCCTCCCTCTCTAGCTCTTTTCGAACACCCAAGGAGAAATATTTTACCTGTTGAAATCAACCAATTAAAAAATATTTCTTGAACACCTTCTGCATCCTTAAGATTGTGTTAGGTTTGGTAGAAGACATAAAAGTTTAGTATATGACCTTCAACTCCTAAGGGCTTTCCAAACTAACATGTGAAAAGAATTACTGCATAATTAAGTGCTTAATTGTGTGGTATAGACTACAAAAGCAATATGAATTGTATTTTCAGGTTTTCAGAGGTTCATAAAAATCTACCAATATGTGTGCACATATAAATGATGTATATATAATTCACTGACAAAAAGTTTAGAATACAAATTTGCCCTGGTAATACTATTACTTATACTGTGAAGGGGAAAGGCAGTCACCTCTGTTAGGCAACAGCATTCATTAGTTTGAGTGATTACTTCACAAAACTACTTATTTTATTGCATATTCATCCCACTCTCATTTCAGTAGGAAGGGAAAATGGTCTGTGTAATTGAAATAAAAAACGGACTATTGCTTACGCTTCTTAGAGGGATATAACTCAGACGGAGTTAACATCAGTTCGAACAGGCAAGGTAACGGAGTTATGAATTGCATGTTTGTTTTCCCCCAAAATTCATATGCTGAAGCCTAATCCCCAATGTGTTGGTATTTGGAGGTGTGGTAATTAGGTCATAATGGTAGAGCCCACAATTATGGGGTTAGTGCCCCTGTAAGAAGAGACCATCTTTCTCTCAGACACATGAGTATAAAGGAGAAGATAACATATCTACAAGCCAAGAGGCAGGTCCTCAAGACAGAACAGGTCTACCTGCACCTTGATCTTGGACTTTCCAGCCTCCAAGACTCTGAGAAACAGATGTTTGTTGTTTAAGACCCCCCAGTCTATGGTATTTTGTTATAGCACCCTGAACTGATTAAGACAAACTCTTTAGCATAGAGTGATCTTTTATCTTTTTTTTGTTTATTTATTTTGAAAGACAGAAAGGAAGAGCACATGTGTACACAAGCAGGGGAGAGGCAGACAGAGAGAGAGAGAGGGAAAGAGAAAATCCCAAGCAGGCTCTGTGCTCTCAACACAGAACCCATTGTGGTGCTGAATCCCAATGAACTGTGAGATCATGACCTAAGCCAATATCAAAAGTTGGACCTTAACCGACTGAGCCACCCAGGCATCCCTTTAGCATAGCAATCTAAAATCAATGTATTGGCCAGCTTCAAAATAAAGAAATGTAGGTCAAAGCGGAGAACCTTGCAAATAGATGGGACCTCTCTGCAATCTAGTACTGGTCTAGCGCTTTCATTAGAAGAGCCCATCATGATGCTCCCATCTTGTCAAATCTCCACGTAGAACTCCACAGGGAAGCCATAAGCACCCAGCTTTTCTCCCCTGAAAATAGATGGATTTGGCTTTGCAGAAAGGAAACCAATTTAGATGCAACATTGTGCCCATTACTTTCCCTGTGAAAACTGTTCATAGGTGAGGTATCAGAAGTACAGGGAAATTTTATCATCTCTTCTTGTTCTTGTTCATTAACTTGTATGGGCTTGAAACAAAGGAAATTGGCACTCAAGGACTTAAGTCATGCTGGAAGGTTTTTCTGGAGTAGCCAGAGCTTTAGACTAGGAGCCAGGAAGCTTGCCTTAGTCTTGGCTCTGCTGTTAACTACTTCTATGTGCCTGCTAAGCACCTTAGCCACTGGATTCTCAGTCTCAGGCTTCTTATCCCACACAGTCCTGCTGGCAATAAACATAATTTTATATGAAAACATTTCAGGAAGTTTGTGGCCCTAAAAAGCATAGGCTATCTGAGATTCCTACCATGACCCTTTAAAGTGCCCCTGGGCTATTTCCATCCAGGGCCATAATCCCTTCCTGTCTTGCCTCTGTGTAGAGTTTACCATCATGTGAGCACCTGCTCATTTGTTCCATTGCCAAAATTAGTTTTAAGAGGACCTATTGTATTAACAAAGTGTCTTCAAGTTTTGGAAACACTTTCATAACACCATTTCATTCAATCCTCACAACACCTCTGAAATAGGCAGAGCAAATATTATTCTTATTTAAAGGGTGAAGGATCTAAGGTTCAGCCTCCAGGAGCACTTTACTTCTTTTGTCCTCTGCCAACTCCCCAGCTTCTCTCTGCTTCCTTGAAGGCCCACATGTCAGTCTTTCAGGTCCTTCTGGACCCTCCGGGCCTCCAGGCTAGAGTCTGGAAATTTGCATTGGCCTTCCCATCCCACCTTAAACATAAGTGTTCTCTCTTGCTCCTTTTAATCTGAAGTTTTCTATATAACTATCTGGGAGAAGAAGAAAAATCCCAGCCTTGACACAAGCATCTATTGCTTGCCTATCCAATGCCATATATTCTGTCTATTCTTATCCCTCCTCCCTTCCTTTTACTTTCCATCACCACAAAAATAATTTATTCAGCAAATGTTCCCTGAGTTACTACTTTTTGCAGGACACTAGTTAGATATTTAGTGGTGAAGGTGGGGGATACACACAAAGTTTTTATAGTTGGTGTGGTGGCTATTTGTATTTTTAAATGGTATATCTGTTTTATGACTGTCCTGTGTTCCTCTACGTTTGTCTTTTCACTCTTGGATTATAAATGACACAATGTTGGGTCCTTGCACTGAACTCATCCCTAGTTGGTATATGGAGATACTTCGGCAGGGAATTTTTACCCTCTTCAGTGATTTCCACTGACATCAAAAGTCAGGACTGGGGCGCCTGGATGGCTCAGTTGGGTAAGCCTCTGACTCTTGATCTCGGCTCAGGTCATGATTTCACAGTCCGTGAATTTGAGCCCCATGTTGGGCTCTGTGTTGACAATGTGGAGCCTGCTTGGGATTCTTGCTCTCTCCCTCTCTGCCCCTTTCCTGCTCATCCTCTCTCTCTCTCTCTCAAAACAAATAAAAAAAATAAACACTCAAAAAAAAGTCAGGACTGCTAGAAACATGAGGAAACAAAAGTTCTATCACAAAAGAAACAGTGAAAGAAGTAGTGACAAAACCCAGATCATATAAATTGTTGAATGCTAAGTGTTATTTGGTTATTTATAAGACTACAGAGATTCTCCTACACCCAGCTGCTGGGTTAAGAGAAATTTTCTACTAAGAACCAGCAGCATTTACAAAAGCTCATTTGTGCATCTGCTACATGAAGCCTGTAGTGAAGTATAAGTTCAAGACCTTCTTAATTCATTAGTCGGTAACTTATTGATTCTGAAGGCTACACACCCTGTGCCTTGTCATCATTTTCATAAAGCATTCCTCAGGGTGGTGTTCGCTATAAAATATTGAGCTTATTAAGAGTTTTGGGGCCTCTGATTAACTCTCACAGCAAAAGCTATGTTAAGTAAATTAGGTACCAAATAAATCTAATATGAATGTGAAGAGTCTTTAGCTAAATTAAGATGCTGACAGCTCACATAACAAGATGTGAAGCAATGTAATTAAGAAAAATAATCACCTATGCCTGCTGAGAGGACAGGTTTGACCCCCAGTGAAGTGATTCCCAAGGCATCTGCTTTCTAAAAGACAAATCTTGCTGTTTTATTCTGCTGCATATGGGGAGTGGGGCAAGAGATCTTTCTTTATTCCAATATTCACCATGGATTCTACTACAGAAGATTATGTTTGGGGAATAATCTTGTTTGAGGCACAAGGACAGATTAGCAGAGTACCCAGGCTCTTATATCCCCTAGTGTGGCACTCGCAATGCACCTCTCCCTGCTTTTCTCTGTTGAAGAGGCAAGAGAACTAAAACTTCACCTTTTTAGGCTCCTTCACAGGAAGAAATGGTCAAGGACCCAGTTCTGGCCACTGAGATATGAGTGGGAGTCGCAGGATATAGATTCTGGGGAAGCTTTTCAAAAGGGAAAGATGTGACTGGCATGTCCATTCTGCCTTTTCCTTCTCTCTCCTTCCTGCAAGGAAGGTGACTGAGATGCCTGCCTGGAACTGGAGCAGCTATGTTTGAAGGATGGCAGAATATGACGCCAAAGGTGGCTCGGGTTGTCCACTCCTTGGGCACCTTCTCACTTGAGAGAAGAACTCCCATCTTTTTAAGCCATTTCCAGCAGGCTTTTTGTTGTATGTAATCAAATATAAGCTTAATTTTAGAATTTTTCAACTCAGAGGATAGTTTTTCAGCAGTGCTGTTGGGTTTAGTAAAAGTAAAACAACAACAACAGTGAGTCTTATATCCCTTCGTGGTAAGAATTTACACTGGGAATTTTCAGACAGTGACATCAACTCCTGAGAAGAACTCTGCATCAGACCTGTGAATACAGAGACCGGGTGAGTGCTGTTCTCATTGGGCCCTTCAACCTCTCCATCTGGTGACAATTCTCTTCTTGGGAGATAACTTTCCAATGATTCCTGTGGACTTATTAAAGAGGCAGGATTATACCTTCCTTACTGTCTTCTTGGGATGGTTCATCTGCGTTTGCTCTCTTGGAAACTAGTATTTAAATCCTTCCTGTTCTAAGGAATGCTTGTATAGGTATAAAAATAAGATGACGGTTCCTGGCAATATATTGCTTTCACCTGCCATATTCTGGTCCTTTCATATGATCCTAGGAAATGAAACAATGACAATAAAGACAAATTCACATCTAAACAAGAGGAACAAAAGGAGAATGAGAGGGTGATGAACCTTAATTCCTGTGGAATATGATCTTCTGGGTCACAATGTGTTTGCCATGCCATTCCACATATGCTCTGGACACTACTTGAGCATTCAGGAGGGAGGACAATAGTAGTAGGCTGGTGACATGAACTGTAATACCTCCACATGCTTCCTCCTCGTGTTATGGGTCTACATGAGAACTATGATTAAGAGTTAACTTTTCTTCATGCCAAGAGCCTACTTGTATACATTTCAGATTCCTTGTACTTAATTATGGGTCATAATGGGGATTTGGTTACATTCCTTCTTAACATATGATTTATTTCATTTCATCAATGAATATTTATTTAACACTATATTAGTTAGCAATTACTACATAACACAGTACCCCAAAACTTAGTGGCCGAAAACAAAAATAAGCATTTATTATCTGACAGAGTGCTTGAGAGTCAAGAATTCGGGATCCACTTAGCTTGGTGATTCTGGTTGTAGTCAAGATATCAGTGAGGCTGTAGTCATCTGAAGGCTTGACCGAGGCCGGAGGAACCACTTCCAGTACTGCTCACTCACACAGCTATTGGTAAGAGTTCTTCACAGTCTGTTCCTAAGAGGCCTCACTAGTCAGTGCTACTCTTTCCTAGAATGATTCTTAATGGCTCTTGGCTCTATCCTTCTGCTTTTCCATCACACGTAACCTATGTAGACAGTTACATAGTTGTTTCAGCTTGTTTCCTCCTGCAGAACTTTGGGGATCTAGAGGCCACTTTGCCATTCATACTATCTCTGCCCCTTATAATACAAGTTGGCCATATTTTTTTATTATCATAAATCAGTTTCATTTCCTTTATTAAGAAAGGCTAGCAGACTTCCCCAGTGTGGAAACAATCCCTACAGTCTCCTGGGGTGCATGGATGGTGTCATGGTACTGATTTTCTCTGTCACTTTTTTAAAAAATATATAATTTATTGTCAAGTTGGCTAACATACAATGTATACAGTGTGCTTTTTGTTTTGAGGGTAGATTCCTGTGATTCGTCGCTTACATACAACACCCAGTGCTCATCCCAACAAGTGTCCTCCTCAATGCCCATCATCCATTTTCCCCTCTCCCCACCCCCCATCAAACCTCAGTTTGTTCTCTGTATTTAAGAGTCTTTTTTGGTTTGCTTTCCTCTCTGTTTGAAACTTTATTTCCCCTTCCCTCTCCCCATGGCCTTCTGTTAAGTTTCTCAAGTTCCACATATGAGTGAAAACATATGATATCTTTCTCTGACTGACTTATTTCACTTAGCATAATACCCTCCAGTTACATCCACACTGTTGCAGATGGCAGGATTTCATTCTTTCTCATTGCCAAGTAGTGTTCCATTGTACATATAAACCACATCTTCTTTCTCCATTCATCAGTTGATGGACATTTGAGCTTTTTCCATAATTTGACTATTGTTGAAAATGCTGCTATAAACATTGGGGTACATGTGAAATTGCCATATTTATGACAATAGTGTGGGTTCACTCTATTAGGTAAAAGTCACATCCACAAATTGCTTTAAGATAAGCCCTTCTCTTCCTGAGCTTCTCTGAGACTGCTAGGACACACCATCCTTAGACTTCTTAGAAACCATATTGTTTGAATGATTAGTTCTTGAAGCACAGCCTTAGGTCTTTCTGAGAATTTGGTGGAGGATTTTATAGTCAATTCCTTGGCTTCATCTTTAGAGCATGTTTTTCTGAGACTACTCAGTAGAGTGTGCTAGAATTCTGGGCAAACTGGGAAACTTTAAATACAATACTCTGGGGCCCTTTTGTTTATTAGTCCTTCCTTTAGCTTATCTCTCCCCTTTTACATTTTACTATAAGCAGCAAGAAGAAACCAAGTGGCATCAACACTCTGACTGGAACTCTCCTTGGATAGGTCAGCCAGTTCACCAGATATATTTTCTAGTTTCCACTTAGTTGCTGCACATTTTACCACTTCATAAGAAGAACCAATTTTCCTCTAATTTCCAATAACCTTTTTCTTATTGTCCTTTAAGCCTCCCCTGCAGCCTCCTCAAAGGTGATCAGCTTCTACTATCAGATCCTTCAAGGCTCTTCAGGCTTCTCTCACAGTTTTTTCTATGTCCTTCCAACTTCTGCCTGCTTCCCAGTTCACAAGTCACTCCCATGTTTGAGGTTTTTACTATAGTAACACTACTGCACTTTTAGGTACTGATATTTGAATTAGCTAGTCTTTTTTAGCTTGAGCACAGGATGGGTAGAGAGAGAGTGAGACACAGAATCCAAAGCAGGCTGTAGGCTCTGAACTGTCAGCGCAGAGCCTGACATGGGGCTCAAACTCATGAACCATGAGATCATGACTGAAGCCAAAGTTGGATGCTTAGCTAACTGTGCCTCCCAGGAGCCCCTGAATTAACTACTCTTATATAACAAATTACCAAAAATATAACATCTTAATACCAGTAACATGTATAATCACACACAGCTTCTGTGGGTTAGGAATTTGGTGATCGCTTAGTTGGGAGGTCGTGGCTCAGGTTCTCTCATAATATTGCAGTCAAGATGTCAGTCAGGGCTTCAGTCACTGGAAGGCTTAAGTGGGGCTGGAAGATCCATTTCCAAGATGGCTCGCTTGGCTATTGGCAGGTGGCCTCAATCATAGGGCTGCTTGAGTGTTCTTATGAGAGCCTTCTGCTAGAGTGAGTGATCCAAGAGAAAGCAAGACAAAGCTGTAATGTGTTTTATGAACTAACCTCAAAAGTGACAAGCTGTAGTTTATTCAATACCCTACTGGTGGCATAGGTCAGCACTGTTCAATATAGAAAGAGACTACACAACAACATGAATACCAGAGGGTAAGGATCTTTGTGGCCATCTCAGAGGTTGACTGCTACAAACACTGACCAGGGCCAAGGTTCTATGCACAGCACAAGAGAGGACAGAAAAAAGCATCCTGTTCCTCAAGGAACTTAGACTCTAACTTGGGTGATCAGACACATACATACATAATGTGAAAAATATCATTGAAATTATAGAACCAAATTCCTGGAAAAGGAAAAAGCATTCACTTGATGCATTTCTGTATTTCTTCCAGTAGTTTATAAGGTCCTGGAAGGACATCACTCATCTTTATTCCCCACAGGGCTGAGCTCAGGGCCTGGCTAATACAGGTGGTTAGTAAATATCTGAGGGAACAAAACTCTGCATCAAGCTCAAGAAAGACTAAAAACTAAGAATAGACCATTGAGGCTAATGATTAAATTTCAATTATTTTCATTTTCCACAAAATGATTTCAGGAGACAAGTGGAATAAAATTGAGACTAAAGGTGTTAAGGAGGTGGTAAGAATAGATAAAGTTTGGCAATAAAAGGAAGAGTAGAGATGAGGCTTAGCTTGAGAGAAATTGGCCAAAAGATTCTTTTCTAAGTTCAGGAAAAACGTGAGTGTTTTTCTAGTCAAGAGAGAAGTCAGAAAGAGAAGAGAGAAAAGAGAAATGAAGAAGAAAACATTGGTAATTGGTGGAGCAATGTCCTAGGAGGGATTCCCAAGCACAAATAAAGAACTAGACTTTGAAGAGAAAAGGAATCTTTCTTCCTTTAAAAAAGGTCAGAAGATCAAAAGACATTTTTGAGTGAAGAAAAGCTAAGTTTTGTTATGTCATGTTGAATGGCTTTGATTGTTTTTCAGTAAAATTGGGGCAAAATCATTCTATAGACTGAAGGGACCAAGAAGAATGAGAGCTTGAGAACATGAGAAGGTAAAAGAGCTGTTGGAAGGAACTTGAGAAGGAGCGACTCCAATGCTCCTGGATGGTAGAAAGGAGGCAGCCCAGGTTTGATCATCTGGGTCTGTGGGACACCCAGCACACACAGTGGCATGATGCCCTCTGGCTGCATTCAGCAGGCTGTGAGCAGGAAGACAGGAAATAGATGGAAAATAACAACTGCCAACACAAACAGCCATGGGGCATGGCAGGGGTGTGTGTGTCGTAATCTCAGGAGACCTGGGCCTTCTGATTTACATTGACTGTTCCTGTTACATGGTGAAATTTCTTGCCTTTGAAAATCACCATGAACTCTGGGCTGAGAAGAAATGGTATAATCTTTCACATAAATGTATGCTGTGTAATGGGGAAAATATGGAAAGAGTATTAAATCTTTTTAACAATTCTTCAAATGAACAGCTTAAGATTCAATTACTGATTGATTAGCACTGTTTCAGATCAAGTAAATGATGTCAATATCCTCTTTATAATTCAGCCCACAGGAAATAAACACTTAGTTTTCATGATCTTCCACAGATAGGTCTTATAACCAACTACATAAAACCAGCGACATTTAATTAATTTATTTATTTAAAACTTTTTTAATGTTTATTTATTTTTGAGGGACAGAGAGATACAGAGCATGAGTGGAGAAGGGGCAGAGAGAGGAGACATAGAATCCCAAGCAGGCTCCAGGCTCTGAGCTGCCAGCATAGAGCCTGACGCAGGGCTAGAACTCACGAACCATGAGATCATGACCTAAGCTGAAGTCGGATTCTTAACTGACTGAGCCATGCAGGCACCTCAAACCAATGGCATTTTATGGGAACTACTGTCAAGAAGATAGGAAACAATACTGGATTGGGGATTAGAGGATCTGGGTTCATGTAGCTGTTCCACTCTCTATGTAATGCTGAGTAAGTCACTTAATCACTTTGGGGCCTTATCACTGATTTGTAAAATAGGAAACTGGATTGGATGCTCTCTAACCCCTACCAGCTCTAACATTTCATTGTTCTATGCTTTCTAGTCCATCAAATAACATACATTTTCCTCTGTGAGTGCCACACAAGCTGGACAGGAGGGGTTGCATTTAGATAATCACTCATAAATGCATGTGTCTGAGAATGATAAACATGTCTCATTTCCTTCAATAGGCCTTTAGCAGTTAGATGATGACTGGCTTCATTTCTCACTAAAAAGGTCCTTAAAGGGGACTGTGTTGTGTCCCTTCCTGGCCAGCTGAGGATTCTGGGTGAAAGTGAGAAATACTTTTGGTTACTGCTATTTTCTTTCTTTCACACATGACCCCAAGTTTGGCCAATTGTTTACTGTTGGGGCACATACATTCTTCCTGAAGCTTTCATATTTTTCCTTTCATTCTTGGCTAGGTAGGTGGTATCCCCAAGCAGATACCTTTAAAAAATCAGAGTTATTTTCATGAAAAAAAATTTTTGAGAACTCCTTTGAATGATCAGAATTTCTTCCACAACTGATTTTCATGGTCTATTTTGCATTCAGGAGAAGTCACTTAGAGAGATGAGCTCCTTCCCCAATTTCTTTGCCAGAAGATCTGCAATCTTTCTTTATAATGTTCCATTTTTGGGACTCCCCCCATCTACCCTAAGTCATATTTGTCCTAACTTAATTTTCATTTCTCAGGGAAGATGAGAAATTAAAATTATTAGTCATTACGGGGAAGGATAATGTTATGAACCATTTCCACACTTGTTAGTAGTTCTTCCTTGCATCTATATAGCTTTACAGCCTTAAAAGTGTTTTTACAGATATTATTATTAGTAGTAGTAGTATCACTTGTGATTCTTACAGCCCTGTATCTCCTTTGCTAAGAAACAGAACCCAACAGGAACACAAGAAGGAATGCACAGCAGAGCAGGTGACCAGCCTCAAGAGTGAGTCAAACATTAGACTGTCCACCCGGGATTAAGTCCTGACTCTGTGTATCTTTGGGCAAGTCATGCTCACTCTCTGGGTCTGGATTACTTCATCTGAAAACCGTGGATGTGAATGCCCATTCTACCCATACCTCCTGGAGGAGAGTTTAAAGGACATGCCAGTAAATATATATAGTATTGACTCCTGGAAAGAGCTACTATCCCAACTGCCTTCCCTCTCCCAATCCTGATACTCTGACCTATGTGGAGAGCCTAGAAGAAAATCAGGAGGCTCCTTTACTTCTAGAGACATCAGGAGGAGAGAGCTCCCTGCTTCCTCTCCTTTGGGGCTTACCTTGAAAGGCACAAAAGACAGTCCTTTCTTCTATCCTTCTGCTCTTGATCCCCCAGGATCCCCTGTGCCTCCACCTTAAATTATTCCTTAGATCAGAGGACTCCCAGCTATAAAGCTTGGGCTTCACATGGGACCATGGCTTGCAAGCCCTGTGCTTCTTCTCTAATGCTTTACTCCTGCTGCAGTTTTGTGTTAACTCTCCCAGAGCAGCAAGTTAATTTTCTCCAAATTTTTTCTAGACTTAGAATATCTTCTCTTATAGCAGAGCTATAAGAGTTATTTTCATGAAATAAAAATACCCAGGCTTGAACACTGGTGTTGGAGTCAGAAAAATTTATATTTGTATCCATGCTCCTCAGATGACTAGTTGGGCAAATTATTTATTAACCTCCTCAAGCCTTGGTTTTTTAGCCAGTGCAGACATGGCACAGCGTGGAAGTGCAGGATGCTGAGTGGGACTGTTCCTGTTGTCCCAGGATTGTAGCTAAACCGAAAGTGAGTACAACAGGCACTGGGCACTCTGCATTCCAAGTTCAATGAACAGTCAGCATGTTTAGGAGAAGAAGAGGGGACACCCCACTCCATCCATGGACCTGAAAGGCTCTGGATGTGGATCCCTATGTACACATAAAGGAACTCAGAGGGTAGTGAAGGGCCAGGAGCCGTGTGTCTGGATTACACAAAGAGATGCCCAACTCAGCAGAAGAATCACAGTGCATGCATGAGTTCCAACTGAGATATAGCTGGCCCTTGGAGAGAGGGGTTCAACAGTGGAGGGGCAGGAGTGAAGCTGGACACCATACTAAGTAAGCCTGGAGGTCCATCTGTCAGTAGAACACCTATCAGCAGAAGCTACCAGAAACAGGCAAAAGTTTGGTCTACAGTCTGAAGAGTAGGGAAGCAGAAAGTGCAAAGATGGTAGAAAAGGAAAAACAGGGGCGCCTGGGTGGCTCAGTCAGTTAAACGTCATATCTTGATTTTGGCTCAGGTCATGATCTCAGGGTTTGTGAGACTGAGCCCCATGTTGGGTTTTGTGCCAACAGCGCGGAGTCTGCTAGGGATTCTCTCTCTCTCCTTCTGCCCTTCCCTCCCTCCCTCTCTCAAAATAAATAAGTAAACATTAAAAAAGAAAGAAAGAAAAGAAGAGAAAAACGGTGTGAAGAGAACCCTGCATTTACTTTCATCCCAGAGCTGAGGGGAGGAGAAGAGATGAGACCAGAATGAAGGTTTTTTTTAATGTTTTTTCAATGTTTATTTATTTTTGAGAGAAAGAGACAAAGTGTGAGTGGGAAGAGGCTGAGAGAAAGGGAGACACGGAACCCGAAGCAGGCTCCAGGCTCTGAGCTGTTAGCACAGAGCCCGACGTGAGGCTTGAACCCATGAGCAGTGAGATCATGACCTGAGCCGAAGTCAGATGCTTAACCGACTGAGCCACCCAGGCGCCCCAGAATGAAGTTTTAAAATAAGTAAGATTAGTCTTAAATATCAAAGTGAGATGGTTCCAATAACTGTAAGTGATAACAATGTTATAGAAGCCAGCCAAAAGATATTGCTGGATCAGCCATCTGACAGGAAAGAAGGGTGTCAAGAAAGCCTATTTAGAAGTAATTAGGAAAAATTTTAAATTTTAAATGTTTATACCCCAGTGAGTTGAGACCACTCCTCAGTAACCTGGTTATATGAATAATTGTCAGTTTAAGGTTTTCGTGGCTCTTAAACTCTTTCTAGCTGCTGCTTTCTCCGCCATTGAGAGATTCTCTTTTTAAAAATACTTCTTTCATTATTTGTTTGTCTTTCTAATCTCTTTGCTCTTTTGTTTCAAAATGCCCCATCTTGCCTAATGAGCTCTATTTCTTTCCTCATCTTGATGAACACTTTAAACATATTTATTTTGATATCACTTTCAGATTAACCTAATATTTGTAGTTCTTTGGGTATAATTTCTCCTATTTTAGCACCAGTTGATTATCTCTGAACAAACTTCATTTCCTTATTTGCTTTTAGCTCATCTGCAGTGGAAATTACCTTCTTCAAGTATCCTATGCACTTGTGAGTTGTAGAGGCAGCTCTTTAGCTAGTTTTGAGATCACTTCTCACAGAGTGTTAAGAGGTTTGTCAAATTCTCAAAGCTGTGTGTGTCTCCCTGTGTTCATCTGTCTGTCTCTCTATGTAGTGCAAAAGTCTGGCCACACAGCTGCATGAAGAGCAGTCTGGGGGTTCTGATTTTTCAGGAATGATTCTCTGGAGAACCTGGGTGGTTCAGTTGGTTGAGCTCAAGAGATGGGATTGAGGGGACTGAGCCCTGGGTTGGGCTCTGTGCTGAGTGTGGAGCCTGCTTAAGTTTCTCTCTCTCCCCCTCTGCCCCTCTCCCCTGCTCACTCTCTCTACACACTCTCTCTCTAAATAAATAAACAATAAGAAAATAAATACAAATTAAAAAACTAAAAATAAATAAACAAATAACTTTTTCTCCAATAAGAGGGGTTGGCACTTGCGTTCAAAACAAGCCCTTGAACTGCAGACAAAGATTTCCCCAACTCCCAGATTTGTCCAGGAAGTTAATTCAATTTCCTTACTTGAGCAGGGCCTATGCCTCTGCTCCTGTCTCCCTTTTTCTGCACACCCTGATCTCTAAATTTATGTACGAAAACCTGATTTCAAGTTTGCTTACTCCTGTAGGTCACAAACTCCAATTCCACTCACGACCAAGGAGCCCCTCTTCATTTCTGGCACCTAGACCTTTCTCTTTGTTTTTGAACTTGACATATTGTCAAAATATTTATCCAATGTTTCTGTGTATTTGCTAGGGAGAGGGCTGAATCTAAGGAAGATTTTTTCTGTTTTCCATTTCTGTACTTGGAGATGGGAGCAAGCTTAAGAGAAGCTTTTTGTCTACAAGTTTTTGGAATCTAGTGGCTTTAGAGAGAATTGGTGCATAGATTATTAGCAGTAGTGACCCCAATGTATTCCAGAATGGGTAGGAAGTTAGTGTTGATAAATTTATTGTTAAATATTCTGAAAATCCCTGGGAGAATCTGGAAGTTAAGAGCTGTTTTTAGCACCTGGTTTGGAGAGCTGTAACCTACTTCTAAGGGTAATAGGCTAGTGTCTCTATGATTTAGAGAACTACCTCAGTTTTGGGACAAGATGTCTAGGCTACAGCTGATGGAGAAGGAACCCAAGATCTGATGAAATAAGCATCTCACCCTAGCTTAGGGATAATCAGAATGAGAAAAAACAGCAGGAAAAATGCTTGTTGGTATATATCTGAGAACCTCATTTTCTGTTTTAATCTATGAAAGAGTTTTTCAAACCCCATTCTGTTGACAGTTGGGCCAGATAATTTTTTGCCGTGGTGAACTACTCTGTACACTATAGGCTGTTTAACAGCATCTCTGGCTTCTATCCAATTGACACCACTAGTAACACTTCAACCCCAGCTGCAATAACCAAAAACTGCTAGAGACATTACCAGATATCCCCAGGCATGGTAAGGGGAGGGAATCCCCTACTTCACTGAGAATTTCTCATCTCTGAGAAAAAGGATCATCAGCTTTATCTAAATGGATCAATTAATCATTTGACAAAGATGTACTGACAGCTCGTCAGGTAGCAGACCTTGGCACACAAAATAAGTATAGATTCTTGCCTGAAAGTGTCCAAACATGTCACAAGGGCAGACTGTCTGGAGAATGACTAAGGAAAACCTCAAAAAGGTGACAGAACTTGGATGGAATTAACCCAACAGGGAAAACTGAGGGGTAGCCCAGAACCAGACATATAAGGTGATGAAGGCTAAGGGAGAGCAGGATGTGACTAGAGACCCTAAAACATCAGCCTTTAATGTTTGAGAGGGACACTTTCCTTTGAGAATTTTCAATTTAGCAAACATACTTATAATACAGAATTTTCCCCCATAAAATTCACTAAAGTTTTAGACAAAGTTTTGATATATCTCTTCATATCCTTAGTGGATTCTATAAATGGGGGGCTAAATGTAGGGTCTGTGTAGGGAGATGCTCCATGGCTCTGGAATCAGACACTCCTGAGTTCAGGTTCTCACTCTTCCTCTTATCTTACTAGCTGTGTGACTTTGACAGTGACTTTAACTGTGAAGTGGGGATAATAACACTTCCAACCTCATAGGCTTGCTGTGATGGTCAAGAAAGACCAGACATACTTAGCACAGCTGTGTACTTAGCACAGCTCCCAGCACACAGTAAAGATTCACTAAAATCCTTGATTTTTTCTTCTCTACTGGACTACTTCCATAAGCATATAAATACACCATTATATATTTAATTTAAAAAGCCCTTGTAGACCCCACTATCCTATTGCTCTCCTTTTTATAGAAAAACTCTTGAAAAGGACTGTCTATAGACTCATTGCCATCTCTTTTTTTAATTCTCTCTTGAAGCTCCTCTAATCAAGCTTGTGACCCCAACACTCCACCAAAATAGCTACAGTTGAGGTCACTAGTCAGTCTTATGACTTAAACATTACATGTATATGCTGAAACATCTACATTTCTATCTCTCATCTAGACCTTTCTTTCCTCTAAACTCCAGATTCATATATCTAACTGGTTATTCAGCATCTTTACTTGGATGGGTATTGAGCATCCCAACAGAGCAGGTCTGAAATAGAACTCCTGATTTTCTCTCATTCTCCCTGCAAACTGCTCCCCCTGTAGCCTTTCCATTTTAGTTGATGGAAACAATATCTTCTGGTTGCTCAGGCAAGGAGCTTTGAAATCATCCTGGATTCTTCATTTTCTCTCACACCCCATGCCCAATTTATTAGCAAATGCTGTCAGTCTGACCTTTAAATTATATCCAGAATTTACCATTTCTCATAATCTCTTCTGCTTATTACCCTATTCCAAGCTACCACTATTGTCCATCTGAATTGTCCTAATTGTCTCCTTACTGGTCTCCCTGATTCCAACCTAGCTTCCTGTGACAAGTTACTTTGATGTGACAACTTAGCTAGGCTATGGTGCCCAGTTTTATCAAATACCAGTCTAGATATTGCGCTGAAGGTATTTTTTTTAGGTGTGATTAACATTTAAATCAGTAGACTTTAAGTAAAGCAAATTATCCTCCATAATGTGGGTGGCCTTATCCATTCAGTTGAGTCTTTAAAGCAAAGATGAAGGCTTTCCAAAGAAGAAAGAATTTGGCCTCCACCCTGCAATACAGAAATTTGACCTGAGTTTCCACCTTTGGACTCAAGACTGCAACATCACCTCTTCTTTTTTCCTCCCAATTTTTTTGGTGGTAAAACACATATAACATAAAATTTACCATCTTAACCATTTTTAAGTGGATAGTTTACTGATATTGAATATATTCACAATGTTGTATAGCTATCACCCCATAAAATCTCCATAAATATTTTCATCTTGTAAAACTGAAACTTTATAATACATTAAACAATAATTCCCCATTCCTTACTTCCTCTAGTTCCTGGAAACCACCATTACAATTTCTGTCTCTATGATTTTGACTACTCTAAGTTCCTCATATAAGTAGAACCATATAGTATTTGTCCTTTTGTGACTAGTTTATTTCACTCAGTATAATGTCCTTAAGGTTCATCTATGTTGTAGCAGATGTCAGAAATTCTTTCCTTCTACAGGGTGAATAACATTCTTTTGTCCATATATACTACATTTTGCTTATCCATCCATCTGATGATGGACACTTGAGTTGTTTCCATGTTTTAATTACTATGAATAACACTGCTATGAACATTAGTGTAAAAATATCTCTTTGAGACCCTGCTTTCTCTTCTTTAAGGTATATACCTAGAAGTGGAATTCTTGATCATATAATAGTTCTACTTTTAAGTGTTTGAGTAACGACTATACTGTTTTCCACAGTAATCATACCATTTTACATCCCCATAAACAGTGTACAAGGGTTCCAATTCTTGCCAATATTTGCTATTTTCTGGGGTTTGTTTTTGGATAGTAGTCATTCTAATGGGTATTAAATGCTGCTGTCTAGTAATAGGGATTTTAAACTTGCCAGTCCCACCAATAGTGTGGGACAATTCTTTAAAAGAATTGTACACACACACACATACACACAAACACACACACACCCTATAGGTTCTGTTTCTCTGGAGAATCTTAATATACTTCCTCACAACAGTTATCTACATATAGCAGTCAGAGGCAGCTCCTTTAAATAAAAGTCAGCACGTCACTCCTCTGATCAAAAACATGTTGTAGTGGCCTCCCATTTCAAACAGAGCAAAAGCCAAAGTATGTACAATGTCCTGTAAGGCCCCAGGTGATCTGGGCTGTCTATTTCTATAATGTTGTCTCTTATTCTCCCTTTGAAGCAGGATCAAGTAAAACAGTGTTGCTATAAAGATAAAGTGGGTAATAGTATGGACATATGTGGACCCATACAAAGACAGGAAATAAATTGCATGTCAGAAACCTGATGGGAGTCAGAACTGGAGCCGATATGTTGAAGATGGAGGCTATTCTTTCTGTCTCTCGGTGGTTCACAGTCTCTTTTCTTGGCTTCCCCTCCCTGCCCCATGTATGTTCTCTTTTCCTTTACCCTCCTCTGCTTACTAATCTTGCACATGGCCTCCCAAGTGGCTGACTCATGCCACAAGTCATCCAGCCATTCAACAAGTATTAAGTGAGTGCCTAACATGTGGCAGGCACTAACCTATGCCCTGTGGATAGAGCAGTGAAGAAAAGCAACAAAAATCGTTGTCTTCCTAGAGCTTCTGATCTAGATGGTGGTGGGGTGGAGGATGGGAGTTCATAAGAAAATAAAGTAAGATGAACATGCAAAGTATAATGTCTCATGGTTAAAAGTGTTTCAGAGGAAATAAAGCAGGGAAGAACTGAGAAAACTGGAAGGGTATGACAGTAAACAAAGGGGTAAGAGAAGGACGCACTGAGAGGACTATAAGAAAAACCAGAAGGAATGAAGGAAATGGGCAAAGAGAGTAGGGTGACTGAGGAGGGCAAGAGGGAGGTCTTGCTGTGGGTAGACAGCAGATTAGGAAGGGCCCTGTAGCCATGAAGACTTTGGCTTTTATTTTGGGTGAGATAGAAAATTATTTGAGGGTTTTGAGCAGAGGAATTTCATGATGTGACTCATATTTTCACAGAACCAATCTGACTCCAGTGTTGAGAATAGACTGTAGGGAGAGAAAGGGAGAAGAAGGGAGTCCATTTCAAAGGCAATTTTAATCATCTGGGGAAGTCATGGGGTAGCTTGTGTAGAGCAAGGCAAAAGGGCCCACAGTGACCACTGACCTGGACGCAAATAGGCTCATTAAGTAAGCCCCTTTCAAATAACCATAGGCCCTAATGGACCAATTACAAGCAGGCACAGTTCCTAAGATTATGAAAAAAAGGGAAAATTCCATAGGTCCCCATACTTCATCACTCCGCCGATAACTATGGCCCCTCACCACTGCCTCATCATAGACAGCTTCTCCCTTGCTATCCTGCCTGCTGCTCACTTGAGGTTTGTTCTGCCATGGGTGAATTCTTTCTCTACTCCTGCTGCCAGCCCATTTGGTAGTCCATCCGGGGACGCTCTGTTGGCCCAGGGCCCTCCCTGGATGCTCTGGGAATTTCTCAGGACTTTACCTCAGTAGACTGACTCTAGTCCTCCTTGGGGAACTGACAAACCTCCCCCCCTCCCCCGCCACCATAGAGGCTACTCCTTGGGGAGGATCTGAAGCCTCAGAAGGAACCAGTGAATTGCCCTTCCAGGAGAGGAAAAGGGATTTCAACTCATGCCCTCAGAGGGATCCTTCCCTCCCTCTCCTTTCTCCAGCTCTTCTGTAGTGTAAGCCTAGTACTCCTCAGACAACTGAAGGTCTCTGATCAGGGTGGCTCCTCTTGTGGTATGAACCTCTGAAGGTGGGCAGGTCAGACCACCAGTGCTTATGAGGGTAAGGGACCCCTTTCTACTCCCACTACATCTGCAGGTCATCAAGGGCATATCTGCACCATTATGGACTCGGTTGGGACCCCTTCCTGATGCTGGCCAACTCCCAGCTACCTTGCTTCTTTCAGTCCCCTTCCCTTTTTCCTTTGTTCCGATGAATCCAGCGATCTACAGGCAAAACACCTTCTTACCTGTCTGAGTGGTGAGTTCATCCCCTCCTTTTCCCCACCTGTTCTGGGCACCCAGTGTCTGGCTTTTCCTGTTGCAGCAGGGATTGCTATTGCCACTTGCTGTGACCCTCTCCTTGAAAGGACACCCCCAGTAGTCATTTGCCATACACAGGATCCAGTCCTTTCTCAGGTTAGTGTGACCCCTGACTGAAATTGTGACCACAATTGGGAGCTCCATTCCCTTGGTGGGACACCCTGTGGGAACTGGTAGCCCATCTTTCCCACTAAGGGACAAACCCCCTCTTCCTTTGGACTCATCCTTGGGCTGCACTCTTAAAAACTAGAACAAATTTGACCCCCAAAGCCAGAGCATAAATGTCTAGCCTTTTTATGTAATATTTCCTGGTCTCAGTATAAACTCCCAGATCAAGAGCCTTGGCTCCCCTCCATGGAACCCTTTCTTATAATAGTATTTTCCAGCTTGACCTCTTTTTCTGGAACTCCCCTGAATGATTGGTAGTCCTATATATACAAACCTTCATGGCACTGTCCCTCAAATCCTAACCTCTACAAAAACTGTAGAATGTCCCACCGTGGAAGCCGAGCCTCCTACCAGTTTGGTATGGTTGGAAGTAGATTCTTTGTAAAGGATTTGTGGAATGGATTGGGCAGAGACCAAAACATGATTTTTAAAAAGTCATTAAAGTCCTCTTTTAATAATCCCTACAGATGGTTGCCACACCATCTGTGAGCAGATAATCACCAAATTTGATCACCAAAGGCTTATTCCTCACCCATCTTGCCATCTCTCCTTGGGGTATTGGATAGAACTTGCTCTAAATGGGGAAACTAAATTTGAACAAAATTTGTTGAGTGAATTATTTAATTAGAAAGGAGCGTTTGCATATTTCACAGGCTTTTATCTCTAGTTTGAAATTCGTTGATAACTCCTTCCAGGAGACCTGCAGTCATCCTGCTGATATTAAACAGATCACAATTGCCCTGACGGGATACCAAAGAAAGATTAGGCTGTAAGGTATTAACCACTCACAGACCTCCCTATTTATCTAGTTGATGCAAAGAGCCTGGAGGTAATTTTAAAACTTTTTTTCCATCTTATCTTAAGAAGATAAATGAAATGAATTGAAATGTTGGAAAACTTATTAAGATAGTTTAAGGATTATTGTAAGTGGAAAAGTAAGATAACCTCCAGGAATCTCACTTTGGAGAACTCATTCATTCACTCAACTCACTGTGCTGTGCCTCTTCCTTTAGTGCATAGTAGGGCCTCCAGGGACAGAGGGAGAATGAAGCCACATTGTCTTTGTGGCTCTCAATGGTGAAAGTGAAGCTGCTTCTGCTTAGGACCTTTTAAAGGTCAGAAGGACCCATAGCAGCCCACGACTCCAAATGTCCCCAGAGCCTGAACTTGATTCCCAATGTCACCCCCAATATGCCTTAGAGTTTGAAGTTCTGGAGGAGGGGGAAGAAGACCTGAAAAAGGGCTTTGGGACCATGTTAGATCTAGTTTCATCATCCCAGGCACAGGCCAGTGATGGGCAGCACACAGGGAGAAAGTTGTCTGTCCATCCTTTCCATGGTGCCCAAAGTCTCATTCAGAAGAGAAGATTAAAAAGTTGCCTCCATGTTGCTTCTTCTCAGACATGTGAACATGAACATTTGGTGCCTAAATGGCCATGACAATTTTTCTTTCCCTTATTCATTAATGTAAAGTGAAGTTGAAAGTATACACATTCCCATAGGAATCCAGGAAGCTGTGCTCATTTTGAATAAAACAGAATACAGGTTATAAAGGTATGTAACTTTCCTGGTCTGAGCCTTGAACAAAAACTATTGCTTGCCTGGGACAAAACAATGGCCCCAAAGTTTGGTGAGGATATTCAGGATGCCCCAGGGCTGACATGGAGCATCAGGTTGCCTGCTCTGTCTCTGGGCTCTTGTGGCAGGGGAGCTACCCAAGCCAATCTCTGGTCTAGAAGGCAGGCTGGTTGGAAGGCCCATTCTACCCTCAATGACAGCTTGTATGTAGTATGTGCAACATGGCTGCCAGTGAAGCTGAAAGGAGACTCTCCCCATGGTGATGTATCCTACACAAAGAGAAGCCAAACCTAAGGGCTGAAGATGGCTACAAAAGGGTACTGAAAGAAACTGGGCAATTTTTACCACAATTGGTGGTGGGCTCCTGGTTTGAGCGAGAAAGACAGAAAATGGGAGGGGGAATTCCAGGCTGGGTTCAGGCACTGTGGCCCCAACCCCAGCTTCCCCCTTTGGGGTGAAAAGCCAGGCTAAGCCTTAGGAGAGAGAAGGCTTGACTTTCTCCAAAGTGGTCTACAGTGGGTTAGGAGGCAGTGGTTCTGTGACTACAGTAAGTGTGCAGGATGCTCTGGAACTGATAATAAGGATTGAAATAAAATTATTCATGCATCTGTTACCCCTGAGAGAGAGATTTGCTTTCCCTGAGGACACAGGATAAAGACACCTCTTGTTCTGGGGGCTATATTTTGAAATATGTCTGGTCTATTTCTACTAGAAGGAGCTAGAATGTCCCAAGGCAGCTGTGGTTCTTGGGCCCTGAGAGTGCTTTCTGGCACTGTGTTAGAGCTGGAATCCTGAGGATAGAGCCAAAAAAGCAGCCTGAGGCATATATGGGAGCAAACTGGGGAGACCCAAAAGATGGAGGAGGCAGGAGCAAAAATGTGTGAGCAGAAGAATGGGGCGGGTGCTGTGTTTTGCATGCTCCCACAAGCCCCACTCAGTGGGCAGGGAAGTCTGGTTAAAAACTGGGGACCAAATAGCAGGCTCTTATTCTTCACACACTAGAGTGAGGTATTAAGAAGTCTTACCAGTCTTTACCCTCCCCTCAGGATCAAGAGTCTAGTACCATGTTTCTAAAGTCTGAGAAGTTCTCATACCACAGCCCATGGTAAAAGAACCACCTCTTCCAACTACACACACACACACACACACCCCTCCCTCTGGCAGGGGAAGTAAAGAGCTTGTTTTCAAGCCCCCTGAGGAATTTTGAAGCGAGTAGTCCCTCTAGGGGGTTAAGGAAGATAGATGGTAGGTTCTGTGTCAATGAGGCAGAAGTGGCTGGACCCAAAAGTTACTGGAAGGAATGTCCTGAGTTGGAAAGATGGAGGACAGAGATGGGGGGATTGTGGCATGAGAAAGAAGGGTGGATTTACACCAGATCATCGCATCCAGCCAAACCCCCTTCCCTTACGGACATGTCCATATCCCCTTCCACACTAACTCTTTCTCTGACTTCTCACCCAACATTTCAGATTCCTCAATTCAGAACTTAGTGAAATAGCCATGATCTCAGGAACACAGAGGCTTAAAAAAAATCTTTTATAATCAATCTCTCTGTCCTGACTATACAAGTTCTACTTCTGCACCTATTTGTGAAGACCCAAGAACCTTTTTAAAGGGTGGCCATTCTTTGGAATTAATTCAGTTTTACTATTAAACTTTTAAACTGAAGATAGATTCCAGGGTTGATATAAAAGACAGCCCCAGAAAAGTCAAATCCCTACCATTTAGCATTTTCCAAAGATCTCTTCCTATTTTTGCCTTCGTACTGTATATATCTGTGTTTATGGATCATTCAGAAGCACCCTCCATTAAATTATGGATTGGGTTTGTTTTCAGCAGTAATGCAAATGTCTAAAAGCCTTCAGACTCTCAAACAACTAACCTCTGTATTCTTTCCACTAAGACAAGTTTTACTTAATGTTGGTTTGAAACTTCATCACGAAACTGCGATCTTAGTTGAGTGGCTGAAGTGGAAAACTAAATGTCAGCTGATTTTGAAAACAAGGTTTCCACTCGGAGCCCCCATTGTTCACATGTGATCACATGCCTTGAGAAATTAAACTCAAAAGGAAAATCCCTACTCACTGGATTAACTCCAAAAGATGATCTGTAGCCATAGTAACGTAGACATCACTTGCTTACCCGTAAAACATGGAATAACTGTTTCTATATTCATTTATTAAGTCTCTACCTCTCTTTCCATAAAGGATCTGAGGCAGCCCTTTGGAGTATCAAGAAACATCTACTGCTACCTCACACATATAAAAATAGCTCGCAGTAATACTTACATGTTTTCATTTAAAATTATTAAATGACTTTCCCAAAGGTAAAAAATGAGATTTTTTATGTGTTTATATTATTTAAAAAGTATTTTTTGAACAAAATTTATATAATTTTGTATATTGCCATGTTCCTGAATAATGTAACCCTGTGGAACTTGAATTGAAATTCACCAATGATGACATTCACATTATCACAAACAAGCTAACCATACAATTCTTTATATGTAAAAGCCAGCCAGAAAACCCAAGGTCACCAGTCCTTCCCTTTATTGTCTCAGGTGTCACCCAGTGTCATACTGGTTCTCCGTCATCAGCATCAAGTATTGAGGAGAATCTTATCAGCTCTCTTTTGACTTAGCTGGTTGGCATGTATTCTGCTTTAACGGGAACTCCATCATTGCATACCCTATAAACCAGCTTTCTTTCTCATACCTTCCCCCTTTTTTGGGTATCTTGCTCAAATTTACCTTATCCCAACTATCTCTTTCTTTCTTTATCTTTATTAAAATTTTTTTAATGTTTATTCATTTTTGAGAGAGAATGAGAGAGAGAGAGAGAGAGAGAGAGAGAGAGAGAGAGACAGAGACCACAATCAGGGGAGGGGCAGAGAAAGAGAGAGACACAGAATCCAAAGGAGGCTCCAGGCTCCAACCTGTCAGCATCACAGAGCCTGGTGCAGGGCTCAAATCCACGAACCATGAGATCATGACCTGAGCTGAAGTTGGACGCTTAACCAACTGAGCCACCCAGACACCCCTAACTATCTCTTTCTAAGTGATTATTTCATTTTGACGTTTTGTCACTTTCTGCTGCAGCTTCCAAGGTCATTTATTTTATTTTTTATGTCTTTATTTTATTTTGAGAGAGAGAGAGACAGAGAGTGAGCGGGGCAGAGAGAGAGGGAGACAGAATCCAAAGCAGGCTCCAGGCTCTGAGTGCATGCTAGTGACAATTACCAAGCTGCTATGATGTTAAAGGCAGAAATTGGAATTCACTTTATATTGGCCCTTCTCAAACTACATTCCACAGAACACTAGGTTCCTCCAAATTTTACACGTGTTATGAGAAAAAGTTTCATGGTTAATATGGTTTGCGAAATACTGGTAATAATTACACACATTAGCATTGAAATTTTTTTAATGTTTATTTATTTTTGAGAGAGAGACAGAATGTGAACAGGGGAGGGGCAGAGAGAGAGGGAGACATAGAATCCGAAGCAGGCTCCAGGCTCTGAGCTGTCAGCACAGAGCCCAACGCAGGGCTTGAACCCATGAACCATGATATCATGACCGGAGCCGAAGTCAGACACTTTACTGACTGTGCCACTCAGGTGCCCCCACATTAGCATTTTAAATGCTTCAATAAGTCCTATGGTAAAGAAATTTCCTTCATTTGGATCAAACCAGCATTTCCCAAATGTATTTGCCATAGTCCAAAGCACCTCCACCCCCGACTACTTTCATGAAATATAGTTTGGGACATAAACACTCATGAACCTTGCAGACTATTGGAGTAGATAGGTATTATCCAGATGAAACAGACAAAGATCTATTTGTAAACAGAGATAATTACTCTTAAGAACCTGACTTAGGCTGGGGGTTGGAGAATATTTTCCCAAGGACATTATTCTTTTGCTGAGACTGGAGTGGTGAACACGAGTTAGCCACCTGCTAGTGGGGTGAGGAGACTTCCTCAGGGCATGTAGTCCAGCCTTCTGTCTTACTGGAAAGGCTCCGAGGTCAGCTCAAAAGACAGGGACTGGGAAAAGAGATTTCATTCTCGGTGCCATTCATTTTAGTCTCTGGTAACACTGAGATTTCCTTAGAGAGAGAAAAGGAAGAACAACGAAGCCACTAAAGCTTTTTGGGGAAACAAAAACCGTCACAGAATTAGGAGACAGCTGGGATGTGGGAGGTGGTGGCTGGAGGGAGTAAGGAGGGAGATGCCAAAGATAACACTGACTTTTATAACAGGACTTGGTTATCTTTACAAATGATTGTACAGATTGTTCAACTGAGGTCTATAAAACATAGACTGTCACTTGTCAGTAGTTACAGGATATTGTGTAGTACAAACCTCAAGAGCTTAGCCTATTTCCCATCATACACTTGTTAATTGAATGCTGAAATTATCCACCTTCACCCATGAATGGACTAAACTTAGTATTTAAAGGATTGAGACCAGGTGCAGGAGGCATTTACAATTAGGGAAGCAATTATAGGTTTATTTAAAGACCAGAAAGTTAAAGCTTCTTTCTTTGATTTTTTTTTTTTTTTTAGATTTTTCAAGGAAGATGATCTGAACACTCTGCTCCCTCTGGCAGAGCATCTAATTTTGAGAAATCTTATATTCACCCATTTGTAGTCTCCCCTAAATGTAAACACAGTATAGTAAGCCAGACCTTATGCAACATTAAATGGATGATGGTAGCTCATCGGGAGTGACATGAATCTTGATGACTGACCAACAGAGAACTATTTACACATGATTTACTTTAGCAGGCATCTCTCAGCCTGGGAGATCAGATGAGTCAGAAAGTCAGGAATCTGGGGGAGAGGAGGGAGGGGGCACAAACAAAATACTTGGGAATGCAAGTAGGATGAATTATTGTGAAAGAATAGGGTCTCCAAGGGTTGAAGCTTAGGGGAGGGGCCAGAACCAAGAGCGCTAGGAAGAGACTGTATTGCTTTCAAGCAGTGGCAAGCCTAATGAGCAGACTGGGATTTCACACTGTCTTAATGGTGAGTGTTCAGTGCCATGAGAATTCCGTAACTCTTAGCAAATCCAGTACTACCAGATCAGCTCTGAGGATTCAGGGAGTAGAGTCAGAACAGGGTTGTGGTGCCAGAGAAGGCTTTAGAAATGAACTCTCCTGGCTTGATTTTGATCTTTGGATTGGTGGCATTGTAGAGTTCACTTGTGACAGTGAGCAGTGAAAACACAAAGTGGAAAGCCGTCTCTATGGGTGTGCTCTGGGGGAAACATCACTGAGTTTGTAGTTGAAGTTCAGAGAAATCTGTGATTTAACTGTCAATATCATGTGGTCTTTAGAGTGTGGGTTTTGGAATCAGACTGAATTTGGAATTCTTTCTCAGCTACTTAGTTAACTGCTGTATGAGTCAGGGTCTATGCAGGACAACAAAGCCATCCCAGTTAGTAGAAGAAACTGAATACAGTAAACTAATCCCAAATGGAATGAAAGAGATAAAAAGCTACACAGAAGACAGTGAGACCACCCAAGGATTAGCAAAAGTAGGAAGGTGCTCTCACTTCTAGGCCTAAAGGGTCAGAGAGGACTGGGCGGCCCTCCCAAAACATGTAAGGATGGCACTCTGATGGGATCTAGGACATGAAGAAGATGCAGTCACTGACAAAGATGCTGCCCAAAGCACAGAGAGGGAGAAATATCCTGGATTTTCCCTTTTTCTTGCTCTTTCATTTCCTGCCAGTGGACCTCTTTGTGAGACAGAAGCCAGCTGGCAAGGAAGCATGGGAAATGTAGTTTGCATGGCCAGGGAAGCAGGAGAGGGCTGGGAAATAATGATGAGAGCTAACAGGCAAATGACCAGCTCAGGACTTAAGTGATCTAGCTGCTTGATATCTTATAGCTCCCAGTTTTACAAATGGGAATATTATTCCTACCTTTTAGTGTTTTTGGAAGGATTAAGTGACTTAACATATGTTTCAGTTATGTCTCACTCAAATAAGCTTAAGTAACTGGAGTGGCAGAAAGGAGACAGTCATAAAGATATCCGTGGAACCAAGGAAATAGAGGTCCGAGGCTGGGGCCACACTTCATAGTAACCAAGGTGAAGCTGAACGAACAGCCTCTGGGAGGACAGGCTGGTGTGATCGCACAGCTGGGTCTCTGGGAAGCTAAAATCAGAAAGACTTTCAGAATCTGGAGCACGCCTAGGGATCTTGGTGGTATGAACAGAACTGCGCTTTCCTTTTCCGCATTAATATGACTCCAAATCTCTCCATGGGTCTGCTTTCCTCTTTTATCTATCCAGTGGCATCTTCATCCTCTACTCTCAGCTTCTCAGTTTCGTGATCTCAGAGTTTCTGCTTCCTCATGACTTTAGCTTGATAATGAACCCATCAGAGCCCTTTTGCCCCATCTCAGCCTCAGGATCTTTTGCCTTTACTTTTTAATTTTTTTAATGTTTTTATTTCTTTATTTTGAGGTGGGGAGAGGCAAAGAGAGTGGGAGAGATTGGATCCCAAGCAGGCTCCATGCTGTCAGCACAGAGCCCGATGCAGGGCTCGATCTCGCATACCATGAGATCATGACCTGAGCCAAAGATGCGGATGCTCAAGAGACTGAGACAACTAGGCACCCCAGGATCTTTAACCTTTAGTTCCCACTGACAATTGTTTACTTCTCTACATATGTCCCAATTTAATTTTATTGGAATACGAATCTTATAGGGCCACTTCTTTTTTGTTTGATAGAACTTTTCACTTTAGTTCCCCTCATAGGAGCCTTTGGGTAAGGTGCCTGTGCTTGGTCTGGTCAGCAGTTTTGATGGGAGTAGGTCAGGGTGATATGGTACAGATTATGGCTTCCTAGCACTGACCTTTTAGAACAGGCTGTGGATGGATAACTCTGTCCCTACCTTCTCTGGGGTATTTTGGTTCCCACAACCCCACAGGAGCTAGAATTACTTCCCTGCTCGTTTATGATTCAGACACCACTGGTCTTACTTTCCATTTTTTGTTTCTCTTCTGATTATAACACATAGAAATATTTATCTTATTTTGAAGAGGGCCATGTTTTTTGATTTTCTTTTTTTCTATTTTATATATATCATGGCAGTGTCTCTGAGACAAATCAAAGCCTCAAGATTGAACTTACAACACAATTTTGACTAGAAATCATACCAATAATTTGTATAATTTATGAGTAATATAAAACTTTAAGTTATCAAAATTAAGTTCTTTTTTTTAATGTTTATTTTTGAGAGAGAAAGAGAGAGAGCATGAGTGGGGAGGAATAGAGAGAGAGGGACACAGAGAATCCCAAGGAGGCTCTGCTCTGTCAGCACAGACCCCAATGTGGGGTTTACACCCACAAACTGTGAGATCAAGACCTGAGCTGAAATTAACAGCCGGACGCTTAACTGACTGAGCCACCCAGGTGCCCCTCAAAATTAAGTTCTTATGAGAAACTCTTTTAAGAAAAATGGGTGACCAAGTGAAGAAAAAAAGAAGATGAAGATAATCTAGTTCACAGACTGAGGGAACATGAAGATGTTGATGCCACTGAAGGTGCCTGGAAAACTAGCATTGCAAGGAATCTAACTTTTGGACTGTTCTGAAAGTGAAGGTGGGCTCTTTATCCGAAAATAAATAACCCTTTCACAAAAGTAAAACAAAAACTCATAAGCAATAAACTCAATCAGCTACCCCAATACTGGTACTGGTGAGCAGATGGATTGAGTGATCAAGGGACAATGAGCTCAGAAACAATTTTAGAGATGGAGAGGAAGGTGAGTCACTTTGTCCTAAAATCATCAAATCCTACTTGTCTCCCCATCTGCACCCAGACACACCTGGTCCCAAATCCCAAACCAACCAATACAAAAATCACGAATAAACCAGAACTAGGCGATAAATGGAACCACGCAAAAAAAACCGAACTGCCCACGGGACTTATTGCTGAGTGAACAGTTTCTAGGGAGACAAGGATTTCTTGGCACATCTCAGTTTCTGCAGTAGAGGAGGACAGAAGGGAGGGGAGAGGCAGAACTGACTGACTCAGCTCTGTCCCACACCACTTGGGAGTCCAGAGCAGTGCCCCAACCTGGCTGTGAAGGAGGACATAGTCTTTCCTCAACCTTCACTTGGCCTATCAGGACTTACACCTATTGTTTGCCTCGCCAAAGCACTGGGGGAGCCTTCTTTCCTTCTGGAGTGGGAATAGGATAAAAGAGGACTGAAGATGCAGCCTTGGCCTTGGTGGTGTCAAGGGCAGAAAAGCAAGGCTTTCTGAGGATTAGGATGTACACTGTGGGACATTCCTTAGGCTCACTTCCATTCCCAATGCCCGTCAGGCTCATGGAGCAAACCCAGAGAGATGAAGGAGAGAAGAAACTACCTTTGGGAATGGGACAGTCTCCAGTTGGAAATATTCTGGCTGGACCTGCTGACTGGAGAAAGGAAGGCTCATTTAGTGCTGCCAGAAAAGAAAGGTCTTGGCTGATGTTTATGGAGCTGTTCTTGTCTTCAGAGCAGACAGAATATTGACTAGCTGCCTCCTAAACTATTGTACTGGGGCTGAAAAGTGGATTGGGCCCTGTGTCTGAGGGGACAAGTCAAAGTGACCTGAATTTAACATGGAGGAGTGGAGGGTTAGCTGGGGACTCAGGAGACCTGGGTCCTGAGACCCTCTCACAGTATGGCCTGAACTTCTTTTTCCCAGGAGGGACTAGACAAGATTATTTTTAAAGTTCCTCCAACTCCAAAACTCATTCACATAGGTAGGGGGAAGGAATGAGTGTACTCAGGGCTTAGATAGTGGTTCAATTGGAAGGCGAGGGAGCAATTTAAGTTTAAAAATCAAAATGACAAAAACGGCAAAGAGAAGAAAGGACCTGACTTCGCTCCTCTCAGAAAGATCAGGAAATTTTAGATCTCATCAAAGTTTTTTCTCTCTTCTCAGAAAAAGATACTGAACTTTATTTTACTCATAATCCTTTCCAAAGACTTCAATAGGTTAGCGGCCTCTGTGTAGCTACTAGTTTTCACACTGAAAGTGGGAAATCTTCATTGAATGATCTTAAAAGTGTTGGTATGAAGCTCATAGATGGCTACACTCTGGGAAATTACAGAGGTTGTACCTAATGCTTTTGTCCTTTACTGTTTATTCAGATCTATTTGCTCACCTTTTCTTTCAGAAAGAAGAGTCCAGAGCAAATGCCTCTTTAGATTCAAGATGTTAAATTCATTCACTGTTCATTCAATATTTGTTGAGAGCTGCTATGTGTTGAGAGCTAGCACTGAGGTAGATGTTGGCAACAAAGGAGGGAACAAGACAGATGTGAGCCCTGTCTTCCTGTGGACATGTGTGCTTGTTCTTGCAAACAAGAAAGCAGGAAATAAGTTATGTGATGATGTCTTGTGATAAGAGCTGTGAAGGAGACAGAGGCCTTCAAGAGAGTAAATGGGGGTGATGCTGTGCCCATCTAGGTGCTGGGAGGCCAGAGGTGCTTCTCTGAGTGTGTACTCAGAAAAGGTCCCTTGGCACAGGCAAACTTTCATGTGAAATCTGGCAATGGTGCAGATATGACTCCAGGTGGAGGAAAGGTGCTGTGGCCTCTAGCAGGTGAGAGTGACTCATGGCAGGAAGTGATGGAGCCCCCTGAGCAGCTCGGGAGATGGATATACATACTCTTTCCCACACACTGACATATGGAGCATACTATTTGTAAGATTCTAAGTTCATACACTTGAAACATTGGCAAAATCTCTGTAGGGTGAGTCTAAGGCCCTCAGCAGGCCTTACTGCCTTCAGCACAAGGGCCTGGCAGTAGTGGGCTTGGCATGTCGTCTCTTTCAGCATGAAGACAAACTAGGGATTTGTGTTTGCAGAGTTTGGGACTGGAAAAGTTTCCACTTTTTTTTTTTTCATCCTTCCATCAATACAAGTCCAAATAATGGGAAGTAGATTCAAAAGATAATAGTTAACCTTTCTTGAACCTATTATGTACCAAGTGCTTTCTAATTATTTTACATGTTTATTTTAAGCCTTGGTTCATCTCTAAGAGGTATATTGTTAACCCAATTTTACACATAAAGACAGGCACGGAGGGCCAGATGCTTACCCAGGGTCCCATAGCTGTGGGACTCCAAAGCCCAATCCCTTAACCATCAGGCCACACTGCTTGAGAGGTCAGTGTCATATAAGGATTTAAGCTGGCAGATTAGAAAGGAGAGGTAGACGTTCTCTCTCTTTCTGGAGTTAAGACACGGTGAATATTCCATCTAAGCGTGACATTTCTAGGCCCCATCATATATACTAAATTAGAGTGTTGAGGGATGGAACTCAGTAATTTGCATTTTATATTGCAGTCTAGTCAATTCCAAATGCTATCCTCTAATGTTTCAAAGGCACAGATGTAGGCATTCACAGTATGGAGCCAAGAGGCCAGATTCTGAATTTCTTCAATATTAACTGCTACAGAAACAAGAACAAGAACAACAAGAACCATAACAACAACAACAACAATATCATTTCTTGAGTGACTTCTTTGGGATGGACATTATATTAGGTGTTTTCATGTGTGATTATATTTAATCATGATTACTCTCATTTTATAAATGAGGGAATCGACTCAGAGAGATCAGTAACTTGTCTAAAGTCACGCAGACATTGAGTGGCAGAACTGATGTTCAAAACCCATTTGCATGATCATGTTCTACAACATCATACTTGATATCTATAATTCCACAGGGTCACTCGTGGACTGTAAGGTATCCAGATCACTCTATAGTTTTTTCTTGTCTCATGTTAAAACATAACAAAATAATTAAATGAAATCTTTTTAGATTTATGGCCTTTGGTGAATTGTTTAGCCTCTCATTTTCTTATTTGCAAAATATTAAAAACAATAGTGCCTACCTCATAAATCGGTTGCAAGGATAACATGAGATAGTCCCTGTAAAGTCTTTCTTTTTAAATGTTTTATTTATTTATTGTGAGAGAGAGTGCAAACATCAGTTAGCAGCAGAGAGAGAGAGAGAGAGAAAAACA
The DNA here is from genome assembly GCA_028646485.1 of Cryptoprocta ferox. Taxonomy (NCBI): domain Eukaryota; kingdom Metazoa; phylum Chordata; class Mammalia; order Carnivora; family Eupleridae; genus Cryptoprocta; species Cryptoprocta ferox. The sequence continues at coordinate 48,435,247 of CM053572.1, read as the reverse complement.
GAGAGAGAGAGAGAAAGAGACAGAGAGAGAAAATCCCAAGCAGGCTCTGGACTGTCAGCACAGAGCCCAATGCAAGGCTCAACCTCATGAACTCTGAGATCACGACCTGAGCCAAAATTGAAAGTCGGACGCTTAACTGAATGAATCACCCAGGTACCCCAGTCCATGTAAAGTCTTTAAAGAACTACCCAGCATTTGACAAATACTCAATAAATGTAGCTACTATTATTATTACTGCTATTATACTGTCCCAACTCTTCCTGAAATTAATTTGCACAATTGTTTGTTCAATGTCAGAATTTCTGACAACCAAGACTGATTGCTGGCTTCCTCTCAAAATTCATTCTAGTCCACAAAAAGCAAAAATAAAGAGTCCTCAACTGTTGTCGCTGACTGTCCCTTGCAAGATACCATTCATGGCATGACACTTCTCAGCTCGGAGCCCTACAATGGCAACTACAGTGCTTGGCATGCATCTACAAGTTCACCTTTTCATTCCTGCCACCTTTCCCTTGTCAGGTAAATTTATACTTGTCACCAGTCGTTAACATCCTCTCCATCCATTTATCCATTTTTTCAGCAAATATTTACTGAGGACTTGTTCTGTGTCAGGCACTCACTCGTCCAGGCAGTGCAGATGCAGCAGCAAACAAAACCAAGATCCCCGCCCTTTTGGACCTTACATTCTAGTGGTGCCTGAGAGACTGACATAAATTGAATTTCAGCAAGTGAATAGTCCTTGAGGCAGGAATGTTTGAGTGACTGTTACAGGTTGAGTGAGGAGGGATGGTAATGGCAATGTGTTCCAGGGCCTAAAAGGCCACTGGACATCTTTGACTTTTTTCTTTTTTAATTTTTTTAATGTTCATTTTTTTTTTTTTTTGAGAGGGAGAGAGACAGAGAGAGCGTGAGCAGGGGAGGGAAGGGCAGGGAGAGAAGGAAACACAGAATCTGAAGCAGGTTCCAGGTCCTGAGCTGTAAGCACAGAGCCTAATGCGGGGCTCAAACTCACGAACTATGAGATCATGACCTGACCCAAAGTCAGACGCTCAACTGACTGAGCCATCCAGGTGCTCCTCTTTGGCTTTTACTCTGAGTGAAAAGGGATACCACAGGAAAGTTCTGAGCTGAGAAATAGTATGTTGTGATTGATGTTTTCACAAGAACGTTCTAGACCCTTCATTGAGAATAGACTATAGAAGTACAAGGTGTGATGCAGAATAACAATTACATGACTGCTGGAATTAAGGAGGGTCATTTAAAGAGGAAAGAAACTTTTCATTAAATAGATACCAGTTAGCTTACTAAACAGCTGAGAGGTCTGACCGCCAGCCCCACCACAGTGTAGAACTGGCTCTGCACGGCCCCCCCGCCCCCCACTGCTGGCATGACATCTTCAGTGCTGTAGCCACTCCTGCCGTGCTGCTGTTGCTGCTGCCCCATCTGCTAGAACTGCTGCCTAATGCCATCATGCGCCACTTCTGGTCACTGGGCTTCCGATTCTGTCTGGAGGTCACTTTTGATGGTGGAGCCTGCATCAGGTCCCTATGCCTATGTCCTGGCTACAAAGTCAGCAGGCAAAATGAGCGCCTGACACTCTTAGCTTCTATAGTGGGAGGTGGGTGATTCCTGAGCATAGGACAGGGATTCAGAATAATTGGCCAAAAAGGAATGACACGTGTCCATCACTACTGGGTTCCTTTTGTTCCTTAGTCCTTGTGCTTCTGCCTGATTGTGCACCAAATGGCAGTTTGGGCAAGTCTTCTCAGCTTTTTCCACAATGGCAGGAGCAGTAGCATGTCAGTGTTCTCATGGATACCCACACCACACCCTCACGACGCTCGTGAGTCAGCTACATAATGTGAGTCATGGTGATATGCTTTTTCCATACTTTTGTTTCATTCTATAGCATTTTGTCTATGCCCTCGCTGAAGGCATATTGATCCCCTCCTGTTCCTTTCTTATCACTGTAATTGACAGTTCTGAATGGTGCATAAATGAGGAAATTGAAAAGAGATGTGTGGAGTCAAGGACGGGTAATAAACATGCTGGCATTCTCACAGTTGTCAATATTTTGACCTCAATCAATCTGTCATCCGATGACTCACGTTATTTAATGAATCAAACATATGAGATAAACAGAATTTAGAATCTCCCATTCCTCACTTATCTTAGAGATATTTGACAACCAGACATTGTGTCACGTCCCCTAAAGACCCTTTCTCTCCTCCAGCCCATTCTCTATTCAAATTCAATATTAATAGGTACCCCATGAGCTAAGAAGAACTTGTGTGACTTTCAAACCCATAAGTCAAAATGGCTCCAGTAGGTTAATTTGTCTCTGCTATTTATCAAAATGTCAACTCAAAACTTAATATTTGTCAATAGTTATTAGAGATTGGGAGTATATATTTCCTTCTTCCACTCTTGTTTCACATCATGCTTTCAATTTTTACCCCTTGCTTAAAGCTTTCAGTGTTGTAAGTAAAACCTTGATGGACTTTTAGAAGAAAGTTCCCTCAGTAAAACAAACTGGGAGCTTCTAAAAATGCCTACAGCTCGGGAACACCTGGGTGGCTCAGTTGGTTAAGCGTCCAACTCTTAATTTGGGCTCAGGTCATGATCTCATGGTCATGGTCAGGATCTCGGGCTCTGAACTGACAGTGCAAAGCCTGCTTGGGATTCTCTCTCCTTCCCTCTCTCTCTGCCTCTCCCCTGCTTGTGCATTGTCTCTCTCTCAAAATAAATAAACTAAAAAAAAAAATGCCTACAGCTGGGCTCACTCAAGATGAAATAAATTAGACTCTCCAAGGATCAGCTCCCCCACACCTCCTTCATTCTAATATGCACCCAGGGGCTGAGAACCCCTGGTTTAGACTTTGGAAGCATTTGGATATTGAATCAAAGAGCATCCAAATGGTGGCTCAGCTAGTAACTGACCTTGACTCAGAACTAGACATAAGGATGTATCAGGTATAAAGATGGGGTAGGCTTTATGACAGGAAGGGATAAGGTACTAACTAGGGGCTGTAGGGGGTAAAGTGGTGAGGTTGCAGGGGAAGCTGGTCTTTCCTTCCATAGTCATGCTGTTCTGTTCCTGAAGAAGTGTTAAAAAGCTAAGTTTCACCCAAGGGTCCAATTAACCTAAAAAACAGGCAGATGACTGTCTCAAATTAATCAAACAAGATGGAGGAAAATGGGTCAGAGAGAGTGGGCTTTGCCAGGGCTAGAAGGAGACCTTTGGGGATGATAACAGAGGGAACAATCTATCGGGTTGTGTAAGACTTTGGTTTGGAAGGCAGTGCTGCAGTGAAGGTGACATCCTGGGAAGTCCAGCTCTGGGAAGCAGCAGTGGCAGAAGCCGCCACAAGGGCCTGCAGGCCTAGGAGAAGTAGTATGGGCTATGGGGCCTGTGCCAGCTGCTGCAGTAGGAGGGGCTCCTGGGAGCACCTGCTGCTATAATTTGGGAAGGCTTTCCGGCTTCACTGCCTCCAATAATAATAAACTGCTGCTGTGTTTATTAAGCCCACAGGGGTAAGTGCAGGCTTACAATGAAGAATGCTGAATGATACACATGCATTCTTATTCAATAATCATTCAACTCAACAGGATAGAAGATATTATTCCTATTTGACAAAGAGAAAAGTGAGAATCAGAGAATTTAAGAAGCTTGTCCAAGGCCAGCCAGCCATTAAAGGCCAAGACTGAAGTCAAACTGCCATGTGAACGATCTCTGAGCTCGTGTCCTTTCCTCTATATGCCCATGGTGGAAGATTCAGTATCTTTGGCTTGACATCCTTTTCCTTTATGGTTCAGCCCAGGGAAATGACCTGGGGCTCAAGGTTGCCTAAAACGTGCTAACCAATGTCTGCCTTTTATTAAAGTTATTCAGTGAATGTGGGCTCTGACTGGATGCATCTATGGTTTTGCGTTTTTGTACTTTATAATTTCCTAGCAAACATCTTCCTGAAAAATTTCTTGCATGTCAATATTGAACTTACAAGAGAAGGGATTTTTCCTATACCCAGTCAGTATTGGAGAGGTCACATGTTATGACCTGGGGACTAGTTTTAGAAGAGCTAGGGCAGGTAGTGAGTGTCCAGGAGGGAAGAAGCCAGAGGTCACTGTTGGCTCCTCTTCCTAGTGACTGCCCACAGATGTTATCCACCCATGACCTCCAAAAACAATCCATTTAGACCCCAAACCACTGTAGCCAGATCAGCTCTACCCAGTAAACCAACTTTAAGTCTCTTTGGAAAGTCCCTGCATTTAAAACTGGGAAGACCCTTATAAATCTCATTTTGTACCTGAGAACACCAGTCCAGAAGGATTTTCCTGAAGTCACCCAATCAGTAGCGGGTGAGGGTCATTACTTTGGGTTGAATCCAGCAGAAACTATAGAAGCACTTAATAAAGAGAAAAAAGAAAGCTTAAGAAAACAAGAACATATGGCTCTTTATGTATTTTACGGTTTTACTGGGAGACTCAGACTGAGACGAGAGATCGTGTGAACTGCTCAAAGTGCTACAGCAATTCAGGGATGGGAGATCCCAAGGAAGCAAGGGGATCATAAGAGGCTGCAGGGGAAGCGGAGAGGTTACCAGGAGAGCCCCAAGGCCGGCTCTGCAAAGAGGGGAACCAAGAGCAAACAGTCTTTCTCTCTTGGCCTGAGGAAGGGGAAGAACCCCACACTCCCACCCCACCTCTGCTTTAAAGCCCTAGGTCCTGGAGCAAAGATGGCTCTACCGGGTGACCCTTCATTCTCCCAGCGAGTATAAGCTCACCCTAGGGACACAGAGGAGCTTAGGATCCTGGCACAGCTTCCCCGACCACCCAGCCCACGGTGGCTTGGCCTTATCCTGCTCCAGGCTCCATGCAGCTGCCTCCCACTGTCCTCTCCTCCCACTATGTTGGTCACCTGCTGTTGCTTTTGCAGCTATGAAACCATGGAAGGCCCAGAATATGCAACGGGAAGTGGGGGAAGGGGACGAGGGATGAGGCATGAGTAGAGAACTGGTGCTCCCCTCCCATGTCCCCCATGCTGCCTGCTCTCCTCTCATCCCTGCCTTGCCTGGTCCAGTGTGTGGAGGGCGGAGAATGAAGCCCTGCATGCAGCTGGGGCTCATGTGGGCACTGCAATCAGTCCTCTTAAGAAGCAGATCCTGCAGCTGAAGGTGGTGCTTTCAAAACCCAGTGTCATTATGTATTTGTATTTCCTGTCTGCTGGACCCAACTAACTGCTATTCATGCTGGAATGGGGGAAAACGATGCATTCATCCCTATTCAATTCATTTAATCACAGTAGCCCCGATACTGAAAGAACAGGCTCACAAGAGAAATCCAGGAATACGGCTGTCAAAAGAATGGGAACAAGACAAACAGGAAACACAGCCAATATTCCTGAAAGCTGAAGGGGCATCATTACCCTGTTTTGCAGCCTTGGCCTCCTTTGCAGGGCATAAGGGCTGGAGCCTCTTATCTCCACTCCTCTTGCTTTCCAGTTTACATGAGAAAATAGTCTCAGTCAGTTGTCTAAGTTTTGCTTGCTTTCGCACTTCAGAGCCTCCACTAAGGGCTTCAAGGCCCTTCTAGAAATGAAAGAAACATTTTTCCTCTCAAGTTTTCATTCATTCATTCATTCCAAAAATACTTAATGAGTGACTAATATGTGCCAGGCATTGTTCTAATGAACAAACCCAACATATTCTCCCTCATAAGAATCTGCATTCTCAGGGAGGAAAGTGAAAATAAAGAACCTTATAAATACATAAATCACATGTTAGAAGGCAATGTGGGTAAGGGGGATCAGAGGATGGGGGGTTCCAGTTTGAAATAAAGTGGCTGGTGGCAGCCCTGAAGACCACACAATGGAAACCTGCCAGGTGGGAATTAGGCCATGTGCAGATTAGCTGCCTCTGTCCCAGAGCAGCCTCTCATGGCCCTTTCTTTGTGTTAACAGATTTGCGCAGAGCTGGAGACTCTTGCAGAGAGGTTATCGTTTACTTCTAGAATAGGATATGAATAGAATATTCATATTAACAAATTTTACAAATTTTAATTTATAGCTGGATGTTTGTACCTCTTAATCCCCTTCATTTATTTCACCCATCTCTCCACCAATCTTTCCTGTGGCAACCACTAGTTTGTTCTCTGTATTTAAGAGTTTGATTTTGCAAGGGGGGCAGTGCCTGGCTGGCTAGGTCAGTAGAGCATGAGACTCTTAATTTCCAGGTCATGAGTTTGAGCCCCATGATGGGTGTAGACATTACTTTTTTTTTTTTTTTTACAAGTTGGGTTTGTTTGTTTTTTAGATCCCACATATAAGTGAAATCATATGGTATTTATCTTTCCCTGTCTAACTTATTTCACTTAGCATAATACCCTCTAGGTGTGTGTGTGTGTGGGCATGTATGTATGTATATATATGTACGTATATACACATACACATGTAGCTCACATCTTATTTATCAATTCTTTCTTGATGGACCCTGGAGTTGTTTCCATATCTTGACTGGTTACAGACTGATAACTAGTATTAAAATTGAATCAGTAATCAATAACCTCCCAACAAACAAAATCTAGGACCAGATGGCTTCACAGATGAAATTTTTTTTAATGTTTATTTTTGAGAGAGAGAAAGACAGAGTGTGAGTGGGGGAGGGACAGAGAGAGAGGGAGACACAGAATCTGAAGCCGGTTCCTGGCCCTGAGCTGTCAGCACAGAGCCTGATGCAGGGTTTGAACTCACGATCCACAAAACCATGACCAGAACCAAAGTCAGACACTTAACTGACTGAGTCACCCAGGTGCCCTATTTATTTCTGAAAGAGAGTGAATTTTACCAAACTTTTAAAGAAGAGTTAATACACATTTTTCTCTATTTAAAAATATACAAGAGAAAAGAAAACTTCTAAGTTCATTCTATGAGTCCAGCATTACCTTGATACCAAAACCAAAGACGCTACAAAAAAGGAAAACTACAGGCCAATATCCAGGATGAACATAGATGTAAAAATTCACAAAATATTAGCAAAATGCATACATCAGTACATTAAAAAAACATTTACCATGATCAAGAGGGATTTATTCCAGGGATGCAAGGTGGTTCAATATTTGCAAATCAATCAATGTGATACAGCACATTAACAAGAGAAAGCATAAAAACCCTATGAAAAAGCATTTGACAAATTCAACATCTGTTGATAATAAAAAAAAACTCTAAACAAAGTGAGTTTAGAGGGAATAGAAACTAAGAAAACAACTACATTTACAATGGCACCAAAAAAGATAAAATACCTAGGAATAAATTTAACCAAGGAGATGAAAGGCCTATACTCTAATGGAAAGATATATCATGCTTATGGACTGGAAGATGCAAAATGTCCATACTACACAAAGCAATCTACAGATTCAATGCAATCCCTATCAAAACACCAAATTGTTCATATTTTAATAGAACATTATAGCTCTGTTCTCCCCAGTTTCCATGCTTAACTTCTTGAAAGCTGGGGAAAGAGTTGTGATTTCAGAAAACAGGTAGGAAGGTAGGGGAGCAGAAAGATAGTGAAAAATAAGGAGTTCTATGCTGGGAAAGACACAGGGGTTCTGAGGTTGGCTGGTGAGAAAGCTGGTGTGAGGTGGGTCCAGCTTTAGGATGGAAAATCCTTTAAATGGTGTCAAGTCAAGAAGCACATTTTAATAATCCTAAATTAGATTTCTCAGTTGGGTTAATAACAACAATGATTAATACTGCTGGTGTTTACTGAGTGTTTGCTTTGGAACAGGCATTGTGCATAGGTTTCATGGGTAACCTCTTAGTTTCTGGTTTTTCTTCAATTTGAATGCCATGTAAGCTCAGTGAGAGAGAACTTGGTTCTGTTCACTGTTGTGGCTGAAACAATGCCTGGCACATAAAGGTACTCATTAAATGAATGAATGATTGCATCCTGGAGAAGAGTTTCAAGGTGCTCCTGGTGTGGGCTTTACAGTAAGCTGCGGGCTTTTTAGGCCCTTCATATTCTTCAGAGTACAGCAAACATAATAATATTCCTCTTTCTTCTTACTGTTAATCACTCTGCATATGACTCTAGCCCTTATTGGGGGTGTGTTTCTTCTCTTTACCACTTTCCCCTGTGCCATGGTGGCTGAGTATTTAGAGAAAGAAAAAAGGGGGAGGAGTGGAAAAGAAGACCTTAACTTGCCATTCATGCATTACCTCATTTAGTTCTTATGACAACCTATTTTACAAAGAGGAAACAGACTTAGAAAGGTTAGGTAGTTGCTGGGTTCTCATGGCAAGTTAATGCCGAGAAGTTTCAGACTGTAGAGCTGTGCTCTTACTCATTGCACTAAGTGGCAGGGCAAAAAAATGCATGCTCTCTATTTTGCATTGCTCCTATTTTCTTTCTTACCCTACCTCCAGGGATAGGGTGGTGTTGAGGGCAGGTTCCTTACTGTTTGGGAGGATTGTTTAAAAGCATGCCAAATCCTTTAACAATGAATTCAAAACAAGGGACCACATTATTTTATTTATTGGAACTGGACTGAGTTCATTATTGCTTACAGTTGGCTCACTGCTTGAGGAATATTGGGCCAGAAAAGTAATTTGGGGACAGAGTTTAGGTTATCATTGCTTGGCCTATTTACCTCCTTTGAGGCTGTCAAGGAACAAGGGTTCATTAGTGCCTGTTATGTACTTGGTGCTAAGCAAGTCACTAAGTGGAGAGGGCCAGAATGGATGAAAATTGCAGCAGAAATCCTCTTACTCAATCTGACTGCACTGATGGTGGCAGTTACTGTGGAAAAAATTTTTTAAAAATGATACCACCTGAAAAGTTTTAATTGTACAGATATATCTATATTAACATGTAAACACATGACAATATAAATATGTATATATATAATTTTGCTTACATCTTAGTGTAAGGCTAAGACCTCTGCTTTAATTATGGATACGCTTAATGAAGTTCCATATTGTCTTTCTGGAATAAATTACACTCAGAGAATCATCTACCACTTCCAGTTTTTATTTCTTTCAAGTGAATCAACAATTTAAAGACAATTTTTAAGTAAGCTGAGTGCAGAATACTTATACATTTTTTCTGGTATTTTCCCTTAGTCTTCTAGAATTATCTTTATCATACCTAATTTGATAGTGAGGTTTTTGTTATGTGTGAAATCCAACTTCATGAGTCTTCTGAAAGCATTCAAATTAGTTTTTGTAGAAACATTATTTTTTTCCATTCATATGCTTTGAGTTTACCTATAAATTAATTAAATTATTAAATTATAATAAAAGCACTCCTGGTATAAACAGATATGGAAACAGACTGGCAAGCTGAGTGACCTAAAAGTTGGAGCTGAAGACTCTCTGATGGTCTGCACAGCTATGAGGAAGCAGTAATTATGATGAAGCAGATAAAGGGCTGACTGAGGGAGGGTAAAGAAGTCCATATGCAGAGAGATTCAGGGTCCGTGGGGATCCTGTTATCCAGAAAGAGGAGGGAATAGCTGATTGCTTAGGACATCTTACTTCCTCATAGTTTTCAGTTCTAAAGTGTGTTTAATAACATGTATTCTTTCAGTGACTTCCTCTTTTTCCTAGGGTCATGAGTGGATCTTTGTTCCTTAAAGCCAAAAGATGGTAATACAACAGGGGCCCTCACTGAATACTGTGTAGAGGCCCTCAGAAGTCTGAGGTGTTTGGGGCTGAAGGCTTCCAGCTTGCTCTGCTCTTTGGGTTGCTGCTGCTTTTCCTTGGTTGTCTTCTGGGTTTTCCCAAGTCCCTTCTCCTCTCATAGGGAGTCTATTTCTTCCTGAATCATCAACATTTCTAGGCTTTGCTCTGGCTTCTCTCTTTTGCTACTTGCTTCTCATTTTTCATCACTTTTTCCTGCTCCTTCCAGTTTTCTCCCACCTAATTCTCCTGGGCTTCTGTATTTTGATATTCTCCATAGCTGGCTTTTCTGACCTTTAGAGGCCCTAGTCTCCTGGGAATGCACTGTTGTCTGGGGGAGGAATGATTGTCTTGTGTCTTCTGTAACCTTCAAGGTTTGAATCTTTCCAAAGTGTTCACTCTCAGAGGCTTTTGGGGATGTTTTCAGGTTTGCAGATGTTGTGGAGAATGGGAGGTACCAGATGTCAGAGTAATATCAGTTGGCTCTTAATGCATTATTTTTTTTTTGGCAGCAAAATCTTGCCTTTGGAGTCCCCTGCTTATTTTAAAATTAGTTTGCATTCCATGAGCTCAAACTAGTTGAGCTGTGGGGGGCAAATAAGCCAAAATGTTTGTTGTGCTAAATTTCAGGAAAAAGTCAACCCAAATTAAAAATTGACCTCAGGTAATGAACAGAATAAATACAGATAATTAAGAACTGATGATAGTGCGGATTCTAATACTATCTAGAAAACACCTGAACACAGTATAAACTAGCAAAATAGAATAATTCAGAAGGAGAATTTTCAACTTTCCAAATACCCAGTAGCAAATATCCTATCAGGAAATCTCTTACAGTCCATTTTCTTGAGAGACTGGAAAGCCTATCCCTTGTCTAGTTTCTGGATTCCCATGGGGCTTTTATACCTGACATAAAGGTGAAACTAAGCATCATAGGTTGGTCTATTTAAAAGCATGAGAAAATAAAGTGACCTAACATCTTAAAACACCATTTTCTCCTCCATATGGTTTTAGAAAGAAAGTGTGGAGCAAATGGGTTCAGAGCACAGCTTCCTGTCTCCCCTTTCTCTTCTCTCACTTTAACCAAGTAGAAAAATAGACCTCTCACTCATTCTGGATCTTACTGTGGAGTATTATTACTCTGGAGTGTAAAAGACTTCTGGGTACCAAACAAAAACCCAAGAATGCATCCTTTCTGAGAGTCACATGAGAGCAAAGCAAAAAAAGCATTGGGAGGAAATATCAAAGTGTGGCTCTTTGTTTTACTCGGGAAAAGATCATGGTGAGTTTTCATCCATCTGTCCATCCATCCACTCACCCATCCACCCACCCATCAACCCATCCACATAGCTTAGAATTTAAATTTAGATGTAATGTTTGCCAAGGGATAGCTATTTATAGGTTTATTTGAAATGATAAAAATAAAAAACAGAAAGCCACATATGAATGAAAGTAAGTTTGATTTTGCTAATCAGTTTTCATGAGGATAGCTTTGCCAATCATGTAACATGGTGGATATTTTTTATAAATTGTATGAGCTAAGCTTACAGTTTCAAAGGTAAAGAAAATATTTAAAGTATTAAAAATTTTTTTAAATGGCAGAAGGTCTGGCTTAGTGGGTAGAGTATGTGACTCTTGATCTCAGAGTCATGAGTTTGAGCCCCACATTGGGGGAAAATAGCATTTATTTGTGGGGTACCTTGATGGCTTAGTCAGTTAAAGGATCTGACTCTTGATCTTAGCTCAGGTCTTGATCTCGAGGTTCAAGCCCCACATTGGGCTCGACATGGGGCATGAAGCCTACTTAAAAATAACAAATAAATAAACAAATAGCACCCGCATCTTAAAAAAAAATAAGCCAGAAATTCCACTTTTTGATTTACTTGAACTGATGATAAAATTGTAGATGTCAGCTTAAAAATGTGTGATCATGTATGGTGTTTTCCAAAAATATTTTACCCTGGGTATAGCCGAGCAAAAGAAGAGAATACAATTGGCATGAAGAATGGTTAAGGGAGTGAAGGTATTTTGTTTAGAGAAGATAAAGACAGGTGTGAATTGTGAAGGGTATATACAGGGGAGGTTGTTCTCAAACAATTCACTGCAACTGATCAAATATAATTATTTACTTTGTTCAGGACAAGCTTCTAAAGGCACACAGAAGCGAGTACATGCTAATGACACTGCCATGTCCTTAAACCAGGCTAATTTTACTTAAAAAAAATCTATACCATGCTTCATTTCAGGAGGAAGTCAGTGATTAATGAAATAAAAATAGTGTATCACAACTCAAAAGATGCTGTGAATCTTAGGAGTGAACCATCTTCCTTCTAACAAGGATCAGAGCAATGATGGGCAGGCAGCATCAAAATTTTAAAATATGTTATGGCAGGGCACCTGGGTGGCTCAGTCAGTTAAGCAACTGACTTTTGACTTTGGCTCAGATTGGGATCTCATGGTTCCTGAGTTTGAGCCCCATGTCAAGCCCTGTGCTGACAGTGCAGAGCCTGCTTGGGATTCTCTCTCTCCTTTTCTCTCTGGTTCTCTCTCTCAAAATAAAAATTAAAAAAATAAAATATGGTATTTCATGTGCTAGAATGTTCATGGCAACACTATGCATATGATCATAAACCAAACCACCCAAATGCCCTATTATTCAATATAAGGAATATATAAATCCTGCACATTTAAGCAACAGAATACTTACAAGAATGAGTGCAAAAGTCAACAAACCACAACCACACGCAACATGGTTGGCTCTCACAAACCTAAGTTTGAGTAACAAAAATGACATAAAAGAGTATGCACCATATGATTCTATTTTTTAAGTAAGTTCACGAATAGGCAGACTGTCATGGTTAGAGTTAGTCAGGGTCATGGTTATAACTGAGGAGGCAGAGGCTGAAAGTGGCATGAGGGGCTCCTGGGTGCTGGACATGCCCCATGTCAGGACCTGGATGTGTATAAAGCTGACTGTTATGATCTGTGTGTACATATGTTACACTTAAAATTCTAAAAGGAAGAAACAGCAGTAGTCTAGTGTTGAATTAGTCCTGGGCGGAATGACGACCCTGCTGGTCTAAATAAGTGGACCTAAAGAAGGAAATAGGAATAAAGATGCCTTGGATGATGGGAAGCAGTTGTGCAGTTTAGGATACAGGGCTGTGGGTTCAGAGTTCTGCTGGTGCTGCTTCTACCCCGTCAGCTGCAGACTTCCTCCTTCTCTGCACCCCACTGCAAGGTCTGTCAGACCTCTGGCTCTTCCTTAAACGGTACACTCCATATAATTTGGAACATATCTGCTGGGTCAGAGGCATGGCCATATTCCATTTCTACATGTGTGTGTTGTCTCTCGTACAAACATCCATTCCCTTCGCTTTCAGTGAAAATCCGAAGGAGCCATGAGAGAGCTGGGCAGTAAGCTTCACCAGCTTGAGTGACCGGATTAGAAATCTCTCCTGGGAAACCTAATGGGAGGAGCTCAGGAATTTCAGCTCCTAGACAGCTGGTGGTGATTTTACAAGTACCACAGGATGACTTTTCATGTGATGGGCAGAGCAGGGAAGGACAGGGAAGCCTTTCCTAGAAACCTCACAGGCAGGGTTACAACGAGGTATGCGATTGGAACAACCTGGCACAGGC
>CM053572.1:48403361-48421429 GCA_028646485.1 Cryptoprocta ferox | reverse complement strand
TGTTCCAATCGCATACCTCGTTGTAACCCTGCCTGTGAGGTTTCTAGGAAAGGCTTCCCTGTCCTTCCCTGCTCTGCCCATCACATGAAAAGTCATCCTGTGGTACTTGTAAAATCACCACCAGCTGTCTAGGAGCTGAAATTCCTGAGCTCCTCCCATTAGGTTTCCCAGGAGAGATTTCTAATCAGGTCACTCAAGCTGGTGAAGCTTACTGCCCAGCTCTCTCATGGCTCCTTCGGATTTTCACTGAAAGCGAAGGGAATGGATGTTTGTAGTACAGACAACTGAGGAAACGGAATATGGTCTGGCCACTCACCTTTCAGGCAAGCCCCACATTGCTCTGGATATCATAGAGATCTTGGAGTAGGAAGAGGGCTGTAAGACCCTGTGACTGGATGAGAGGACAAGGAACAAAACCAAGGAATGAAATTTGATGAGGGCAAAGCAGTGACTCAAGACTCAGAACCAGCAGTACAGAAATATGAGGTCTACTCAAAATGGCTTCCCAATTTCTGAAGCATCCTATTTAGTACTTCTCTAGCTTCTGATTATCCAGAACTCTAGAGCTCTCTGTTCACCACAGGACTAACTAAACCCCAATCATATAGGGTAAGGAAATGAAGGATGGACTGAAATATAAAGTATGGTCAGAACAGTACAAGAAATAAGTGTACATATCAGTGAACTTCCAAAATGAACACTCCTGAATAACAGAAACAGAAGACCCACCCCCACCCCCTGGCACTCCAGCCACTCCCTCCTCTGAGGGTAATGTGGTTCTGACATATCACACCTGATGCAGATGTGAATTAATTGGTTTTGAATTTACAGAACAGATGATATCAGATTGTATTTTTTGTTTGGGGTTTCTTTGCCTCAATATTACTGAGATTCATCCCTATTGTAGAGTGCAGGTGTGGTTCATTTATTCTCTTTCTAAAGAGCATTTCATTCTACTCTTATATATCTACTCTACTGAAGATGGACGTGTGGGTGTTTCTAGTCGGGTGCCATCACAGGTGGGCTGCCAGGAATTCCTGTCCCTGCCAGATGTCTTTTAAAAAGTCTGATAGAAGAATCACCTCTCTCCAGGATGATTGTCCACTCATCATCAAGGTGATTCACAGCCTTTTTGCTTGGGTTATTTGTTTGGCATTTGGTTCCTCTCACATGGGATGCATGGCATAGATTTTTTTTTTAATTCACATAGTTTCAGTTTGAGGACATGATACCATTGGAGACACTGGCAGAGTTCCTGAGCAGCTTTGGAAGGACTTGGGGGTCACAGATCTGACTTCCTCCTGCAGCCTGAAGATACTACTGAGTCAGGCTCCATCCACTTCTCCTCTCCCATCCAGGCTCTGTGGAAAGTGGATCTGTTCTCCCTCCTCTGAGCTTCTCATGGACATGCTAAGTTTCATCATACCAATGTGCAGAAGATAGGGCAGAGTCCTGGGCCTAAATTGCTTTCTTCTCTCTCTGTCTTTTTTAAAGTTTATTTATTTATTTTGAGAGAGAAAGAGCATGAACGGGGGAGGGGCAGAGAGAGGGAGAGAGAGAACCTCAAGCGCTGTCAGCACAGAGCCCAATGCAGAACTTGAACCCATATACCCATGAGATCATGACCTGAGCAGAAATCAAGAGTCAGACTGACTGAGCCACCCAGATGCCCCCTGAAATTGCTTTCAGACTTCCTTTGTTCCTTTGATTTATTCTCTTTTTCTTGTCAAGTCCCATATCTTCTAAGTCTCAACTCTCAAAATGTGAGAATATTCATTTCTTTCTTCCTTTGTAGTTTTTTCTCAGCATGCAAAAATAATACAAAAGATTTATGTAAACAAGTTACTAAAGAAAGTCTTTTTTATGCTTCTAGCTTCCTCAATTTGACAAGTGGGTATGATAACATAATTCCTAGTCTTCATAGTATTAGGAGTAAAGAAGAATAGCTAAGGTCTTTCACATACTTACCATGCATCAGGCACTCTTCTAAACACACTACATGTCATAACTTAATTGTGCTATTATTGTCCTTCCCCTCTTCTTTTTTTGAAGATGAGGAAAACTGAGGCCTGGAGAAGTCTACTCCCCCAGTATCACATAATTAGTAAGATTTCAAACCCAGGTAATGCTGGCCTAGAACCCTAATTCTTTTTACCACAAAGCTAACTTGCCTTGCCCTCTAAACAAACGCTTCCTGGCACATAGTAACAACTCAATGAATGGTCCTTCAAATTGGTGAATAACATGTTTTAAAGCATAAAAGGTAAAAATGCAGGGCACAGAGACTCCTTCTGAAGTCATTTTGTGAGCATGTCTTATGAACCAATAAGCCTCGTGCTAGGTGTGGTTAATGTGCTTCTTGATATTACTGCCTGGTAGAGGAGAGACATATCGAACAAATTGAACAAATTGTACCTGAATATATAAATACATTTGGAGTCAGTTCTCTGAAGAGGAAATACTGGAGTTAGGAGAGCTTAAAATCAGGTACTAAACCTGGACAAAAGGTCAGGGAAGGTCTTCCTAAGAAAATGACAAAAAATATTGAGACATGAAGATTGAGAAGGCATGTGCCAGAAAAGATAGGGAGATAGCACCTTATGAAAAGAGAAGCCTGTTAGGTCTGAGTTCAGATTCTGAACTTGATGCTAAGATGGATGGGAAATCATTGAAGATTTTACACAGAGGAATGACATACTCAGATTTGCATTCAGAAATCCTAGTTTGATCACAGTGCAAAGAATTGATTTTAGAGGGGCAAGAATGAAAGCAGATGAACAGTTGTAAAGTCTAGTCCAAACTGATCATGTCGTTAAGAGTTTATCAGGAGATGCACTGGACATGTTAATGCCTAGAGAGGTCATGGGATGATAACGTTTGAGAGCTATCCTGATAGGTTGTATGAAAAGAATATGTTGGAAAATGAATATTGATAGTGCCTGGCACAAAAACAGCTGGCTTATGAAAGATTCATACTTTTGAATGGCAACACCTTCTACCATGTCCCCACCCCCATCCTCAATATCCAGAGCCTCCAGAGCTGAGTACTTACCTGCCCTGCTCCACCGCAGCTTCCTATCTGCTTGTCTTGCTGTCACTGTCCTAAGGTGTATCCATGTGCCTAATTTTTTTTTTTAATTTGAGAGAGACAGACAGAATCCTAAGCAGGCTTCATGCTCAGGGTAGAGTCTGACACAGGGCTCAATCCCACAACCCTGGGATCATGACCTAAGCTGAAATCAAGAATCAAAAGCTCAACCCACTGACCTACCAAGACACCCCCCCCCCATGCCTAAATTTCTTAACATTCACCCAACAGAGTTCCTTTGCCTCTAGCATACAACCAGTGCTGTTATTGAAAACTAGTGGCATCCTCAGACCTGGGCCAAGAGTGCTGATTTTGAAGGATGGAGTAGAACTCAATGTTTCAACTACTAGGGTTGGGGTAAATGTGCTCTATGTATTCCATGTTAGAATCCTGGCTGGAATTTTCTAAGGAATGTCTGTTATATGTGGTAGATTCATAGCATTATTATTCAACTCCAGCATATTATGGGTCTTAAGGACTAGCCTGTGGAATTAATCACTAAGGAACATGTGCTTTCTAAGGGAACATGTATTCTGAGCTCTGAATATCTGATACAAGCAAATGGGCATTTTTTAAACATTTTATTTTATTTTAGAGAGAGAGAGAGCGCGAGCGATCAAGAGAGCACATGTGCAAGGGAAGGGAAGAAAGAAAGAGAGAATCTTAAGCATGGAGCCCATTGTAGAGCTCGATCCCAGAACCCTGGGATCATGATCTGAGCTGAAATAGTTGGACACTCAACCAACTTAGCTACCCAGGTGCCCCCAAATGGGCATTTTTAATTTATAGAATGGCAGTAGCTGTGTTAAAAACAAAACAAAAAAAACCCCTGCAGATTCATTATCTTGCTAGAGGTGGGCAAGCATTCTCCTCCAGTATTCATTTCTATAATCCAGTAGAGCTCGGTCTTCCTCCAAAGTAGTCACAAAGACCTTTTTCTCCACTTACAAGCTCTCTCCAAACATCCCAAGATTGTTTATGGCTGTGGCATGCAAGGGATAAGAAATAACTTTCTTTATAGTTATAAATTAAATAAATATGATGAGAGTGCCCTCTCCTTGATAACACTGGCTAGCAATTCTGTATCATTATTTTTCATGGGTCTCAGGCCCCACCTTAGACTGTAACTTTAACAGTGATAGGAACAGCACTGAGACTTGGTATACGTTGGCTGATTCGTCGTCCCCTCAGCGGTGACCAGTTCTGCTCATGGCTCTAGGCCCTCAGTGCCAAGTTCTGTACAGAATTGTCCACCAAATACTCTAAGACCATATTAATTAACGCCCAGATCTCTGGTGACACTTGTCATGTCTACATGGGTGAGACCCAAGGTTGCTGCTACTGTAAGAAAACCTACAACCTGTCTCATTTCTTGATCTGGGATCCAGCTCACACAGGCGGGTCAGGCTTTTCCCTTTCTCAACCCAATTGCTATAGCTTTCAGCCTCCTTGGACCTAGATCGTCGGTAAACCCTAATATTAAATTAACTAAGCAGGTAACACAAATCAGTGCCCTATGCATAATACAAGAGGGTGTAGTGGGGAGCATGGCAAATCAAAGGGTCTGTGTCCCATCTAAGGTGGTTTGTGACAATGTGAGAACATAGGCCTAATGTGACTGGATTATCTTATTTCTAAAAACTAATAAATTTGAATTTTGATGTAGAATCTCTTGATTTTAAGATTTTAGAATTGAAAATATTGCTTTTAAAAGATACTAAGGAATTATTAATTTGAGGGGGTTGATAATGGTATGATGGTTTTGCTTTTAAAATATATAGAAAATCTCATAAAATGTGATTTAAGATTCTACAAGAAAAATTAAATTTTATATGCAAAAGGAACCTAAATTTGATGGTTTTAAAATATGTCTGTAAAGTCCTTGATATTCCTGTCTTTAAGAGAAGATGGGAAGTAATTTCCATCCTTTGAGATCTCATCACTTACACATCGTGATTTGTTTCTAAAAATAGAATAAGGCAGATGTGCTGGGGAGGGACATGAGAGACCTGTCATAAAATGCAGTGAGTTTTCCTCCTCATTCACTCTCTCTTAGATTGCTTCCTCTGAGGAAAGCAGTCCAGCTGCCATGTCATTAGGACACTTAAGTAACCTTTGGAAAGGGCCACATGAAGAGAAACTGAGGCCTCCTCTAACAGCCCTGTGAGCGTACCATTTTGGCAGTGGACCATCCAGCCCAATCAAGTCTTCAGATGCCACATTCCAATGGCAGTCTCATGAGAGCTTCTGTGCCAAATCACCCAGCTAAGCTCTTCCTGAATGCCTGACCCATAGAATCTGTGAGGTAATAAATGTTTTTAAGCCACTAGGTTTGCGGGAAATTTGTTACACCCTGAAAGATAATTAATACATTAGCACCAGAGAGGCTGCTAAGTTTACTTTTGACCTTAAATTTTCAAACCAAAAATCCCAGATGGCAATAGCTACTGGTGGGAATCTTAGTTTGACTCTGAAACTCTACAAGGCTATTAACTGCTCCAACCACTTCCACTCCACCACCAAACAAATGGGATCCGTTTTTAAAGTATTCACATACTTACTGCATTCTCCCTGGGATACCTGAGTGGAGGATGTACGAGTGACCCCTGCTATGGGTATAACAGACTATGAGAATTCAGCTAACCATCTGTTTGTTTCTATATTTCTCTCCTACATTTGTCAGTGAGTGGAGCTGATGCTGTCTAGGGTAAGTTCTCTTTTTAAGTGTCTTTTTTGATAGGTTTCAAATTGCCAGGGGTTGGAAGATGAGCAGCTAATTTGCTGTGTGTAGTGGCAAAATCTGCACTTAGTGTTGTGAGTGCTTCATGAATATCAGTTACTGCTTTGAAAGCTAGTAGATATGAGGGGCCCCTGGGTGGCTCAGTCAGTTACACGTCCTACTTTGGCTCAAGTCATGATCTCACCACTCATGGGTTTGAGCCCCATGTCAGGCTCTGTGCTGACAGCTCAGAGCCTGGAGCCTGCTTCCAATTCTGTGTCTCCCTCTCTCTCTGCCCCTCCCCCACTCATTCTCTCTCTCTCTCTCTCTCTCTCTCTCTCTCTCTCTCAAAAATAAATAAATGTTAAAAAATTTTTAAAAAAGAAAGCTAGATATGAGAAATCCTTTATTTTTTTTCCTTGTGTGAAGATGTCCTTTATTCTTTTTCTTATAGTTTATTGTCAAGTTGGTTTCCATATAACACCCAGTGCTCTTCCCCACAAGTGCCCTCCTCCATGACCATCACCCCCCTTCCTCTTTCCCCCTCCCCCTTCAGCCCTCAGTTTGTTTTCAGTATTCAAGAGTCTCTCATGATTTGCCTCCCTCCCTCTCCCTAAGAAATCTCTCCCTCCCTAAGAAATCCTTTATTTTTTAAAGAAAAAAGGAACAGAACTGTTTATCAAAAACACAATCTTACCAAGAAACTAGTACAGACGACAGATTATTAATTTCATAGGAACCCAGACTTTGCTGATTCATTGTTGTATCTCTAGTGTCTAGAAGTTACCTGGCACATGGAAATTGCTCAGTAGACATTTGTTGAATGAATGAGTGAATGAATGAATGAATGAGACCAAAGAGAAGAAGGTCCATTTGAGGTTAGAGTGGCATACCATCCATTAGGCATTTTCCTTAGCCCTTCCTTCTCCCATCCCCTTTCAAATGTCATCTTTGCTGAGGCACCTTCAAGGAAGCTTAAACTCCTTGAGAAACATGCTTTTAAATGCAAGGACCAGGAAGAACCCCGTGGGAGTAAACATGAGGAGACCTGGCTCCCCATCTTTCCACTTACTGGCCACAAGGCCTGGAAGTAGGCTTCACCTCTCTTCTTTGGTCCCAATTTCTTCTCCAAAATGAGATAGAAGCTTCCAGCCTTCATTCCAGAGGTGTCATGAGTTTTTCCAGGCTTCCCCTCCTTTTAACACTCACCCCAAAGGAGGCAAGTCACCACTTGTGAAGTGCTTTGAAGCCAACAAACCGGAGGCCTCAGGGTGATGTGACCAGAGGCGCACAGCTTGGCAGATGACCTGATATGACTGATGTTCAAAGCAGCTGTCAGTGAATAGAAGGCAGCTTGCACAAAGGAGCCAGCCAAAAATAATGAGGGAGGTGAAAAGAAAAAAAAAAAGAAAGAAAGAAAGGAAAAACACACAGGGCAGGGCTTGGGGTCACTTGTGTTTCCTCTGGTCTCATCTCCTCCCTGTTCTCCTCCACCCAGTCCTCAAACAACCCCCTTCTGCCTCCTCCAAAAGCAAAGTTAAAAGCTTTCTTTTGGAAAAAGAGTAGTTTGCTTAGACTGCTGCTGTTTACCTTTGGTAGGACAGCCATTGGTGGTGAGTTCAAACACAGGAAAAGGCCTCTGCTTACAGGAAGAGCTGCAGACAGGCCTGGAAGACTTGATGCGATGCTGTGAGGTTGCACCTTTCCCATCGGTGTGCAGCCCTGGGACCTGATGCAGGGTCCTTGCCTCCACGTCAGGCAGCCAACCTTCAGCCATTGCTCACCCTGCTCTGTACTCCTCCCTTCCCTCAGCACTATTGATCCTGAAGCATAAAGATGGTAGAGGATGGCAGGCAGTGGGCAGGGATAGGAGAACAAAAAGAGGAAAAGAGGTTTACATCACAAACAAACTATAACCTTATTTCTAGTCCTGCATGGAAAATATAATTAGAAGCAGCAAACTTTGAGTTTACATTTGGGAGTTTTATTTATTTGTTTTGAATCATTAAAATCTTCCTCTATGAACTAAAGAGGCCACATCTGCCAAAACGAGGTGATAACCCCTCTCTGGAAAATCGATCTCTCTACAGCTCCCTAGAACTCTGTGATTTATTCTTGAAAGGGAAGGGAAAGAATAATCTGCCCTCTTACTTTTCAAAGCACTTGCTCATGAGACCTGCCTGCCCTGAGAAGGGTTCAACTACAGTGTGAGAGAAAGGAAGAAAATCACACTGAGGAAACAAATGCTAGCTAATAATCAAAATCTTCTGGGGCTTCCCCATTCCGCCCCCTCCCCCCAAATTTTTTTCCTCCAATTCCATTTAAGAAATTCCCCTGGCTCCAAGAAGCACTAGACTTTCTGGTCAGGCCATTCTCAAGTTTATCATGAGGATCTCACTTCTCTCTTTCCCTGATTTTCGAGTTGTGTCAAAATCTTTTTGTCTTCAGAGAGCGCATATCATCCTATTTCCCCCCAAACCAAAGGGAAATAAAGGGCTGTTAATGTCCTCTTCAGGTACCCACCTCTACTTTGACCCTTGTTATTAGTGAGCTCCTGACACACCTGATGTACCATGTAGTGAAAAGCAGCAATCTCTCCTCCAGTGAAAAATTTTCCCAGTACTTCAAGCTCACAAAACTTTGCAGTATTTTACTTGGTATGGAATGTGTTTGTAAAAGTCCTCTGGTTCTTTCAAGATGTTTTCTCTTCAAATTTCATTTTTAGCAGTTTGACACTGATATCCCTGAGTATGTGTGTGCACACATGCACACTTAAATCTATGCTGTTTGGGTTTACTGTCCTTTCTAAATCTGTAAATTTAAGTCTTTTTCCTAATTTGGAGATTTCCATTTATTCTTTTTTCAAATAATTCTTTGCTTCCCCTTTTTGCTCTCTTCTGCTTCATTGACTCCAATTGCACATATATTAGACCTTTTGATAATGTCCACAGGTTTCTGAAGATTTGCTCTTTTTTTTAATCTCTCTTCTCTCTGTTCTTCATTTCTACCATTTTTTGAACTACTTTAAAGTTCACTGATTTTTGTTCTGCTCTCTGTATTTTACTGTTAAGCCCAACCAGTAAATTCTTTTCAGTGTTGAAATTTTCAGTTCTAGAATTTTTATTTGGTTCTTTTTTTTAAAAAAATTATTTTTTTTAGAATCTCTTACTGATCTTTTACCACATTTAACTGTGAAACAGCTATATGAAGAATGGAGGGATACTTTTCTTAGTCCTATGTTATTTTTTATTAAAATTTTTTTAATGTTTTATTTTTTGAGAGAGAAAGAGAGAGAGAGGGAGAGAGAGAGAGAGAGAGACAGCGTGAGCAGGGGAGGATCAGAGAGAGAGGGAGACACAGAATCTGAAGACAGGCCCCAGGCTATGAGCTAGCTGTCATCACAGAGCCCGACGTGGGGCTTGAACCCACGAACCACGAGATGATGACCTAAGCTGAAGCCAAATGCTCAACCGACTGACCACCCTGGCGCCCATTCTTAGTCTTATTTTATATCTAGAAAAACCAAGGAATTGAGAGGCTAAACAGGTGTGTCAAGATTGGAAAGGCGGCCATAAATAGAGCCAAGATATATATTAATAAAATGGGGGAGGAAGATGGAGAACTAAAAAGAACAAAGGGAGATCAAGAAGTGTAGGAAAGAGGCAGAGTTTACAATTTCAAATAGGTTGTTTAGGGAAGGCCTCAGTGAGAAGGTAAGGATAGAGAAAATACCTGAAAGAAAGAAGCAAGGGAAGGGTTGGAGGCTATTACTCAGTGGGAAGCACAAGTGTCCACCATAGGATATGTTATGTATGTATGTTATATACGATCACTGGATCTTCCATTATATTTTTACAAGTTGTTGGGGCACAAGTTTATCACGCTGAAGTCCAAGGGCCAGAAGTAATCATGACTTTAAAATGTATTATGAACTATTTCATATCATACCAGATGGGGTTCTTTGAAAGGATTTGATGAGTGCTACATAATAATTTTGGTTCTGTAGGATAAATTACATTCTTGGCATATGCAAAGTGCTTTACAGGAACTAACAAACTGATAAACATAAAGTAGAAATAGAACACTATGAAAAACTTCCTTTCCCCTGATGACTAGATAAATTTAATCCCCAGTAACTGATGACTGGGAAATTTGGACCAATCCTACCACTAAAAAAGTAAAAACTAAACTAAATTAAAGAATTAGATGAAAATGAAAAACATCTTCTTAAAAGCATCAAAATGTCAACAAGGTAGTGAGGAGTTTAAAAGCCAAAATCTAAAAGAGGAGAACCCAGATAATAGGACTGATACTCAAATCTGACTTTGCCTGCTAGGCATTTGCCGGTCCTGAAGACACAGTTGCAAAACTGGGCTGTACTTCTGACAAATTCTGGGGCTGGAGGCAAAAGGAAAGACCTGTAACCTACCAGAGGTTCGGATTCTAGTAGCCCACCTTCTCTTTAAACTGAGATCCCAAAGAGTTACAGCTTCAGGTAAGGTGAATCATGAGTAAACCTCTCCCTCCTTCTGCCTTTATGCCATGTGGGTGGTCTAGGAAAACTCAAGCCTTGAACTTGGTTTGATTTGGATCTAGACTGATAGCACCTCAGGTGTCTGGCAAAGACAAATTAAAATCCTTTTGGAAGAAGATACTATTATGCTAAATTTCAAATTATTCTTACAAATAATTTTTAAAATACAGTGTCCAACACGCTGTCAAAAATCACCAGTCATTATGGGAAAATAAAACATATTGAGCAGGAACCAACAGAAAAACAGACAACTCAAATAGGCCCTTAAGCACTGGATATAATGTCTGTTGGAATTATTAGCCATAAACTATAAAACCACGTTGCTTTGTTGAAAGAAGAGCCTTGTTTGAAGGCTATGTTTGAAGAAGAGAGAGAGTGAAAGGTAATATTTTAAGACATAATAAGTGAGAATATTCAGAACTAACGAAAGACACCTTTCCATAAATTCAAGAAGCCTAATAAATTCTACACAGTATATTTACACAGCACTTCCAGACACATTATAGTAAAAACATATAAAGCAAAAAAAACCTGAACTGTCTCTATACCATATATTAAAAGCAGCCATAGGGATAATGATTTATTGCCTTCAGAAACATAAATTGACAGCTGAATTCTAAAATCAGTAATGGAAGTCAGGGGGCACCTGGGTGGCTCAGTTGGTTAAGCATCCTTCTTTGGCTCAGGTCATGATCTCACAGTTCGTGGGTTCAAGCCCTGCATCAGACTCTCCGCTGACAGTTCAGAGACTGCTTCAGATCCTCTGTCCCTCTCAAAAATAAAAATAAAAACATTTTTTAAAAAATTAAAAAAAAATAATGAAAGTCAGAAGAGAGTTAACATGCTGAAAGAAAACAATTGCAAACAAAAGCAAAACAAATAACAATAAACAATAACAGTAACAATAAACAATAACAAGAGAATTATATATTGATATATATAATGATAGAATATATATATTATGTTATACATATATGTTATATATATATGTTTATATATGTGTGTATATATATATATATATATATAAAACAGATTACTAAAGACTTTTTAAATAAGAGAATTTGGGAAATTCTAAAAGATCTATTTCAGGATAAAATAAAATGATCCAGATGCAAAGTCTGAGATGCAGGAAAAAATTTGAATAAGTTTAATAATCTAAGGTTAAAAATATAATAAATAGCAACAAAAAAAGGTTTTAAGCTAACACTAAAAAAAAGAGGTAATTAGTGTAAAGCTTCCAAAATAGTAAAGGGGAAAAACTAATGATAAACAAATCTTAGTCAATCTAAAGGGAGTCAGAAAACAGAAGTAAAAGAATTATTGAAGACATAGGATGTATTCAAATCTTGAAATAAGATGATAGATTAAAACCCAAATATATCAGTAATTAGATCAAATGGAAATGACTAGGGTTACTATTGTTTAACAAGTACACATGTGAGGGCTGTGAGGAATATGAGAGTGCCTTGGGCTGAGGATAGGGGGCCTGAATTCAGGTGCTGGCTTCATCATCAGCTAACCATGGAATCCTGAGCAGTTCTCAGGACCTGAGTCCTCCCAGGAAATGAGGATATTAGGTTGGATAAAGAATGAGCTTTATTCAGCCCTTATAGACAAAGAGACTGCTCTCATGACCTCTTTTCTTAGGTCCCAGGTCTTAAGATAGCCTCTTGTTGCTAAGGGCTCATCACATTCCTGGAAGGAAGGGACGCCCTCTGCTGAGATAAAATTGAATTCTCTTAAACCTCTGTCAGCTACTAGGCAAGATATCTGAGATGGCATATGGGAATGGCACATGTTAGAGATAGAGAGGCCTTAGTTAAAGGTGAAATAAATGCCCCTTTTGATGACTGTTCATACCCTTCCTAGAATCTACAATAACCATTTACTTGAGTTAGCAAATGAAAAATGCAACTTACTAGTCTCTATAGAAGAGGGGACAGAACTTCCAAAGCTATTCATATTTATCCTGCCCATCAAAAATTTAGATTTATCAACACTTAATAGATCTTATTACACTGATGCCCTCACTTAGTCCACATGGAAGATGGTCACAGTTCAAACAGAGCTGGAGTTATCCTGAGGGAAAGCTGGGAAATGGGTGACCCTTACACCATCACTCCTTCTCTGGCTTTCACTGTATTGCAGCCTAATGCAGCTTGTGTGTTGCCAACTAATAAGTTGGACATTCGGCTTCAAAGGATGCCTGCCAAAAAAATTACAAATTGAATAGGATATTAATAGTGCAAACTGAAGCAAAGAACAAGAAAACAGCACAGCTGACATTTTCCCTATTCCTTCAACCGTATTACGAAGTTAAAAACAGTGATAATGTAATCAGATCTGCAAAGAAGCCTGCCAGAAATACTAAGCACTATCAAGAAGGATTTGGAAATATAGATTTATACCCTATGTCATGGATGACAACCTCAAGTAGTAACAGCTGATATCAGTTCATGATGGAATGGGACCATCGTAATTAGTAGAAAACCTTGAGGTATGTTTTACTACATTTTTTTCACCCTTTTAAAAAATTTCTTCTTAGGGCTACCTGGGAACTGAGTGACCTTGAGTGCTTGGACTGTGAGGGTTAAGCCCGGTGGCATAGTGGCTCTGAAGGCAGACAGAGACTCCAGTTCTAGTCTGGGGGTCTCTATGCAAGTAGGACATTTCTAGCCATCGTTGGGGGGTCAGACACTGCTATTTCAGCCCCAGCTTCCTGGTTGGAGGTGTCCCAGCACCCTGCCTAACTCACAAAACCTGGTCCACCATGATGCAGTGTTCACATGGCCCCCATTGCCAAAGGAACTCTGACAGGACCTAGTTTTTCACATGCCCCATGACTTCAACTTTCCCAACATTTGTGGTTTTTTATTTTAAAAAGAGATTTTTCCTTTTGTTTCTGAATATGTGTGATTTTGTGGTATATAATAAGAAATATGTGTATTTGGTTTTCTTCGACTGTTTCTGACACAGTTTCTAAAACCCTTGGAATCTCCTATGTGATGAGAGCTTAAAGGTATCTTTTGTTACGTTAACAAGGTGACTTTTAGACAGCACCTAAGGAAGATATCTGGTTGCCGTTGGAGCCAACCATATGATTAGAGGCTTAGAACTTTCAGTCCTACTCCCACCCCAGAGAGGGGAGAGCAGCTGGAGGTTGGCCAATCACCATGATTTAATCAATCATGTCTGTGTAATAAAGCCTCAAACCCAGAAGCCTTCCAGCTTCTGGTGAATCTCATGGTGAATATGAGATTCAGGGAGAATGACACACCTGGAAAGGGCATGGAAGCTCTGACTCCTTTCCCCACACCTTGCCCTGTGCATTTTTTCCATCTGGCTATTTTCAGTTATCTTCTTTTTTTTTAAGTTTATTTGAGGGGGTGGGGAGCAAGCAGGGGAGGGGCAAAGAGAGGGAGAGAGAGAATCCCAAGCAGACTCCACAGTCAGTACAGAACCCAATGTGGGGCTCAAACTCACGAACCATAAGATCATGACATGAGCTGAAATCAAGAGTCAGATACTTAACCAACTTAGCAACCCAGGCACCCCTTAAGTTATATCCTTTTATACTAAATTGGTAATCAAGTGAGTTAACTGGTTTTCTTAGTTCTGTGAATCACTCAAGGAAATTAATTGAATGTGGAGAGAGTGGGGGAGAGTCACAGGAACCTCTCATTTATAGCAGCTTGGTCAGAAGTATTGATGATGATCTGGACTTGTGATTGGTGTCTGAAATGGAGTGGGGGCAGTCTTGTGGGACTCAGTCCTTACCCTGTGGGAACTGTCTCTATCTTCAGATAAATAGTATCAGAGTTGAGTTGAGCTGTAGGATACCCAGCAAGCTGGTATCCCAAGAATTGCTTTATGGTACGTAGAAATATCACCCTCCTCTGCCCCCGGCCATCCCACACACACATACACATTGGAATCCAGTCCCAAACTCTTTAGTATGATATCTGTTTTTTTAATGTTTTATATTCCATTTATTATCACCATTTCTATGTGTTTGTATTAATAGAGTAGAGAGAAATACTCTTATGATTACTTTGCTGTCTCAACTCAAAATCTTTGGACATTCATTTGAAATGTTAACCAGCTGAAGCCCCAACAAGTTAGTGGAACTTCACAGGTACCATAGGGAGGTATTCTTAAAACCAAGTTTATTGGTTAGGATACAGTGTGCTCTCCAATTCACCACATTTTGAGCTATGGGATTTTATTTGCTTTGTTTGTCTTTTTATGTAAAATTATTTATTAAGCTTCAGTAACCTGGGGATACAAACATAATAGCATCACTTTTTTTGCTCAGACTAAAGCAATTCAGTTGGGATAGCAGAACGTGTAGTGGCCCTGTGCCCTCTCCATGAATTGTCCAAGAACATTAGGGGTTGTTTGGTCCACAGTAGCCATTCTTGATGTCATGGTGCTGGTTCTTCTCTCCCCAAGAGATATCTCACTCCAGATTACTCCAAGCCATTTAGTATCCAATTATTTAGCCAGCAAGTGGCTCCACATGCAATTTGTGACCCAATTCTGGGCAACTAATCATGAGAGCAGAGGGGAGAGGTGGGACAGGAGGGACTTCTGGGAAAGACTTTGTCACTCTTAATAAGAGAGATAAGACAGGAAGCCTCTTGTTTCCTCTGGACATTGAAAATGTCTAGATGTGAGTTTTGGGACTTCCACAGATACAGATTGACCTTGAGCTGAGCCAGATGAGAGTAGAATGCAAAAATGAGAAGCAGTGAATCCTCATGATGCCTTTGAGCATCATTAACAACCCTAGCACTTCTCAGCCTCTGTTATCTCTACCAGATAATACATTTCTTTATTATTTATTCCACTCTGAGCTGAAGCTTCTGTTACCTGAACACTAAAGCATCCCAACTCATAATACCTGCTTTCCAAATGGCTCCAGCAGTGAGAATGGGATCATCTAGGCTAGCATTGTCCAAGAGAAATACAGTACAAGCCACCAGTCATTGAAAAGCCACATATGTCATTTAATACTTGTTAGTTTCTACATTAAGATGAAATTAATTTTTAATAATAATTTAAACCTATTCTATGCAAAGTATTATCATTTTGACATGTAGCCAACATAAAAATTGATATTTTACAATACCTTAACATAAAATATCATAACACAAACAGTAAGAGAAAAAAAATTTTTAATTAGACTTCATCAAAATTATAACTTTATTTTCTTTGGAAAATACCATTAAGAAAAAGAAAAGACAAGTAACATTCTGGGAGAAAATATTCATGATACATATATCTGATGAAGGACCAGAATATATATAGACAACTTAATAACAAGAATATATACCACTCAATACATAAAACTCAATAACAAGATAAGTAATCAATTAAAAATAGGCAGATTTAAGCAGTTGCCTCACAAAAGAGGACATAGGAATGACTAGTAAGCATATAAGAAGATTCTCAACATCACTGATCATCAGAAAATGCAAACTAAAATCACAATGAGCTACAACTACAAAACCTTTAAAATGGTGAAAATGAAGAAGACTGAAAATACTATGAATAGGTAAAGCTATGGAGCAGCTTAACCCCCTGACCCATTGTTGGTTGGTACAGTTTTTTATATGTAAATTATATTCCACTTAAAGCTTAAAAAAAAAAAGAGCTAAGCCAATGAAGTTTCAAAATAATGGCAAATGATTTACCTGAAAAGCAAAAATCAAAAATTAAAAGGAGTAATCGAGTTAACTGCTAATATTTAAAGAGGTGCTTTGCTAAATCTTTGCTTTATTTATTGCCTCATTCAGTCTTGAAAAAGAGCCTATGAGGGAGGTGAACTTATTATCTCCATTTTAGAACTGACCACACTGAAGCTTATACGGATTCAGTGGTCAGACCTGAGCTAATGACCCTATCTAAACTCTTAAGCATTAAGCAAAAGAAACTACTTAAAGAAATAAATTAAAATTAAAACTAGATTAGGGGCGCCTGGGTGGCTCGATTGAGTGTCTGTTGATTTTGGCTCAGGGCGTGATCTCACAGCTTCATGGGTTCGAGCCCTGTGTCGGGCTCTGTACTGGCAGCGCGGAGCCTGCTTGGGATTCTCTCTCTCTCCCTCTCTCTCTGCCCCTCTCCCATCTCTCCCCACCCCTCAAAAATAAATAAATAAACTAAAAAAATTAAAGCCAGATTAAATGTGGTAAAAGAAGATGGTTTGAGGAGTGCAACAGTGGTTTCAGAGTATGGGTGACAACTCGGTTTGGGCTCTCTGGCTGCTGTGTATTCTCTTTACATTTTTTCATTTGTAAAAAAGAATAAAATACTTCCTTAGAGATTTATGGGCAGGATCAAATAAATTAACATATATAAAGTTCCTGGCACACAGCATGCACTAAGATATATTTATTTTCTTCTCCTTCCTAATGGAAAGCAATAGATTTCCCATTCTGATAGAAAGTTAACTCTTAGGTTATGTTGCAGTGTTGGGTCCAGAAAAAACTGGAGATCCTCTTCGGTTTGAATTTTGAGTATTCGTACAGATATCCCCATTTACATTCATTCCCTACTCCCAGACAAAGCCCCATCTCCATATACATGGTTCCAAAAGTGAGAAATATTTATTCTAATTAATCCTTGATGTTTGAGAGTAATCAAAACATGCTCACATTTCAGTCTGGGTACAAATATAGGAAAAATCTGAGTTTGGTTAATCAGAAGACTGTCCCTTTGAGCACAAAGGTTAGTAGAATTGACAAGGAACCAAGTTGGAAGCAGATTAGGTGGATTCTACAAAAATTCACACTGACCCCAATGTCCTTCCCTAATGGACTTCTATTCCCAGTTCTGCCAAATGCAGCTC
Organism: Cryptoprocta ferox; assembly: GCA_028646485.1. Classification (NCBI taxonomy): domain Eukaryota; kingdom Metazoa; phylum Chordata; class Mammalia; order Carnivora; family Eupleridae; genus Cryptoprocta; species Cryptoprocta ferox. The sequence continues at coordinate 48,404,238 of CM053572.1, read as the reverse complement.
TGTAAGTCTCTGATTGGCCTTGTCTATCCCATCTCTCTAGATCTGGCTATCATGTCCTTCATATGCCTTAAGGTGAGGACAAAGGCCATTTCGCTGCAGACAAGCCAGCAATTAGGTGGACATCTATCACAGCAAAAGAAAACCAGCCTTCAGTTAATGCCTCAATTTCTCCAAATTTTGAAAAATAAAATGGGGTGTGGAGTTACATCTGCCAGCAAGGAGCACCTAGAGTAACTCAGGAGTAAGAAACATTTTGATCCAGTCTCTAGGGGTATGTATGTGTGTATGTATGTGAGAGAGAGACAGAGACAGAAAAAGGAAGAGAATGAGAACATTGAGGACATAAAGAGACTGTTACTCAGTAGGTTTGTAAGAGCCAGAACGAGTCTTATTCCTTGTGTTCCCCGGGGCACCACTGCTGCCACAACTTAGGGATTTCTGGCATGGGGCTCCCAGCCCCATCTACAGATGAGAAGACTCATGCCCAGAGAGGAGTCCATTGTACCACTTGCCCAAGGTCACACACATCAGTGGTGAAAGCCAATGTGCTCATCAGTCTCCTGAGTCAGCTCTAGTGCCCTTTGCCCCCTGCTGGCCTTCCTCTGTACCCTCTCTTTGTGGAAATGGGAAGGTAACTCACAAGGAACATCTAAGAGAACAAAAGAAGAGCATGAGAGCACAGAGCAGAGAAGGCATAGGTGCTGATTTTCCTTAAGAAGTAGCCATCCTGGGGGCAAGCCTCTGCGTGATCTTGAGGCTAAAGGAGCCCTCTGCTGAGATGTTCAGTAGAAAGTGGAAGTAGGTGGGAGTGAGGTGAGGGTGAGTGAGAAGTAGGGAAAGGCTGGGCTAGGTTTCTGTGGCTTCAGCCAGCAGAGGG